>CM052899.1:34142212-34158717 GCA_028534135.1 Potos flavus | reverse complement strand
GGGGATGGGCGAGCCTGGTGGTGGGTATTGAGGAGGGCACGTATTGCATGGAGCACTGGGTGTGGTACATAAACAATGAATCTTGTAACACTGAAAAAATAAAATAAAAGTATTTGGGGAAAAAAAAGATAAAATAAATAAATAAATTTAAAAAAAGAATAGGGAAATATATCCTTTAATTTCTTTTGGTCAATTTTGGGGTAATCAGTAGGTCTCCAGTAGGTTTCAGTATGATCTCTTGGAGTAATAGATTGCAGAAGACTGATTCTGGCATCTCCAACAAACTCCAGTGGGAGCATTGAAGTGGACCTTAAAATATGTGGGCCCCTACATGATCTCTAGGCCTTTTCCAGCTATCACATTCTTTGATTCTACTTCTTTTTTCATGAAACTTTTAGACTTAAGGATTGACAAATGGATCCTTTAGAATTTTAATTTTTTTCTCCCGATAATGTATGTTTTATTCAATGTCCATTGGCACTAATTTTATTCATCTTTCTAAAAGTTGATTCAGATTTTTTCTTTATACTTACGCATATGGAGGGAGTGCTAAGGCTGGAGGAATTGTACCATCCTCTGTATCCTTTAATCTCAGATTAATTAACTCTCCCTTGTGGATTGCAAGTAATTGTATATCTCAGTAAGGAAAATTATTACCCCACAAAAGAGAAAGTGAGAGAACCAGTCGTATCTCAGCAGAGATTGTTCAGTACAAACTATTGCCTAATCCCTATATTCCCATACAGCTTTATTGGCAGATTCAAGGGTAGGATTGAGTTTGGGGGCTGTTAACAGTCTTGATAGTTTGCTTTCAAACACAATTTTGCTATATATAAAATTCAGAAATATAAAGCTCAGAAACAATTGCAATCAATGTAATTGTGTAAAAAGTATGATGTGCTAGGAAGGAGTGCCACGAGATTACAGAGAAGAAATGGAGAACCAGAAAGAAAAATAAGATAATTTTAAAGATCCCAGAAAAGAAATTTAACAGCATCTGAAGTCTGAATGAGCAAAGCTATTCAATTAACAGTAGAATAAAACATAAAAATTAAAAGTAAACTGGGGTGCTTGGGTGGCTCAGTAGGTTAAGCATCCAACTCTTGATTTCGGCTCAGGTCATGATCTCTGGTTGTGAGATTAAGGTCTGTGTTGGGCTCTTTGCAGAGCATGGAACCTGCCTAAGATTCTTTCTCCCTCTGCTTCTCCCTTGCTCCCTTTTCTCTCACCCCTCCCCACCCCATCTCTCTTTTTCTCTCTCTCTGGAAAAAAAAAAGTAAACAGAAAATAAAAAAGGATAGATTTGGAGAACTAAAAGTAAACAGAAATTACCAGTCTGAGTAAAGAACTAGTACTCCAGAAAAATAAGGTGAAAATAATTCATAAATGCTAATATCTTTCTCATTAGCATAGTTGATGTATGTCTATATCACTGTGTTTATTCTCATCCTGTTGGTTTATTTAACTCATGACTATGTTGTTATAGGGTATTTAAGTATTTTGTTAATATATATATTTTTTTGGTATTTTAAATATTTGTTAATATATTCTTAAACTTCAGGCAGGTAAATAAGTGAACAGTCATTGACTACATATATACATATACATTAATTAACAGAAGGTTAAGATAATTGAGGTGGAACTAACACAGTTCTTTAACTTTTCTCCAAAATATTATTTTTCTTAGGTCCATTCAAAAAGAGTATGAACATTAGGGGCACCTGGGTGGCTCAGTCCGCTAAGCATCTATCTGCCTTTGGCTCAGGTCATGATCCTGAAGTCCCTTGTCCAGCTCCCTGCTCAGGGGGAGTGTGCTTCTCCCTCTCCCTCTGCCCTCCCTGCTTCTGTTTTCTCTCTCCTCTCTCTCAGTATATAAATAATAAAATATTTTTTAAAAAGAGAGTATGCACATTAAACATAAATTCATGTGCATATAATGGCAAAGATTTGCTATCAGCATTTATAATTATAAAATATTTTTAAATGATAATCAAAAATTATGCCAAGAGTCTTACAGCATTAAAACCTAGGTTATATTAAATATTTTGAAGAAAAGTTGCGAAGTATGACCAGAAATATCTTCATGATGGTGGGTAAGAAGACTAAAATAAATTAATTTTTTCACTTTATTTTTTTCTTAGGAAATTCTTTCTCAAAGAGTGTTTAAATTTTGCTGTTAATGCTTAATTCATAAATAATTTACATTTAAATTCATCAATGTCTTTAAATCAATAAAGTAATTTGAGATAAAGGATCTAAAGCACATGTACCTAGACCGCTTTAATTTTTCTGGGTGTACAAGCGACTCATTTTAAAGCAAGACTCCTGCAGTCCAGGGGGTAGTTTTCAGTGGATACTATTGGCCTTTCTTTGCAAGAGGACTTTGATGGAATCCTAAACCAAACTAAAGGACTATCTATGTAAGCAAATTTCTGTGCTGCAGATCTAGTTCATAATGCTTTGTCTCTTTCCTCAGAGAAGTAAGAAATAGCATTGTTTATTAGAAGGAACTTAGACATATAGTGCAACAGCAAGAGGAGGACTGGAAAGGTGATGGCTTACCCTTGGTCATTTGGCTCGTATGAACCAGAGTTGCAAGTGGGATGCCCATCTTTTGATTTTTAGAGCCTTGCTCTTTTCACTTCCCTGTATTGTTATTATTTTTCTTTACTTTCCCTATGCCCAATTTTTAGAAGGAGCTTTGGGAATAAGTCTTAAATATTTAAATGCATGGCATCAGATGAAAGAAAGGCTAATTGCAGTTTCCCCCATGAGTAAGGATTAGACACATGATTGCAAAACATATGCAGTATTGCACCTGCCTTACAAATAGCTTCTTTTTAAGGACACAGTGCAATTAAACTCATATTTCTGTGCTGATAATCAGAACTCCTGATCTATATCCCAAGTTTAGTTACTCCCTCATTGTATGATCTTTCAATTAACATTTTTGAGCAAACCACTCTGGAGAAGTGCTGAGCTAATAGCAACAATGAGTCTCATTTTTTGAGCAGTTATTGGCCCTGTTTTGAAAATTTTCCATATGTTGTTATTTAACCCTCAAAATAATCCCACAAAGCTATATTCTTTTTTTTTTTAATGATTTTATTTATCTATTTGAGAGGGTGAGTGAGAGAGAGCACAAGCAGGGGGAAGGGGCAAAAGGAGAAGGAGAAGCAGACTCCCCACTGAGCAGGGAGCCCAAAGCAGGACTCAGTCCTGGGACCCTGACCTGAGCAGAAGGCAGATGCTTAACCAACTGAGTCACCCAGGCACCCCCTAAGTTATATTCTTATCTGCATTTTACAGATGAAAAAACAGACTCAGATAGGCTGAGTAACTTGCCTAAGGTCACGGGGTAGGTGGTAGGGCCAGTGTTCAAATTGAGACAGACACTGAGCCCAGCTCAATGAATATCATGAAGTCTGTCTCTGCAGACCTCAGGGGGCTGAGAAACAATCTCAAACAGTGGGGCTGATGTTTTCAGGTGTGTGTGTGTGTGTGTGTGTGTGTGTGTGTGTGTGTGTGTGTTTTGGGGGTTAGTTCACTCTATTTAACCTTCTTTCTTTGTCAGTCTTGAGGGGATTTAAATGAATTGCAGCATGAATGCCAAAGGGAAAAGAAAACATTAACATTTAGATTCTAATGAATCTGATTTTTGAGTTAGATTTTTCAATTACAAAATAGGCTTGAAATGCAGGCAGTATTCCAACATGATAGGAAGGGAAGAAAGCTATATTGAGTTCCAGGCCAGATGTCCAGACCAGAGTTTCATGTAAGGGGGTGGGGGAGACAACCAATCCACAAGAAATGGAGGAAAGTCCCCATTCTACTCCCAGGGATAGTGGGAATAAGATGGTCAAAAGAGGTAGTTGTATGTTTGATAGAATTTGGAAATACTGGGAGGAGGAGAGTTTAGGAGTCTGGTTGTTCTGTCATAAATCGGGGCAGAGCAGCATGTTCAGGCGGAGAAATGGTCTTGTTTGTGCTCCTGAGCTCCTCACACATCTGGTGTGGTGGGGATACTAAGTCGAGAGGCAGCTAACAGCAAGAGAGCTGGGGATGGACCACTTGAAACAGGGGACAGGATGGAAGACATGACAGACTTGGAGGAAGCCACAGCTGGTGGAGCTAAGTCAGCAGGGAGAGGCCAGTAGGTCTTCCCGAGCTGAGCAAGAGGGGAGTGTGAGCTTAGTAGTAGCAGGCCCCAGTGGAAGGCCAGCACAGCCGGGAGGAGAGAGGAGCAGAAGGCACTACGTCTATCAGAGGTCTTTACCCTGCCCCATCAGGGGCAGGACAGTCTCTCTCCCTCCAAAAACTCAGAGGCCAACCCCAAGGAGCTGCGTGGGGTTTGGAGAAGTGCAGTAAGAGTCTAAGCAATTATTTCAAAGTCAGCCTTATCAATGGGCTATTTAAATTATTGGATCAAACTCAGTTAACAAAGCTGCAGTACATTTGGTGGCTTATATCTCTCAGAGCAAGAGGAGTAGAGGTGGCAGTTGTTAGTTGCGGGGAAGTCCAGAAAATCTATAAACAAACTGAAGAAACTACACTTTATCTGCTCAACTGACTTTTGATAGTCCTCTTTTTTTCTTTTTCAATCGTGCTCTGCATATAAACAGTTAACTACCTTTAAGGCACTTACCATGTTTCAGACACTGTCTTTGTTGACTATCTTAAGGCTTACAACATTCCCATGAGTTGTTATTTTTATCCCCATTTTGCGGATGAGGACACTGAGGCACAGAGAAGTAACCAGCTCAAGGTCACACCATCTATAAGTGGCAGAACTGGGATTGAACCCAGGCAGTCTGGCTCATGAGTCTATGCCGTTAACCTCCATGTTATGCTTTGCATGCACGAAGTGTGAAGAGTACAGATGATGTGATGTACTCTGCGCATTGGCAGTGTAGGCTTCTCAGAGGAAATGGGGCTGGGACTTGGCCTTGTGGTGAAGAAGGGAGGCAAAGGGTAAAAAACAGGGAAGGCAAAGGCACAAAATACTGAAGCAACGCACATTCAGGGAAGAACAGTTAACCGGGAATGCTTTGCAGTCAGTTAGGCTCACTCACTAGCTAACCGATCATCTGCCTATGATTAAAATTCAAGCCTCAGCAGAGTAGCTCACAAATAGTCAACACCAGGAAAATTAAATCTGAGAATGCTGTAAGTCTACTGTGTCCCGCGGGCTGGACTACACCGTGTGGAGGAGAGTGGCAGGAGAGGGGGCTGGAGCTCAGCCGTGGTTAGAGCCTGAGCCCTCACCTTCCCAGCTCATGACAAGTTGAGAGCCTGAGGAGAAAAGGGAATCAGAGAAGGAGTCCAGGAACGTGGACATTCTCTCAGCTTATAAAGTGTTCTGAATAATTTTTCTGCCTTAGAATATTTTCCTACATATTTATCGGCCATTTGTATTTCCCATTTTGTACATTTTTGGTATATGTATTTAGTCTTTTTTTAATTGACTATTCATCTTCTTAAACACTTGGCTTTTTTATATACTTAAGATATTAATCGATATATGTTGTGAATGTTTTGCTCAGTGGTTATTTACCTCTTAAACTTTTAGAAAGTGTTCTTTATACAAAAGTTTTTAAAATCATGTGGTTAAATTTACACATTTTCCTTTATGGTTTATTCATTTATTTATACTACTAAAAAATTCTTTCTTACTCTAGTTCAGAAAAATAGCCCTGTATTTTCTTATAGTGGCTTTTTGGTTCCATTACAGCTTAGAGGTTAGGAGCCCAGATTCTGAATCCAAAGAAGGTGAGGCTAAATCCTTATTCCGCCTTTCTCTGGCTGTGAGAGTTTTCCGTCCTTCTGCTTCCTCACTTACTGTGAGCCAGGCACTCAAAACTCCAATGAGAGAAGTACTGTCCCGATTACGCTGATGGGAAAACAGATATTTAGAGAGGCGAGATTACTGGCACGGAGACTCACAGTAAATGGGAACTGAAACCCGAAACGGATTCGCCTGTGCTCTCACTCATTTCAGTTACCAATTCACACAAGACATTATCATCTTGTTCCTTTACACATTATAGAATATGGGTTGCTAGCTTTTTTTTTTTTTTTGACATTTTTGCAGCTATCACCAAAAGAAAGAATGTTGTGCATTTTTACTTACAGAGGCATTTCCTAACCTTGGTGTTTAAACTACCTATTGGCTCTGCCTGGTGTTCAGAACCTGTGGTGTCTTCTGAGGCCTTAGTTATCATTTGTGGCCTCTTTCAAAGACACTGCTAAATGCCTGGGCTTGGCAGACAGTCTCTCTAGTGGGACCTACAAAGGAAGAAGGGGTCCAGAGAGAGAATAGAAGACATCTTCTGCTTGATTAGTGACTCTTAGTAGGTTTCTCTGTCAGGAATGAAAAAAATATGCTGTAAGTAGGTGATACGAACATTCCACTCCCCCAGTGTTGCTTGAAGCAAGAACTGTCTGTAGATGGTGTGGGTTCAGTTCAGTCTTTTTTTTTTTTTAGTTTTCATTTAATCTGATTAGAAACAGCTGGAGAATCAGAATGACTGCATAACTTCTCCCATGATGCAGAGGAAAAGAATGTTCACAGTGACATAACCGCAAGTTACCATCCTGGCCTGATTCACACAGGAAAACAATTTGCGTTGCTTAAATTACAAACCCCAAACTTCTTGTTCTTTCAGTGTTCATCTTTATGTCTGTTCAGTATAATAGTGTCTCCCTGCTGCAGTCACATGTGCTCATTATTACATAATTGATGCTTTTTGTCTTTACAAAGGGGTTTTTTAAAATATTCATATCAATATAAGATTCTTAACAATCAATAGAAATTATTTTCATTATTTAATCATGGCCAGAGTGGGGAGAATTTTCTCTAGACAGATGGAAGACTCAGAGGTTGACCCAGCCCTGAAGAAATATATTCCTGGGAGAGCAGAGCCCGGTTCTATTGCTAACAATTCAGCCTCAGGACAGGAGTGCGCCCGTGGCCCCCACCCCCATCACCATCCACCAAGCCTGGCTCCATCTCCTTTCCTGGAGATCGTCGTCCCAGGCAGGGGCCCAACTCTGTCCTCAGATCCTTGATTGAGTTCCAAACAAGTTTCACCGAGAAGTTGGAGGATTTTTTGCTAAACTTTTCTATTCTTCATTGCATAACGCAGAACATTAAATCAAAATTTTAAGTGTCAACCTCGTAGAGCCATGGGCAGAATAAACACTACAACTTCTGTGTTGCGTTTTAAAAAAAACAAGTTGCCCAATGATGAAAATTGATACTACTTAGTTTTGAAATGTGAAAATACAGAAAAGAAAGGAGGTAAAAGAGAAAAGGTAATCCATAGTGTTACTACCTCCAAACAACCACTATTAACATCGTGTTTTGTGTTTATCCAGTATATAGCATTTTATTCTCTCTTTCTCTTTTCTCTGTTCTCCCCCCATCTCATCCAGAGGTTGCCTACTTTATTTTCTCTCACAAATAGAGCAGAGAGGTGAAAAGGGAAATGAGTACAAAGGGACCCACGCTCCCGAAACATAGTTGGGGTTAATAACTCACCATGGCTTTGGATCTCCACACACCATGTTTTTCCAGGCCCCACTAGACCTAGGATATTTATCAGCCTACTTCTTAATTATCTACCACTATCTCAATAGCAGTTAGTGGATAACCATCTGTAAGCAGGGATGGGATAAAGAGTGGAAGCATGTGGACAGGATACAGAAGGACCAATTTTTCCATGGCTACTTGGTCCAAGCCCTACAAATTCCAGGTGCTGCATCTAATGTTACCTCCCACCCCTCCAATGGCTCTTATTTTGTCATATCCAGATAGTTTTAAAATTCTTTTTCTCCTGGTGTGTCAGAGACAGTTAAGGCTCACCAGACATTCCATTTGCTCATCGACAATTCTTCAGCTCTTCTTCAGTGAGGTAAGGCTGTGTGATTAACTCTCTTTTTCCTTGCTGACGAGAAGGACTCATGCTCTATCCAGATGGTGAAGCTCCAAGATGGAATACTGAGGGATTATGTGTTATAAAACCCTTGCTGACCCATGTGGGATGGGACACATTGTGTGGGAGAGAAAAATAAATGTGTTTTAAGTCCTTAAAATTTGGAGTTTATTATTGTAGCATAATCTAGCATGTTCTCACTAAAACAACTGGAGTCTCAGTTGACACTATACTTTGATGTTTTATGTCCTTAAAATAAGGGTTTGATCATAGTATTTCCTTCTTTTTTTTTTAGAAAAGATTTTATTTATTTAAGAGAGAGTGAGAGAGCACAAGCAGAGGGAGAGAGAGAGAAGCAGGCTCCCCACTGAGCAGGGAGCCCCATTCGGGGCTACATCCCAGGGCCCTGGGATCATGACCAGTCCCGAAGGCAGATGCTTAACCAACTGAGCCACCCAGGCGTCACAGTATTTCCTTGTTTAAAAATTATCATGGTCTACCCATGACCTAAATGGAAAGGTACAAATGCTTTACCCTGGCGGACTATCCGGCCAACCTATCTTTGTGGGCTACATCTCCTGGTGTTATGCCCCCCAACCTATATCCTAAATTGTAGCCACACTAATTCCTACGCCACTCCTCAAGATGCCTTTTCCTGACTATCTCAGTCCTTTAAATGTTATTGGATATTCGTTCATGCTGTTTTCTTTGCTTAGCTGGCTCTTGTGTTTCTCTATTTGGCATATTGTTACTTATCCTGTAAGACCCAGTTCAAATATATCTGTTAAACTCAACTCCAGAAAGCATTGTCAGCTCCTTCCAAATTGCCACAGCGCTTGGTAAAGTCTCTCCTTCAGAAAGTCTCCTACCACATGATTTATTTACATGTACACTTTTCCAACAAGACGGTTTTCCTAAAGGTGGTGGCATAAGATATTCTTTTTTAGCATAATGGCAGCTAGATAGATAAGAATATGGATTCTCTATAGAACATATAGTTGTGGCCACAAGGGTGGTTTACCCTCAGCATAGCCCCTCTTTTGTCAGTCTACCCTCCCTAGTCATTGGTATGTAAAACCGATGTTTCCCAAGCCCATTGTTATGTAAAGCAGCTTTAAGAAAGTCCTCTGCCTACTTTTCTTCCCCTAACCAGAATGTTAGCCCTGAATCTCTCCTACATCAAAATTGTAGAGCCAATATCCAGTACCACCATAACAACATCTATCCATAATAGATGCTTACCAAAAATGCGCTGATAATCAAAAGAATAACAGCTAATGTTTATAGAGCACTTACTGTGTGCTTGGCAATAAACTAAATATTTATATGCTGTATCGTGTTCATTATGCCCAGGTTGCTGTGGCTGGTAAGTGGCAGAGCTGATATTTAAAACCAAGTTCTCCATCTTCAGAGTCTTTGTAGCAATTAAGGAGCACTCAGAGTTGATTCTTATTATCCCAAACAATAGCACATTAGCATGAAAATCACCTCCTGGGAAAAATTCTGTTCAGGAGTCAGGTCTCTGCAGATGGTGTGGTGGGCCATAAATACACAACTGTCTGTAACAGACACCTTTGTCATTTTCAGATGGTCAGAGTGGGGTCAGCGTGTTGTGTTTTCCGGCTCTCACTGGTATGACGTGGTTGTTAAAGCTTTATCATCTACAGAACTAGCTCCGGTCCCAGCTCTGCTGCTTACCAGTCAAGTTGTAAAGAGTTTGTTGGACAGTCCGGTAGTCGGGGGGGGGGGGTCCCCCAATGAGAAGATATGGAGTCAGGACAGCTAACACAAAACAGCACTGACATCCTGTTTTGCAGCTTAGACAGGACCACATTAGCGTTCTGCTTTGCAGCCTTTGCAGAAGTGACTTTTGCAAAGTGTCCCAAAATAAGACAATTAACCACAAAGCATTTGTCACCATCATGGGCAAGGGGTGTTAAGACACAAGCCCCCAGATGTCAGCAAAAAAGACCACCCACACATGGACATTAACCTAATAGGTAGAGAGATACGTGACCAAAGCCCTGACTGGCACGACTCAGCACACCCTGACTGCTGAAGATGGTTCCTCAAAAGAGCTCATAAAAATCCCTAAACTTAGAAACTCCGAGGGCAACTCTTTCAGGTCCCCTCCCTCTCTGGGAACTTTATACTGTTGCTCAATAAACTGTTTTGTTGTCCATCACTCTTTGTCTGGTCTACCTCTTCATTATTTGAAGCGCCATGACCAAGAACTGTGGGCACTAAAGGCAGAGAATTCCTACAACAAAGTGACGCTTGCAAGTTATTTAACCTCTCTTTTCCCCCATTTCCTCAGTAGAAAATGAAGGGAATACTAGACTTAGCTCATAGGGTAGTGTGAGCATTGTGTGAGATGATGCACATCAGACACCTAACAAGGGACCTAGTGCTCAGTACTGCTCATTAGTTTTCTTATGCATTCTCATTACCGTAGGAGAAAGTGTGCAGGTATTAAAATGTTCTCCTCTCATTAATAGGATCAGTTAGAATTAGGGCCATCCCTGAGCTCTCTGTGGGCCCCACATTCTCCTCAGCGCACTGAGAACCAGGCAGCACTCAGCAGAGGCACTGCCAAGTTAGGCATCCAGACTCAAGTCAGTTCTTGGCTGCAGCTGGGCTTCTCAGAGCCTTTTGACTCCATCTCTGGACAATGCAGATAATGATGGGACATGCTGTAGAGATTTCTGAGTTAACTTTGAAATCAATGTATAAAGAAAATAGAGGTGGTAGTTGTTTGGTTATGTAAAATTTGTGATTTAAAGAAGATGTATGGAGGGCCTCGGTGGTTCAGTTGGTTGGGTGTCTAACTCTTGGTTTAGGCTGGGGTCATGATCTCATGGGTCGCATGGGCTGGAGCCCTTTGGAGGCTCCGTGCTCAACAGGAAGGCTGCTTGAAGAATCTCTCCCTCTGCCCCCTCTTCCACCCACCCCACCCCTATGTGCACTTTCTCTCTTTCTCTCAAATAAATAAATCTTTAAAAAATAAATAAATAAAATAAAAAAGATGTATAATCATGTGTAGTCTACTAAGGAAAATAAACCATGAATTATAAAAATGAAAGCTGAGAAATGGACTAAGTATTTTCTATGATAAATTGGCATAATTATTCTGTAAATGATTTTTTCAAAAAGCTTAAAATGTTCATTTGTCCATTCAACATTTTATTTACCATGACTCAGGAACTGTGTGAGTCACTTTCCCATATTGACTCGTTTCACATACTGTCCCAGTCTCATTCACTATGCCCACTAATCCCATGAAATGGTCAATTGTATAGAGCAAAATGGAGTCTCTCATGCCAAGCAGGAGCCTGTGTCAAGCAGTGAGGGAAGCAGTTAATGGTACTGTAGGTACAAGGTATTGCCTGTCAGCTGACCCCGGAACTAAAAACAAGCAGAACCGGAGGAGGGTTGCAGGGGCCCGAGACCAATTAAGCCCCTTTAAAAAGGGAAGGATTTTGGCAGCAAACTGTCAAACTCTTTGGACCTGATCCCTCTATGTCTGACCACTAAAAAAAGTAACTGCCGCCGAAGGCTCTGCCTGATTGATCTCTGTGATCCCGGAACAGAACCGAAATCCTTCACTGCTTGAGCCTAAGAAGCCTTGAGTGCGGAGAGCTGACCCAGACCAGACCGAGGCCTTATCTCAACCACACACCCTCAGACTGACTTTGACTTTGGTTCGTTCACTTTCTGCTCCCCTTCTGTTATCTTGTTCCTTGTGTGGCTTGTCTTCTCTCCTGCCCTGAGTGCTGAGCAAGAAGCCAAGTTTCATCACATGGTGAATTGTCACTGACTTTGGAATCCTGAACCTGCTTTCTAACTGTGATTAACTTTGCTTTAGGATTGGATAAAGCTGACATTGCGGAAGGACACAACTCATGAGTGTGCCTTCATGATGTGCTCAAGACAGCAATCTCTTCTCATTTTACAGAGGAAGAACCGAGGCTAAGCAGTTACCCACCTTCACAAAAGTTATAGCCACGGCAGAACCAATGCCTATAGTTTTTAATGTTGTATAAGTACTTAAGCACGAGGCTGCTCCAAGGTTATTTACCCCTCTCCCTACAGACATACAGTCAATATGTGAAGAGCTCAAATCAACTGTTATCTAGGTTGCCTTTCAAGCCATTTTAGCCCTCAGTTCACACCTAAACCTTGCACTCCTCAGGCAGAAACCAGAAACTAAAGAATTTAGGAGGAGACAATCAGCTTTTAATTACTTAGAGGATGTTCATCCAGCTTGAGATTCACTTCATATGCTTATACTCTCTCTTCCTTTAGAAGAGTTTTCCTGCTTAAAAGTTACATCTATGAGAGAGAAAAGGTAAGAAGGTGGGAACTCTACCCGTTTAATTTTTCCGAAGAGCTCTGGGAAACAAAAAGTCAGAGGGAAATAAGAGTTGTACAAGTTCAAATGGAATTTAGAAATACTGAACAACATAGGCGGTCTCTGCTCCTATGACATAATGTATTTCTACAAACCACAGTACAAGAGGCATCTTTAGAAAGCCTTCTAAGCATCTGCTGTTGCACTGGCTTCCATCTGGCCAGTGGGTAATCTTGATTTTCCCAGGCCATTTTTGATGAAAGACACAGTGGTAATAGTAAGAAAACTCTTGATTCTTGGGCAATGCTAGAATTGGGGATAAAGTCATCAAGGTGTAAGAGTCATGTTTGTGTTTTTGATTCCTCAGATCTTCAGTACCATTTTTGGAATACCATTCTTTCTGACAGGAACATTATGGCAGTGCAGCATACAGAGGCTTTGAAACACCACAGACCTGCTTTCAAATTCGGATTCTACTCCCTATTGTGTGATGTCAAACTGCCCACTTTTCTCAGCTCCACTGGTTTGACCTGTAAATTCAGGATAATAATGCCTAACTGTAGATTGTTCTGAGGCTCAATGTTGTCATATTTATACAAAGTTCCAGGGTCTTGGCACACTCACACTGGCATTCAAGAAGGTTGTTCGTCTATTATTCCCCCAGAGTCCCCTTCTGTCACCCTTGAGCCTTGGGTGTCTCCTCCATAGCCTGTAAGTTTGCCCAAGATACCCTGCTGAGGTCCTGTGATTCAGCTGCTTGGTGACCGGTTCTCACTGGTGGCCCACTGGTGTTGCTGTACTTGCCTGCTTACTCTTCTGAAGGCCCTACTGATGTGCACTTTAAAGTTTTCATCACCTGGGAGAGGTTCAGTCCCAGAAGTCAGCCTTATCTGTTCTAGCCCTGCAGTTAACTTTAGCTTGTTATTAGTCTACACCCCTGTTGCAAGGCTTGAACACTTTATAATAGACAAACTATTTAATTGTATTCAGACCCTTTAAAGAAAAATCTGAGTTGTCATATGTGTTTAAAACACACCAACAACTGTATCTGCACTGTCCAATTTGGTAACCACTGGCCACACGTGGCTATGGAGCACTTGAAATGTGGCCAGTCCTATGGGTGCTGTGACATAAAGTATACAAAGATTTCAAAGATTTAGCACAGAAAATTTTTTTTAATGTTTAAATATATTTTCGTTGATTGCATATTAAGAACCATAGGGTTAAATAAAACATATTAAAATATATTTCAACTATTTCTTTTTACTTGTTTAAATGTGATTACTAGAAAATTTTAATATGGCTCACATTATATTCCTTTTGGGTAGCACTATAATAGACAAGAAAAGCAAACATTGGGGCACCTGGGTGGCTCAGTGGGTTAAAGCCTTTGCTTCCAGCTCAGGTCATGATCTCAGGGTCCTGGGATCGAGCCCCGCATCGGGCTCTCTGCTCAGCAGGGAGCCTGCTTCCCCCTCTCTCTCTGCTTGCCTCTCTGCCTACTTGTGATCTCTCTCTCTCTGTCAAATAAATAAATAAAATCTTAAAAAAAAAGAAAAGCAAACCTGAACTATTGTGAAACTATTACAGTAACCAACAACTTCAGTACTATTGGAGCAACTTTTTCTCTAAAGTGTTTAGGGAATGAGCTGTGTGTCATATGTCCTATGCAGTTATTAATATTTGAAGGGGTATTAGCTGCCTTTTATAGTCATCTTTGATGTACTGTCATATAACCAGTTCTTTTACTTTTTATAATAAAGTCACAGATAAGTGGTTTTCATTTCATAAAAAAGTTAAAATTATGCATAGGTTTAATCACCAACTGATAAAATATTTGTCATATCCCATGAAGAATTTACAGTTATGGAGTAGTATTTGTTTCCTGGTTTATTTATTTGATTGTCTAACGCATTTTGCAAAGGACTTCCAGTGATTTTGATTAAGCATAAGCTAGTCCCTTTTCAAAAATTGTCAGTTGATCACATAGAAATGCATCAAATTCAACCATCAGCTTAATGATTCCCATGAAAGTTCCAGTATTTGAAGAAAACCACTTCTCATTGCAACATGAGGATAATTTTTCATCTAAAAAAATAAACAAAATGGGCCAGTAAAGAAATCAAAGAGGAAATTGAAAAATACATGGTGACAAATGAAAATGAAAACATTATGATCCAAAATCTTTGGGACATAGCAAAAGCATTTCTAAGAAAAAAAGTTTATGGATACATAGGCCTACCTCAATAAATAAGAAAAATCTGAAATAAGTAAATTAACCTTACACATAAAGGAGCTAGAAAAAGGAGAACAAACAAAGCCCAAAACTGGCAGAAAAAAAGGAAATAATAAAGATTAGAACGGAAACGAAATAGAAATTAAAATAACAATTTCTATCAATGAAACCTAGATCTTTTTTTATCTTTTTTTTAATTTTTGGAAAGATAAACAAAAATGACAAACCTTTAGCCAGACTCATCAAGAAAAAAAGAGAGGGGGCACTTTAGTGGCTCAGTTAGTTAAGTGTCTGCCTTTGGCTTAGGTCATGATCCCAGGGTCCTGGGATCAAACCCCACATTGGGATCTCTGCTCAGCAGGAGCCTGCTTCTCCCTCTCCCTCTGCTTTTCCCCCTGCTTGTGCTCTCTCGCTCTCTCACTCTCTTTTTCTCTGTCAATTAAATAAAATCTTCAAAAAAAGAAAAAAAGAAAAAACACTCAAATAAAAAAAAAAAATGACCAGAAATGAAGGAGGAGAACTAATAACCAATACCACAGAAATACAAATAGTTGTAAGAAAATATTACGAAAATTATATGCCAATAAATTGGACAATCTAGAAGAAATGGATAAATTCCTAGAAACATACAGTCTTCCAAAACTGAATCAGGAAGAAATAGAAAATTTGAACAGACAGATTACTAGTAATAAAGTTCAATTGGTAATCAAATACTCCCCAAAAGAAAAATATCCAGGACCAGATGGCTTCACAAGTGAATTCTACCAAACATTTTAAAAAGAGTTAATAACTATTCTCAAACTATTCCAAAAAATAGAAGAAGAAGAAAAAAAACTTCCAAATCCACTCACTGAGGCCAAGCACTATCCTGGTACCAAAACCAGACAAAGACATTATAAAAGTAGGCAAACATCTCTAATGCATATAAACACAAAATTCTCAACAAAATATTAGCAAACCAAATTCAATAATATATTAAAGGGTCATCCATCAAGTGGGATTTATTCCAAGTATGTAAGGGTGGTTAAATATTCACAAATCAATCAATGTGATATGGCACATTAACAAGAGGAAGGTTAAAAAACATATGATTATCTCAATAAAGAAAAAGCATTTTATAAAATACAACATATGTTCATGACAAAAACTCTCAACGAAGTGGATTCAAAGGTAACATAATTCAACAAAATAAAGGCCATTTATGAAAAATCCACAATTAACATCATACTTAATGGTAAAAAACTGAAAGCTTTTCCCCTAAGATAAAGAAAAAGATAAGGCTGTCCACTCTCACCACTTTTCTTCAACCCAAGTAGTGGAAGTCCTACCTGTAGCAATTAGTCAAGAAAAAGACATACAAGTCATCTAAATTGGTAAGGAAGAAGTAAAACTGTTACTATTTGCAGATGACATGATATTACATTTAGAAAACTTTAAAGATGGCACAAAAAAGTTTTAGAACTAATAAATGAATTTATTTATTTTTTATTTTTTAAAAAGATTTTATTTATTTATTTGACAGAGAGAGATCACAAGTAGGCAAAGAGGCAAGCAGAGAGAGAGGGGGAAGCAGGCTCCCTGCTGAGCAGAGACCCGATGTGGGGCTCGATCCCTGGACCCTGAGATCATGACCTGAGCCGAAGGCAGAGGCTTTAACCTACTGAGCCACCCAGGCACCCCTAATAAGTGAATTTAGTTGCAAGATAAAAAATTAATCTACACTGAGATACCACCTTACACCAGTTAGAATGGCCAAAATCAACAAGACAGTAAACAACAAATGTTGGAGAGGATGTGGAGAAAGGGGAACCCTCTTCCACTGTTGGTGGGAATGCAAGTTGGTGCAGCCACTCTGGAAAACAGTGTGGAGATTCCTCAAGAAATTAAAAATAGAGTTACCCTATGACCCTGTAATTGCACTACTGGGTATTTACCCCAAAGATGCAGATGCAGTACAAAGAAGGGCCACATGGACCCCAATGTT
>CM052899.1:34081325-34142112 GCA_028534135.1 Potos flavus | reverse complement strand
ATTTTAACATGGACTGGACTGGAAGAGATTATGTTGAGTGAAATAAGTCAAGCGGAGAGAGTCAATTATCATATGGTCTCACTTACGTGTGGAGCATAAGGAAAAACATGGAGGACATTGTGAGAGGGAAGGGAGGGGTGAATAAGAGGAAATCAGGGGGGCAATGAACCATGAGAGACTGTGGACTCCGAGAAACAAACTGAGGGTTTTGGAGGGGAGGGAGGTGGGGGGTTGGGTGAGCCTGGTGGTGGGTATTGAGGAGGGCACGTATTGCATGAAGCACGGGGTGTGGTACATAAACAATGAATCTTGTAACACTGAAAAAATAAAATAAAAGTATTTGGGAAAAAAATTAATCTACAGAAATCAGTTGCATTTCTGTACACTAATAATGAAGCAGAAGGAGAAAGTAAGAAAACAACCCCATTTATAATTACACCATAAAGACTAAGATACTTCAGAATAAATTGAACCAAGCAGATGAAAGACCTATACTCTGAAAACTATAAGGCATTAGTGGACAAAATTGAAGAAGACACAAAAATGAAAAGGTATACCCTGCCAATGGATTGAGAGACTTAATGTTGTTAAAATGTCCCCGTTAACTCAAAGCAATCCATGTATTTGATGCAATCCCCATCAAAATACCAATAACATTTTTCACAGAACTATGATGAAATAATCCTAAAATGTGTATGGAACCACAAAAGACTCCATATAGCCAAAGGAGCAAAACTGGTGGTTTCACAGTTCTGGACTTTAAGTTATATTACAAAGCTGTAGGGATCAAAACAAAATGGTACGAGCACAAAAACAGATCAATAGAGCAGTATAAGACCCAGAAATAAACCTATGTCAATTAATATATGACAAAGGAAGCAAGAATATATAATGGAGAAAAGACAGCCTTTTCAATAAATGATGTCAGGAAAATTGGAGAGCTACATGAAAAGAATGAAGCTGAATAACTTTCTTACACCATACACAAAAATAAATTCAAAATTGACTGAAGACCTAAATGTAACGCCTGAAACCATAAAACTCCTAAAAGAAAACTTAGGCAACAATGTTTTGGACATTGGCCTTAATAACATATTTATGGATGTGTCTCCTCAGGCAAAGGAAACAAAAGTAAAAATAAACACTTGGGACTAAACAAAATAAAAAGCTTTTACACACCAAAGGAAACCATCGACAAAACAAAAAGACAACCTACCAAGCGGCAGAAGATATTTACAAATGATATATCTGACAAGGTATCCTAAATATATAAAGAACTTACACAACTCAACACCAAAAACCAAATGATTAGATCAAAAAATAGGCAAAAGACCTGAATAGACATTTTTCCAAAGACATACAGGTGGCCAACAGACACAGGAAGAGATGTTCAACATCATTTACCATCAGGGAAATGCAAATCAAAACCACTATGAGAAATCACCTTACACTAGTCAAAATGGCTATTATCAAAAAGACAAAGAATAATAAGTGTTGGTGAAGATGTAGGGAAAAAGGGAATGCTCATGCGCTGTTGGTGGGAATGTAAATTGGTACAACCACTATGGAAACCAGTATGGAGATTCCTCAAAAAAATTAAAAATAAAAATACCATATGAACCAGTAATTCCACTACTGGATATTTACCCAAAGAAAATGAAAACACTAATTTGAAAAGATATATGCACCCCTATGTTTATTGCAGTATTATTTACAATAGCCCAGATATAAAGCAACCCAGGTGTTCATTGATAGATGAATGAATAAAGAAGATGGTATAGATATGCAGTAGAATATTACTCTACCATAAAAAAGCATGAGATCTTGCCATTTGTGGCTTTATGGAAGGACCTACAGGGTATAAGGCTCAGTGAAATAAGTTAGACAGAAAAAGGCAAATACCATATGATGCACATATACGTGGAATCTAAAAAACAAAATAAATTAACAAACAAACAAAAAACCAAACTCAATACAGAGAAAAAACTGGTGGTTGCTAGAGGAGAGATACATGGTAGGATGAGAAAAATAGAGGGACTAAGAGGTACAACTTCCAGTTATAAAATACATAGGGAATATATTTAATAAATTTGTAATAATGTTGTATGATGTTGTATGATGACAGATGGTGACTACACTTATCATGGTGAGCAATGTGTAATGTATAGAATTGTTGAATCAATATTTTGTACATCTGAAACAAATAGAACATTATGCGTCAATTATACTTTAATACTATTGAGAAATAAACACAACTCTTTGTAGCAATCAAAATAATGCTATTTCTTTGTTCTTTGAGATACAGTACATTTTTATTTGATCAGTATGTGACCCAAGTAAACATAGCCTTCTAGTACTCTGTAGAATATAACTTTTGAAGGTTCTCGAAATACTCATCCAGTCTAAAAACTGACCTGATGTAAGAAATGCCTGTTTGTGATAATAGTTTACAAACAAAATGATGCATGCAGTGTGGGAATAAGCCAGCCAGATTCTCATGACAGTTTGATCACTGAAAGTTTTTTCCAGAGTTTCTACTTTCAAAACATATTTGTGTGTGTGTGTGTGTGCACTTGTGTGTTATGGTTGATTTTCTGTAAATATTATTGGGGCAATAATTTTGAGAAAAAAGAAAACTATATATTTATAAATGGTGTCAAATAAAATTACTGCTCATTGTAACAAGCTAAAAAGTGAGGTCAAAGTATTATCCAAGTCAATGAATTCATCAAAATGTACTATTTGACTACACAAATTGTTTTACTTTATCCTTATTTTAATCTTCCTGCATTTTTTTCCACTTAAGAGTAACCAGATCTTCATTATCTTTTAGAATTCTTCTATGTTGGGGCTCCTGGGTGGCTCAGTCAGTTAAGCATCGGACTCTTGATTTAGGCTCAGGTCATGATCTCAGAGTGGTGTGGTCGAGCCCCACACTGGGCGCCACACTGGGCATGGAGCCTGCATAAGATTCTCTCTCTCCCTCACCCTCTGTCCCTACCCCCTGCATGCTTTGTCTCTCCCTCTCTGAAAAAAAAAAAAATTAAATTGAAATTTAAAAAATTCTATGTCTTTTTCATTATCCTTATTTTCTTGACTTTTTCAACTCATCTTATCCTTCATGAATTTTAACCATCAGTATTTTTTGTTTTTTATTTTTAGTTTCTACTGTGATATACGGGAGAGATTTTGACATTTTAAGCTCTGTCAGTCCTTTAGCTTACCAATTTGGGGTTCCACTAGACTACTTCTTTCTTATTGTATTTGAATTTTAGTATCAACAATAAATATGAAGAAATATATCAAATTAATTTGAAACTGAGGCATACGTAGAGCAATCCAAAGGAAATTTTAAATGGTTTTAAGGCTGCATTGTTGTGTTAGCTGCATTGCCATTTAATCAAACCATTCTTCTGCTCTGTACATCTGTACATTGAGCTTTTGATGATGAATCCCGGTGTTTTGTCCCTGGATGGCTAATGTCAGTAATTATGTGGCACATCATTCCCTCTGGAGCCACCAGACTTTGTTAGGAGAAGATAGAGTAAAATACTCTAGATGTGGCACTATGTTAAGAGGCATAAAGCACATAACTTCACACACATATTTTCTCTGTATCTAGTGCTGGTATAATTTTGTGCTCTTCATGCACAAGAAGTCCCATCAATTAATTCCACTGATTTTTATCAGCAAAGAAAAGTATTATACAGGAATTTTATTATTTTATACACTGGATTATTGAGTCGATTCCTGGGAGAAGATCACTTCCATTTTGAGTCGATATTATTGACAATAAAATCCTCTACCTATCATTTTATATGTGTGATAGTAGAAAAATTTTCCACAGACCACATTCTGTCTCCCTGTTTAAATCTTCACTTCTCCTCCACTATCCAGCTCCACTACACCAGCACAGGTGTCACAGGAAACGTCATTATCACAGGATGACCACTGGCCCTGTACAATCACATCCCAGCAGGCATAAAAGTATGAGGAGACAGGCCCCCCACACTGGGACGGCTCATGGTTACTAAACCCTGCACAAAAGCTTCTTTAAACCTCATGTATATATCCCACTAACCCAGCTAAATGTATCCCTAATGAACTTCCCATTAGATGGAGCCTCAAACTTCATGAGCTCTTAACACACTCAATATGAGAAAAAGGACAGAGTAAAGTGGACAGAGACAGAAATCTTGACCAACAGTGTTTAAAATATCTCTTCTTGGGGCTCCTGCATGGTGCAGTCAGTTAAGTGTCTGACTCTTGGTTTCAGCTCAGGTTGTGATCTCAGGGTCATGCATCAGGTTCTGTGCTCAGGCCACAGGTATCTCAGTTCTCTGTTTGGTTAGAGTACTTTCCATGCTCATCCACTGTGCTCTTTCTCCAGATGTGGGCACCATTTGCCTCCCTTTTATTCGGAAGCGTTAATCAGCATGGAGAAGCCCTATTATCATATATCATAGTGGTCTCAATTTCTCCCAGATGGTCTGCTGCATCTCAATGCGAACATGTCTCCTCCTGGCTTGTCCTGATAAATCAGGCTTCCTCAACTAAGCTCCTTACTTCTGGTCTTCTCTGGTCCTTGCTGTGAGTTATGGAAGAAACCATCTTTGAATGAGTGAAGAACATGAAAAGTTAGACACGTTTTAGCAGACAAAATTCAAAGAACCTACACAACTTTGTATAATGACAACAAGAGAAAAAGTTCTCAAGTATACAATGTTATTTATCATGATGCAGATAACTTGGAAATGATTCTGGGAAGAGCATCAAACATCAGAGTAGATGATGTAATGCAAAACCAAAAGAATTTTTAACCCAGTTGTTACATTTGAGAACAGATGTGATAGCTACCTTCTAATAATTGCTGTGTGTATTTACAAGGAAAAGAATGAAAAACTTAGCTTGGTAGAAAGCAATCTAAATTAAATCAAATGAATTAAATTAAGTAAAAGATGATTAGGGTCAAATGTTCTGAACCTCCATTAGATTATAGAAATCTCCCAGAGGAGACACAAGAATTACTATTACTCAGCACAGAGAAAACAATATTATCACTGAATGCGTTATGAGTAACTGCACTGTGTTTCTTCCAGGAGACTAAAGGGATATCCAGACACATGTTTACTATTTCTTTTCTCCACGTGCCATTCTATTGTAATTGCATCTTTGTTTACACAGTGCTAAATTATGAGAACAAATGTCTCTACTAATGTAATACTTAAATACAAAGACTGTTGCCTAAAGAGTTCAGTTACTTAAAGTCCTAATTAAAATGTGGTCATCTCATACAATAGCTGAATTTTCCTAGCAAGCCAATTAATTTTGATGTTTTCTAATGAAGAATGTCAAACCGGAAAGAAAGATGAGAGCAGGGATGGCATATAAGTTTCATCTAGCAAGCCTACTCTAATATGTTAGTAGTGTTTGCCTGAAGCTCTGAGTTGAGAAGGGTTTTAGGAAAATAATATGACCCATTAATGAGTCTGCATGGTATAAGAGAAGCTAGGGACAATTCGTCTGCCATTTGCCAAGCTCTCTTAGATTCCAGCCAGAGGTCAGAATCCAAGATACCCTTGACCATGTGGACATCCTGTACCAGGGTTCTGGAACTGAGATTGTTCTTCCTTTGAGGTTTATCAGCAACTGCAAAAAAGACTAGGAACCCATGTTTTAGGTGCCACTACCTAGGTTCTGGAAATCATGGATGTACTATTGAGCTATATCCCCTTCAGGGAAAGTCCTTAGAAGCCTTTTTGCACAACTATATCATTTTAATTAGGAAGAGGCTGAGGCCAGAGAAGCTATTTCACCATAAGACATAGGTCAACTTAGAGACAGGGTTGGAACCAGAACCCACATTCCCTGGTTCCCAGACCTGTGACTTGAAGTTCTTTGGGAATGGAAGTCCCCTCCCCTACTCCCAGCCTGCAGCACAGGTCTCAGGTCCTGGGTGGCCATATTAGATTACTCTTTTTTTTTTTTTTTTAAAGATTTTATTTATTTATTTGACAGAGAGAGAGAGATCACAAGTAGGCAGAGAGGCAGGCAGAGAGAGAGGAAGAAGCAGGCTCCCTGCTGAGCAGAGAGACCAATGCGGGGCTCGATCTCAAGAACCTGAGATTATGACCTGAGCCGAAGGCAGAGGCTTTAACCCACTGAGCCACCCAGGTGCCCCCATATTAGATTACTCTTAAAGCTGTGAGGGACTTGTCAATCTCTGGGCTGTTGGCCTTCTTCCTTCCCAGGTTGTTCCATTTTGGTGTCATAGGTTTGACCTCTTGTTCTTCAGGATCCAGTCACTTACTGTGCACTTTAGTTCAGGAGATGTCAATAATTGTGGCTCCTAAAATGCCCTCAAAGCTCAGGCTGGAATGCAGTGTCTTTTGTCATGTAAGCAAAGGAACTGGATGTTCTTTTTTCTTTCTTCTTCTTCTTCTTCTTTTTTTTTTTTTTTTTACAGAGTTTATTTATTTGAGAGAGTGAGCAGGGAGAACAACAGAGGGAGAGGGAGAAGCAGACTCCCCATTGAGTAGGGAACCTGATGTGGGGCTCCATCCCAGGAATTTGACCTAAGCTGAAGGCAAACGCTTAACCACCTGAGCCACCCAGGTGCCCCAAAACTGGATATTCTTAACTGTTCTTACCCTTTTTCAGAACCCTGAACAAGCCCCAACATTCCTGTCTGGTCTGTTAGTGACAAGAGCCAGATCAGGGCAGATATGAGTCAGACTTGAGGTTAGGCTCTGCCTCATCTGACCTTCAACATGCTCTGCCTAGAAAAGGCTTAAGACAATGAGGAGAAGCTTCCACTGCCTTGCCCTGTGTATTATTACTTTGCCCAGAATGACGTGATCCATTTCACTTGGCTTCCTTTCACTTGCGTTTTTTCCTCTTCCTATCAAGGGACCTACAGTTATCTGACAGCATGATGATCCCTACCGTCATTCTTCCAAAGGCTAGGCAAGACATGGACAAAACAAGAAGAAATAAAATTTCATATCAGCAGAGAGCTGAGTGCCTCCTAGCTCCTTTCCACAACTGACATGTTTACTCATGTGTCCTTCTGAGCTTTCTTCTTTGTTTTACTTACTTTCTAGGTTTGGTCATGTGCCACAGCCAGGGGAGATTACCTGCAGGGCACCTGAGTGGGAAGAGCTCTTTCCTCCTGCAAGGACATAAATGATTCCTGATGTGAGGTTTTGGATCACAAGGTCAGTGTTTTTCTGGCAATAACTAGGACTGCACTGAATGAACATGAAACCCAAAGTGGCATCATAGTCTCTTCAAACCATAGGGCTTCTTATTTGCAGAGTGCTTGAGCAAACTGCAATTATTCCTACAACCAATTGCTGGTTTTACATATCTAGGTCTCTGTGAAAGGGTTCGTACTTCTGCCTCATTATTTAACATTTAAAAAGGAAATATTCCAATTTCTTACGTAAAGCATTTAGCATATTGCCTGGCACATGGTAAAAGTTATTGTGATTTTTTAAAAGATTTATTTATTTATTTATTTGAGGGAGAGAGAATGCACGCGCGCAAGTGCGCGCGCACACACGCATACAATCACACACATATATGAATGGGGGAGGGGCAGAGGGAGAGAATCTTCAAACAGATACCCCACTGAGCAAAGAGCCCCATGTGGCCTGATCCCATTACACATGAGATCATGACCTGAGCTGAAACCAAGAGTCAGAGACTCAATCAACCAACTGAGCCACTCAAAGATGTAAAATAGCTTACAGAGATAAATAAAACATAGTGAGGTAAAGTACCTTTCCAAATATATGAGACTAAAAGAGGTGCCCCAATGCTGTTATAATTTTTATTGTGTAGGTAGTTTCATCCTATGGTGTGCAGTACTCTGCAGCTTAATCTTCAGGAGAGCTGGAATATTACAGAAATTTATAGTTATTAAATAATTTTCAGTCATAATCCCATTTTATCCACAGATAAATAGTAATATTTACCTCTAACTAAAATTTCCTCATTGGTTCCAATCTCTCTCTTCTCTGAACCACCATAGCACTCTTTTTGTCTGCATTTGTTCACACCCCCGACCTCCATCACCTTGTCAACATGCACAACCCTGGAAATCACCCACTCTCCTCTGCATTGCTCTGAGCCCTGGGACATCATCCAGGTCCTCTGTTGGCTAGGTTTGGCCGATGGAAAGTACCAACAAGAGATCAGAGGGTGTATTAGTCAGGTATTAGCGTTGTCCAGATAAACAGAAACAACTGGATGTATGTGTGTGTGTGTGCATGTGTCCATAACTTATAAATATATTATAATGCATTGGCTCACATGAATATGGAGGCTGACAAGTTCCAAGATCTGTAGGATCACTTGGTAAGCTGGAGACCCAGGAGAACCAATGGTGTAGGGTTCCCTCCCAAGGGTTGGCAGGCTTGAGCCCTAGGAAAAGTTGATGTTTCCGAGGAGTTCAAAAGTAGGAAAAAGGCAGTGTTTTAGTGCAAAGGCAGTCAGACAAGAAAGATTCTCTCTTAACTTGGACGAGAGGCAGCTTTTTTGTTCTCTTCAGGCCTTCAGTTGATTGGTTGAGGTTCACCCACATTATAGAGGGTAATCTACTCGGTCTACCAATTTAAAGGTTAATCTCATCCCAAAACATCCTCAGAAACACCCAGAATAATGTTTGATCACCTAGCTGGGCACACTGTGGCTCAGCCAAGTTGACACAAAATTGACTATCACAGTGTATAAAGGAGAAAAGGTCTGAATATTTCTTTCCTACTGCCTCCCTGCTTTGGCACCGTGTCTCTGTAAGTGTCTGTGTTTCTCTGCGACTACAGTTTTGGTGGACTAGCCTCCCACCCCCCAGGCTACTGTTCTATTTATTTCCTCTCATACCCTTCCAATCTCCCTGGGAGGGTGGTAATATCTCCCTGTGTTACTAGTTTTTGGGAGCCTGGACAATCTTTGCTCAAGCTTTTAGCCCAGCACACACCTCTGTGGAATATCCAGCATTCAGTTCTCTTTATTTAAACAATTTAGGGTGAAAGCTGTTTCCTTGCAGCCCTGATAGATACAGCGCTATCCATCTGCTTTTCTATTTTATAATTATGATAGGAATATATGTTATTTATAATCAAAATTTTGAAAAATAAAGAATACAAAAATAATAAAATAAAATGAACCAGAATCTTACTAAAGGAGATAATCATTATTGACTTATTATTGCATTGCTCCTCTTGGTATAGATGAGAAGGGGAGCATTAGATAAATACTTTGTTGGGGTGTGTCCCATTTCTTTAAGCATTCTTCAACTTTAATTTTTAATGGTTGCCTATTATTTTGTGGTATTTTAACTCTCTTGCACTTGGATTATAAATTATTTCCTGCCCTTAACAAAAACTCATAAAGGTCAATTTACTGTGTCATTCAACTAGCTTGGTACTTTGCACATTAACGTTACTCATTTACAGACACATCATTTGCCCCACCCTATCAAAGATGTAAAATAGCTTACAGAGATAAATAAAATATAGTGAGGTAAAGTACCTTTCCAAATATATGAGACTAAAAAAGAAAATAAGCATAGTAAAATAAGATGGGGTCAAGAGTAAGGTTAGAATCCAGTAATGCATGCCAACAACAACTTTATGCCTTTATTAGAAGTTGGC
Source organism: Potos flavus (assembly GCA_028534135.1). Taxonomy (NCBI): domain Eukaryota; kingdom Metazoa; phylum Chordata; class Mammalia; order Carnivora; family Procyonidae; genus Potos; species Potos flavus. Next base: position 34,132,456 of record CM052899.1, on the reverse strand, counting down.
TACAAACTTGGCTCTAAGCTTTCTAATAGTCCTTTCAAAGAGGAGAGTTTTATGGAAACTCTCAATTGAGAGAGTTCCTATCAAACTCTCCATTGAGGGTTTCCATAAAAGAAAAACAATCCAGTTCCTCAGGAGGAGTACAGAAAAGCATAATGTGTTCTTTTCAATAATATCTTTATAGTGAAGGCAGTGAGGGGTTTCACAAGGCTGTTTCTGATAAAAATCTGCCTATATAAGGTGAGGGTATCATGCCAAACTACAATTCAGGGAAAGCAATTCTACAAGAGAGCAGATGAGATGCATTCTTGGTACACAGCTCTTGATCTTTGCTCTAGCTTACTCCAGGAGATGAGTTTAAAGAACCTATAGAGAAAAAGATGTCTTGTATATTCTTCAGGAAAATCTTCATGCTGTGTCTCTTTATAATATTTATATAGCTATATCTATCTATATTAAGTGGCAGAGCTCTGGTTCGTACAACAGGGTCATTTAGACTACAATAGATTCTATCCCTTCTACAAACACATAAAACATAACAAAATTAATAAACACATAGTGAAGATTGAAAGAACAAATGGACTTTCTTCTGTTATTGGCAATAAGCAAGAAAAGTCTCAGGCAGAGTGATAGGTTTACAAGCTGTCTCTGGTAGCCCAGAGACCCATCATACCTGGATATAGATCCAAAATACTGAGGTTTTAATGCCCCCAAAGAGGACATTTTGATGCGGTCTTAAGCCTCTGAAAAATAGGGAACTGAAATTGGGAAATGCTCTATATAGTTAAGTCCCTGGAAAGAAGTTTTAAAAAATTCTAGAATTAGCTGTTCTGGAAAGGGCTCTGATTTAAAAATAAAAATCAAATAAGTGAACAACAATAAATCCTCCTATGAGAAATGAAATCCCAATCTGGAGCCATTTGCAAGTATAGAGCCCTAATCCGTGAGATAATAAACTGCAAAATTAATACAAAAGGGGTTTCCAGACCAGTGAAACTCATAGAACATTTGGCAAGAGAAAATGCAAAACAAGTCTCATGAGACATCCAGAGAAACAAACAACTACAGTCGAGAATCAACTCACAGTAGAAGTTACAAACCACAAAGGAAAATGAATCACCATAATGGAAAGTCAGCAGATAGAAATATACAGAAAAACATGTGCTCCCCACCAAATTGAAATATTAGAAAGAGACTATATAATAACTATGTTTAAATCATTTTAAAGTTAAAGCAGGAAATTGAAACCATATGAAATATCAAGACACTACCTAAAGGAAGGAGAATCTAAACAAAACTAAAAATGAAAGATATAGTTATTGAAGTTGAAAACTCAAAGTATGGGTTAAATAACAAATCAGATTTAATGAAAGAGCAGAAAAGACCTGAGGAAATGTCTCAGAATTCAGCTCAGAGATAAAACAATTCTAAGATAACAAATGACTATGAGTTCAAGATCATGGGTAACTTTACACTTACATAGCATTTACTTCAGCAAGCACTGTACTGTGTTCTTTATAAATATCATCTTACTTAATTCTCATAATAATCCTATTTTTCAAATGAGTTAATTGAGGTGCTAAGAGTTTGATTTACTTACCAAAGCTTCACAGCTCACAGCTTGAGAGTGGCAGAGCTGAAATGGAAAGCCAGCTTCCTGACTTGAGGATAACTATCCTTAAGGACTTCACTGCTTCTGATATCCCCTCTCTCTGAGGCACCATTTTGCCCCCACCCCTAACCCCCTGTGTGCCAGCTGCATCATTCCTATCAGCATATAATAATGTTCTTCTATTTCCCAACATTAAAAAAAAACCTTCCCTGACCCTAAATTCCCTATCAGCTACCAACCCCATTCTTTTGCTCTTTCTCACAATCAGAACTTATAAAAAATTCTATAAAGGCTCTTGACTTCCTTACCTACTATTTCCTCTTCAGTCCACTCAGTGCTTCATCTGTATTATACTATACTACCTTAAGACACTACTCTGAGCTTCATATTCATATATTTGCTTTCCTAGTTGATATCTCAAACTTAACTTACCTAAAACCAAACTCTTGATCCCCTACTACCCCCATTTTTATTATAAAAATGTAAAAAATATATGAAAGTAAATTATCACTTCACTAGATGTTTATTAATGACAAAGAGAAAATGTAACTTTGCTGGCATAAATAACTTTAATCAAGTAAAGTTAATCACCATTAATATGACAAACAGATATTGTGTGACTCTTGATAGGACACTCTGAGAGGATATATTACTTCTGTGGTTGTCACAGTACTCCAGCTGGTCTTAAGGGTTAACTTGCTTCAAGTTAACACACTCCTTGCTTGCTGACTTAAGGCCCTTCACCAGAGCTAATTTATTTTCTTTGAGATTTATAGACCACTGGCCTTGGGGAATGAAGGACCAAATGTTTCCCAGGCCGTAGAGGGCAACAAGTCTCTTTGAAGCCTCCCTAGCTTTCCGATTGGCCCAGCAATCTTTTAGCAAATTTTTTTTTTTTAAGTCACACAAATGACTTCACTGACCTCCCTTTGCACATCTGTAGACCTTGTCCTCCTTTGCAGAAAGAACAAAGTACTCTTGCACAATGCCTGGGTACCAAGGAACCAGACCTTCTTGCACAATCTCCAAGCACCGAGATAATTCTGCAGCTGACATCATTAAGTTTGCCCATAATCAAGAAACGTCATAGACCACTGCACTCCCTTAACCGATTAAACCCCTTTAAAAACACCTGGGCCAGGCAGAAACCTTGGATAGGCCTTCGACAAGAGTCTGCCCTCTTCCCAGGTGGCTGTCCTCCTCAACGAAGCTCATATTCCTTTCTAGTCAAGACCAGTCTCTTGAGTATTGGCCTTTAGAGCAACGGGCAGCTGAACTTGGGCTTCTGTAAGATGGTTTTCCAGTCAAAAATGTATAACCCGATCTAATCATGAGGAAACATCTGACAAACCCAGATTGAGGGACATTTTACAAAATAAAGGGCTTATATATTTTTCAAATGTGAGGTGCTAAAAAAATGAGACAAGGAAGAAACTGATCCAGATTTAAAGAAACTAAAGACATTAAACAAACACCTGTTAAATGCAAGTGTGGTCCTGGATTAGATCCTGGGCCAGAAAGCAAAAATTATTTTTCTCTAGCTATATAAGATATTAGTGAGATATTCGGTGACGTTTGAATTGAGATAGGAAGTGTGTAGATAATGTGTAGATAGATAATGGTGTGTAAGTATTATACACTTATAATACTTATAATAAGAATTAATTTCCTGATTTTGATAATTGTACTATGGGTATGAAAGAGGATGAATTTGTAGGAAATACATATTCATAGGAGTAAATGGCATCATGTCTATGACCTATTCTCAAGTGGTTTAATAAAAAAATACATATGTACTCATCCATATATACATACAGAAAATGATAAAGCACAAGGGGTATGTTATCAACATTTGGGGAATCTGATAGAGTATATACAGAAATTTTTTATATTATTTCGGCAATTTTTCTGTAAGTCAATTATTTCTAAATACAATGTTTTACACACACATGTAGAACAAATAGTGTAATAAACTCCTAGGGGCTTATTATCTGGCTTCAATTATTACCAACTCACGGCTAACCTTGTTCCATCCTTATCTATACCTACGTGTTCCACATTTGTATAGTGCTTTAGTCCTATAACATTTTTACAAACACTACTTCATTTTGAGCCTTACAGAAATCCTATAAGAGGAAGGGTAGGCATTATCCTCTTCATTCAGTAGAGGAAGCAGTTGAGACAGAGAGAAGGTTAGGAAATGTTCCTTTGTTCATACAGTTAGCTAGCGACTTTAGGACCCGAAGGCTTTCTGGCTTGGGCTCATCGCTCATCTCACCACGTATCATTATTCTAAAATAAAATAGTGAAAACCCCAGCATAAAGGGATCTCCAGGAGTTTCCTCTTCCTTCCTAAACCTGTGCCACCATCTTTAACGAACTAGCCCAAGATCTCTGAGGTCGTGAGGTCCATAAAGATGCCAGGAAATCCACCACCTCTGAATCTTCCACAGCCCAAATGCTATGCTCTGGGTGAAGACTACCCTATCTCTCTGTTCACCTCTACCTTTCCTGGGAGCACTTCCTCATTCAGAGCCCTGATATCTCTCTGCACAGGCCTTCACCGTAAAGTTCTCACCTTATGGTTCAGTTAGCTGTTATACGGCTGTTTCTCCAGCTAGAAGTGCGTTCCTCTGAGTCTGTATTTTCATCAGTTAGGATCTTGGTCTCTCCAATTAGTAATCTGGAGTCAGTTTAACAAAGGGACTACTTACAAAAATGTGAATAGGGTTTGGAAAAATGAAAGAAATCATACAATATCCTCCCTTCCATTCTCTCACCAACTCCCCTACTGCCTTTTTCACTAGCCCTAGAGCTGACCAGTTACTGCAATCCTTTTGGAATCAGAACAAGAGAAAGCCATATGGACACAGCTGCTGACAGATGAGCACTTCACAGGTGCGGCTGACACCAACCGGAAGCCAGAAGGCAAGGGAGCCCGTCGGTGAGGGTCAGTCTCCCAGGGCACGGGACGGGAGGAGAGGGCAGGAAGTGGGACAGATGCAGAATGTGCTCACATCTTTGCATCCCCAGCAGGTGGCAAAGTGCCCAGCATATAGTTGGTGCACAGAAATATTTTTTATTGAATTGCTGAATCTTAGGTAGTGCTCATTGATATATCCTAGAAATAGAGAAAACATTTTTTAACATTGCCATAGCATGTTGAACACAATTTAAACTGTGTATTATCAAAGTTTAAAGTGTTATGTTGTCATAATGAAATTAAATTTCTAAACCAAAACATAAAACTAGTTAGCTTAAGAATGTTATTGCCAAGCTACAGTGTTGTATGATTTTGAAGTTCTAATTCTTCCCTAAGTGGATGCAATTAAAGATCTTATATACCCTTAGTATTAGAAAAATGGATTTTTTGTTCTACTTTACTTGCCCAAATACTGAAGCTCCTCTGGCTGTTTAATAATTAAAACACCATGAAACTTAGGCGTGATGACAAGCACTGCAACTAACCATAAACACACACAAATGTATCAGTTACACCGCCTCTGAAGACACTGGCCGCAACGGCCCAGGAGCTCTTCGCACTGCCTGCCAACGTTCCAAAACAGGCCTTCCTGGCCCTCCAGCTTTCCAAAGATTCTCTGCTTTTATAAATATGTCTTCTTGGAGATTGTTAAATAAAACCCTTACTTCAGGGGCGCCTGGGTGGCATCTCACTACTGATTTCTGCTCAGATCATGATCTCAAGGTCCTGAGATCAAACCTGGCTTCCCCCCTCCCTGCTCAGTGGGGAGTCAGCTTGAAGGTCTTTCCCTCTGCCCCTCCCCCCACTCTCTCACCCTCTCTCAAAATAAATAATCTTAAAACAGACGAACAAACAAACCTTGCTTCAAAGGCCATTCAGTACTCATTTCTCTAATTGATCTATTTCACAAAAACACCCTGAAGTGTTTGCATCATACACTAGAGCTCCTTGAATATCTATAATTAATAAAGTGAGGTTGTGGCTCCAATAATAAAACTACCCGTGACCACTAATTGGCTGGAAATCAACAATGTAAGCCCTTAGTCACATAGGGTGGTCGTTCCAGGATTTGTGCTCGTTGTCCACAGGTAATTAAAGCCCTTCTTTTCTCAAAAGTATCCTGATTTGGTCAATAAATTATGCGGTCACCCTATTTAAAGCCCCCCCCCCCGTCTAATCTTCAAGATGACAGCATTCCTCCAGGAGCACCTCCACTAACACTACAATTGTAATAACTATGCTGTCATTCGGCAGTTCATTGCCACATTGTGTTAATTTCCTGTGGCTGCTGTAACACATCTCCACAAACTTGGTGGTTTAACCCAGCAGACACTTACTCCCTCACAGGTCTGGAAGCTACGAGTCCAGAATCAAGGTGCGGGTCGGGTCCAGATGCACTCCCTGGAAGGCTCGAATCCGTTCTTTGCCCCTTACAGCTTCCCCTGGCTCTTCTCTGGTCTGCAGCCTCATCACTCCCCTGCTGTCTCTCCTGGCTCCATAGTATCTCCATGTCTCCCCCTTAGCAGAGATTTGTCATTAGATCTAGGTCCCACCAGGATAACAAAGGATGATCTCTTTGTCTCAAAATCCTTCATTTAATTACATCTGCAAAGACTTTTTTTGTTTTTTGTTTTTCAAAGAAGGTGACATTCATAGGTCTCAGGGATTATGACATGGACAGAACTTTTTGAAGGCCACCGTTCAACCCACCACTCATATCGAAGTTAAGCTTACATTTCCTATTTTTTAAAGTATGGGATTTATGGCTTACATTTTCAAAGATCCTGTTGAATCGCTTATAAGTGACATGATGGCATGTATATCTAAGACATCCCGATTACAAGTTGAAAGCCACCTGAGGACTGCCTCCCTGGCCCCTTTGCTGAGAAATCTGCCTTCTATAACCCTCCTCACAGCAAAGTAGTCCAACCCATTTAGAGAGTCCATCAATGGAACTAGGATGAGGGCAGTGAGCACTTGCCTCAGGCACAAAATTTGAGTAGTTTGTGAGTACTACATTATTTATCTTGATGACTGAGGTTTTGGCACCCCAATGAACTATGTGCCCAAGGGGAGTGCCTCCCTAGGGTCTGCATCTTCAGCTACTTTCCTTTGTAAGATCAGGCATCATAGCTCCTGTGTTTGTGGCATTCTCTAATAATGAGCTTATAAAATCTGCTCTTTCCTCTCCGCCCTCAGTATTTCTCTGCTCTCATAAACGGCATCTTCAGTAAATAAAAATACGATGCAAATGCTTTGAAGGATTAAGCTTTCCTTGGTTACTTTCCTTCTCCCTCACCACCAGCCTGCTCCCCGTCTTTTCCTATTCTAGAGCCCAGAGAAAAAAACAACAGATTTTCTAATTTTCCCTTCTTGGAGTGGCCATCAAACAGTGAAGAGCAGATTTTTTTCTGGATTGAAAAGATACATTTAAATCAATCAATAAGTAGTTTTTGAGCGTCTTAAGTGTTCCGCCAACCTTAAACACTCAAGATTCATGCTCCTTTCACTTTTATTTCTACTGGAAAACATGTATTGATATATTACCACCATCCTCCCTCATTCTAACAAGTCATAGTTAAAGTTATGAAGATCACAAGTCACCATTCTGAAAGGCTGGTACCATAGGCATTATCTTCCAAATTAAGCCAGCCAGGTTTGAGAAGCCTGGCCCAAAAGCTCTTAGCCTGTGAGTCTTTTACCTGAAGTCCAATTCTCTAAAATATCTCTTCTGTTAGAACTCCAGCCTATGCTGACCCTTCCCTCCTCAACATTTGAGAGCTCTCAGGGCTTATGGGATCTTTCTGAAAAGAGTCTTGGTCTGAATCTCTGTGCCTAAATCAGAGCCCCCTTTCCAGGGAAGGGCACGAGACATGGCCTTCCTAAGCAGGGAGTATGAGAGGTAGATCTAAACTGTCCCCAGAGGAGGTCGGTCTCAAGAGGGACGTTCCACTCTTCAGGATTTGCTTAGCTTTAGTTTCAGAACACTGGGCTGAAACTAATGGTCATTTTTCTGAGCCATTACTTTTTCAGTCTCTGTTTAGACATCATGTCAAGCCAGAACAAGGTAGCAAATTGTGTGGAGACAAGTTGAATTTGTTATGGGATGTTTATGTGGTTCCAAATATGAATGGTTAAGAAAGAAAGAGAACTCATCTTGCTTTTTTTTTCTTTTTTTACCTTAACTTCAAGTATATGAGTCTGGTGGCTATACTGGCTATTCATTAATAACTCATCAATAGATTGAATCCATGTATTTCAGTTGTCAACTTACTGGTTTGCTTACTGGTCATTAGTCTTAGTACTCTCAAAAGACATAGTTTTAAATTAACTATAAGGATTCCTGGGTGGATCAGTCAGGTAAGCGTCTGCCCTCAACTCAGGTCATGATCCCAGGATCCTCAGCTCAAACCCCATCAGGCTCTCTGCTCTGTGGGGTGTCTGCTTCTCCCTCTCCTTCTGCCCCATCCCTTGCTGGTGCAGTCGCTCTCTCTCTCTATCTCTCTCTCTCTCTCAAATAGATAAACTCTTTAAAAAAATAACTGTGAAAAAAAAATAACTGTGAAACTATAGATTTAGGAGATTGTAAAGAAAAACAATTTACCCTTTTGTCAAGCCTGAGAAACTTTGTTATAAGGCAATTTACTAAATAAACCATTGGGTTGAGAACAATTATAAAAACACACAATCTTTCAGTTTTTACATCATCAAACTCATAGGACAGAAGGACAATCAATCAGTCAATAATTTAATGCCTATTAAAAGTATGAGGCAATATACTATGTTATCTATTATCATGGAGAGCAGTCTCATAATCCAAAATCACAGATAATATTAAAAATCATATATTTATTGACTTTTGCATGTGATATTTGAAGATCACTATTTTTTAGTTACATTTTGAGAAACTAGTATTAAGAGTTACATTATTTTGAGCACACACCACTGGGCAATAAAGAAAGTAACCTAAGAGTTTGTGGGAAAACTAGAGAACACTTCAAATTTGAGACTGAGAAAAAAGAATAAAGAAAGAAGGAGGGAAGTGAGATTGAATAAGCTAGAAAATATAACTGAAACTAGATCTATTCTAGTCATAGCTATAAAATAAAAGGATTGTGGGGCGCCTGGGTGGCTCCGTCAGCTAAGCGTCTGACACTTGGTTTCAGCTCATGTCATGATCTCAAGGTCATGGGATGGAGCCCCTTGCTGGGCTCCACACTCAACACAGAGTCTACTTGTTCCTCTCCCTCTGCTCCTCTCCCCGCTCACGCTCTCTCTATCTCTCAAATAAATAAACAAATAAAATCTTAAAAATAAAATAATTGTCTCTCAAGGGCAGTTGGGCAACCGGTTTATGCCTTTATAACCATTTTCTATATTAGAAGAGGAAGACCATTCCATTGCTCTTCATCAGCCTCTGTACAACAATCGCCAGAGCTAATAGTGCCAGAGGAGCGCAGTCCTCTTGCACTGTGGGGCTTTTCCTCCTCCTGCGGCATGCATCTACCAGCCTCTGTGGATAGGCATCCACAGTCACAGTCGTGGCTCAAGTATGGTGATGCCATCTTTGCTTGCCTTTTTTTTAGTGTGTGAGTTGTGCTTGCCAGAGCCCTTCAGGCTCTTCTCTCTTTGCACTTTAAAAAAGTTGAAATATCACATAGGGAATATTCAAAGAAAAGACTGGTGGTGTTCAAAAACCACAAATACTTAAACTTGTTTAAAAAGTGAGACAAACCAATAAAAACACATTGTGGGGCACTCTTGCACCTGTTCTTTGAATAGCAACTCAGGGAATTTGATTTGTGTTTGAATTCCAAAGGTAAAATTTCCAAAGACACTTGTTTGGCTGTAGGAGCATATACTGATTTAATCCTGTCATCAGGGCGGATGACGATTAATTAAATATTTTGGTGTCAAACAGGCCAACCGGACTCAAAATGCAACTGGACTGCTGATGAGACAGGTTTTGCGTGCAAATGGATCCAGCCCCAGCAATAGTCATCTGACGTCAATCTCATGGTCTGTTTGCAAAGGCAAAACCAGAGAGTTGCTCCATAGCAGCAAATCACTGAGAAAAAGATGACTTGGTTTGTCTTGGGTATTTTATACATACTATGTTATACTTTTGAGGTTATAAGGAATAGTCAGTTCTTAAAATATCACTTTTCTCAGTGTGTGTTCTTCACCAAAAATTGAAATTCCCACATTAACCTTTCAGGTTCTCTTGCATATGCAGAGATGAAAATAGAAACTCATTTAAATTACCATGTGTAATTATCATGCTGTAACATTACAATTCGAGCAGTAGTTCTCAAAGTGCAATCTCTGTACAAGTAGCATCAGCATCACCTGGGAACTCGCTAGAAATACAAATTCTCGGGCTTCCCCAGGACCACTGAATCAGAAACTCTGGAGGTGAGGCCCAGCAATCCGCATCCAGCCAGCCCTCCAATTCTGACTCAAAGCAAAGTTTGAGAAAAATATTATCATTATTTATTACTGCTTACGGAGGAATCATTATAAATTGAGCCAAAGGAAGCCACTGAATTGCACATTCGTTTGTCTGGTCTCACATCTGCTCTTCAGCAAGATGGAACTGTGTTCACGTGTATCTAAAGCATAAATCCTAGATTCATCCCACTGGAAAGAGAATTCTGAAATGATAGATCCCCTACTGTTTGCCATTCAACTTCTGAAGAAACATTAGATCCTGAAAAAAACTTTGCAGCTGAGTTGCAAACGTTGTAGATTATTCAAAAGGGTGGATGTTACAGTTTCAGACTCTGGATGGTATTTTATTAGACTGGGTAACTTGAACTCCCACAGTAATTAGTGAGTACTCTGATTAAAAAGAAATGTGAAGCAAAACTAAACGAAAAGGAATAAACAACTTTTTGTTTGGGTATAAATGGATGGAAATATTTGGGAGATGGAAGGAAAGAACAAACAAGATACAATATCATTAGTATGATCAATCCTTTCCCACCCAAGCACTTCCACCCTAAATTCAAGCGGTTTTATTCTGTTGTAAACCCTCGAACTATCTAGAATACACAAAACTACAAAGTAAGGTAAAGAAAAGTCTTCTGATAATTCTTTACAACCTAAAAGGGTGATTATAAATAAATGCTCCTTGGAAAATTATCAAAAGTGTTCATATTCCTCTAAAAGTTATGTCTGAAAAAAAGGAAAATCAAGAACTGTTTGAGCCTGAGAAAATCAATACATTTAGTTCCTCCAAAAAAAAAACACGCCAGTACACTGGGCTTTTAATAAGTGCTAGAAATAAACTTTATTACACCTATTATGCCTGTGAATGGTTGCAGTATTAAATGAATTTTGAAGCTCTAAAACTCCCAACTACCTATCTGGGGTGATTAGTTTCCCTCTTTAACTGATACCATGGTGCCAGAGAGGGCCTTGAAATTCCTAGAGCTTCTATGATAGGTTCTCTACTCTTCTCCCTCACAGCTGTGAGATACGTCTTATACTTTATTTCAGGTTTCTTTGTTACTTTCTGAGTTTTTCTCTTTCAGTTTGGTATTGTGCAGAACTTCTGTTGTCTGTTTCCTCTGTTCTTTAGAAGAAAGTCGAACATACAGTTTTGGGAGGTTTATTAATAGTTTCCGATAAAACAGGCCCATGAGCAAGAAAGAAGGGCAGGAAAAAAAGTAGAAAAGGAAGACTTTGCTGAAATGAGAAGTCCAAGTAACTATAGAAGCCTCCAAAAACAAATCTGTAGCATAAGCAAATCATCCAACTCCAGAGAAACGTTTAAGGGAGTATACCCAGACACTACAGGAAAGCTTCACTGGGTGATTTCCCAGACATTTTTCAACGCCATGGCAAAGAGATATTGTGTAACTTGGAACAAGTACTGCCATTTTCTAAATAAAAGACATATAGTACTTACTCATCAAAAATACTTTATGCACGGGCACCTGGGTGACTCAGTCAGTTAAGCAACTGCCTTCAGCTCAGGTCATGATCCTAGGGTCTTAGGATCGAGCCCCCTGTCGGGCTCCCTGCTCAGGGGGGAACCTGCTTCTTCCTCTCCCTCTGCCCCTCCCCCCTGTTATAGCTCACTCTTGCTCTCTCTCAAATAAATAAATAAAATCTTTTTTTAAATTCACAATATACCACAGCACCTGCAGTTTATTTTTTTTAAGCTTTTATTTATTTGAGTAAGGGAGAGACAGAGATAATGACAGAGATAGCAAGACAGAACATGAGTAGGGAAGAGAGAGAGAAGCAGGCTCCCCACTGAGCAGGGAGCCCAACATGGGGTTTGATCCTAAGACCCTGGGATCATGACCTGAACTTAAGGCAGACGCTTAAGAGAATGAGCCACCAAGGCACCCCAAATAAATAAAATCTTAAAAAAAAAACCTTACTCAATAACTCTCCACTAGAATGGCCTGTGCTGCCATGTCTTCCACTGAGACACCACACTCAGAGGCACATGGACTCACGGTAGCACCATGTAGTGCAAATGCTCCTTCTGACCTAATTCCAAGGAGCCGAGATGCAAGAACTGTCCAAGTTTCACACATTTTCATAAAGATCCTCTTTTGTTCTGATCCACTTCAACAAGCCAGTACATGACAAAGAGAATGACCGAGGCATTTGTCACCAGAGTTAACTTCCTTTCTCTCTTAGGGCTAGGCAAGAAGGAAAACAAAAAGAGCAACTTCTGGATTTAAGTGTTAAATATTTTGAAACATTCTAATTTCTGTAATACTGTAGGGAAGAAGAGAAAATGGAGCCCAATGACTAATCTATGCCTTGAAGTGTCACTGGACAGAACATGGTAGGAGCCATTGCCAAGCCCACCTCCTCAGCCTCAATTAATATCAACCCCGGGACAGAACCATGGGGGACATTTAAGGGTGAGATTAGTTAGGGAGAAGCGAGCTGCTTCACAAACCCAGAGGAGGAGGGGAAGGCTGTGCTGAGGTCCAATTAGATGACAACTCAGAAGGACACTGGATTTGAGACCATGGATGACTTTCTCGTTATGACAAATTCAACTGAGTAATGAGGATGGAAACCAAGTTGAAAAGTACATGAGAGAAGAAAGTAGTGATTGCAGAAAACTATCAAGAAGTTGGCAATGAGGGGCATCTGGATGGCTCAGTTGGTCAAGCATCTGCGTTCTTCGGCTCAGGTCATGATCCTGGAGTACCAGGACTGAGTCCCGAATCTGGCTCCCTGCTCAGCGGGGAGTCTGCTTCTCCCTCTGCCCCTCACCCTACTTGTGCTCTTACTCTCTCTCTTGCTCTCTTTCTTACTCTCTCGCTCTCAAAATTAAAAAAAATCTTAAAAAAAAAAAGTTGGCAGTGAAGCAAAGCAGAGGAAAAGGGAGATAACTGCATGGAATGTGTAACCTTAGAGAACGTTTTTGTGCAAGATTGAGACTCATATACATTTATAGGCAGGGAGAACGAAAAACTAGAAGAGAGAAGGAGAGTAGAAAAATTTGTAAATTAAATTCCGGAAAAGGTGGGAAAAGAGAAAGATCATTAACAAAGATGAAAAGAATTGGCTTTGGAAAGAAATGAAGGATTTCTTTTCCTCTAAGATAGGAGGGAGAAAAAGATGGGTAAACATATGGTTACTTTGGAACCAGACAAGAGGGAAACTAAGGCATGAACACGCTTCAAAGTTTCTTTTCTGAATAAGCTAGGAAACCATCTCTCCCTAAGAGCAGGCATGGCTATTGGAGATGAAATAAGAGTAAACTGACTTTACGTAGAGATGTTAGGGACACTGGTCCCCCCGGGAGCAAAGCTTAAAAAAGAAAGGAAAAGCTTATGTATTTAAGCTTCTTTCTCCCCTCACTACATCTTCTGGTAAAATGGCACTTTAAGATACGGAAAAAAGTGCTATTCAGGCCGGAGCACAAGTAACGTTCATCAGCACCACTTTTGTTTGAAAGAGAAACCACTGCTGATTGAGAGAATTTGAACATGGACACGGTCTTCTCAATTGTTTTCAGAGGGGACTAAAAGTAACATCAGTCCAAGGCAAGGCGAATGTTAATCTTCACTCTTGGACTCTTCCAGTTCTAAGTGTTGAGAAACCTTGTCATAACCTTACCTCGGGTGTCAATGTCAATGGCGGCTTGCTAAGCAGGCTCCTGCCTGGACTGCTGCATTTAAATCCCCTTCGAGGCTCTAATTTCCAGCCTCTGCCAAGGAAAAAGGAAGACGATGCCAAACTCCCTTGAAAGCCAAAGGAAACAAACCCGTCTCAGGTAACATACACTGTTTTCTGGCTGCTTCCTACAAAGCTCAGAAAACAGGAAGCACTAAGCTGGGGTTTTAGTAGAAATGGGAAATTATTCGGCTCACCACGTAGACACTGACCTAACATGTATACAATCCTTTATAAAATATTAAACCTAAAATGTGTGCTATCCCAAAAGGTTTGAGTATACACATGCTACCACAGAACACTAATTATGTTTCCAATAGGGAAGCTGAGCTGCCCCAGGTGAAAAGTGACTTACACAAATAAGTGATACCGATTGTGCAGCTAAGAAGTAATACGGTTAGTTACAATCTGGCTAATTATTCTTTTCTAGGAAATAGAGCGAGAGAGGGGAAAATATTTATTAACTCTTGCATAACTACATAAGCTGAAACAGAGCAAGATTTAAAGAAACTCAAACATCCAAGTATATTTGGGTACTCTGAACTAGAATTCAAGTTTAATAGTTCTGACTTCAAGAAGGACTCATTGAGCCTTAAGATCAGAAATTTCCCAAGACGTGGGCAATTGCCTATTATGTATATTACATATATGCAACAATCTTGCTGGACAAGAAAGCTTATTGCCCTATCAGTCCTTTACTTGTTCTTTATTCTAATTAGTAGAACTTTATCTGTATCTAAGTCTTAATTATTCAACGACTCTAAAATCCCTGAATCTTCTTTTCTAGGAGAAAGTTACTTTTCTTCCTCTCTGCTCCAAAACCCTAAGTGTTCTCTTCCTTATGTCTAGCAGAACAAAGTAAGGAAGAAACAACAACACAAACCCGGTAGCATACACTACATTTTCCTTTGTCTTTCCTTTGTTTTATCATAAAAGAGTTGCCCCGGCAACTAAGTTACTAACTTCGTAGGAATGCCTCCCTTCTTTATTTTCAAATTGTATGTTGCACCAAATATTTCTTTGCTTAACCTTGAGAGTCTTATTCCTAAGAGACTTCTTTTTTTCTTTTCCAGTTTTATGGAGATACAACTGATATACAACGCTGCAAAAATTTAACGCATACAGCATTGTAATTTGACTGACATAGTTTGTGAAATGATTAAGAGATTGTTAAATGGGTCAAGCTTTTTTCCTGAAGATTTTAAGATCAAACAATATCCAAAAAGTGTTTTTAGCCCAGCTATCCAATGATTTCTTAAATTATCTTTTTAGAAAAAATAATTTAAGCTATTTTGTTATCCGTTCCATTATTTTCCCACCATCAAATTTGTTGACTATACCCATTTTCACACATGAGTACATTAAAGCAATTTTATTTTTCTCAAAATTTATTTATTTGAGATAAATTTCTTCTTATTTCCAATCATTATTTAAAGTCCCTACCTCATCAGATATTTGTGAAAACTATGATACACATAAATTAATTACATGTTATATAAAGCCCTTAAGGAAGTGCCCACAAGTAAACAAGTGCTATAAAAATGTTAGCTGCCCTTATTATCATTTCAAGAGTGATTAAGAAAATATTGATTATCTGTTTTGATGGTTGATCTGTATTTTCTGCCTAAGAAATCTATGAGTGTGTGTTGTTTTTTTTTCCAGAGAAGTCATTTGAAAGTTAAAAATGTACTCCTGTTTAAAACTGAGCAGAGATGATCCCAAGGTCCTGGGATGGAGCCCCGCATCTGAGTCCCTGCTTGGCAGGGAGCCTGCTTCTCCCTTTCTTCCTCACTCCTGTTTGCTCGACTGTCTCACTCGTGCTCTCTGTCACTATCTTTGTCTGTCTCTCAAATAAATAAATAAAATCTTAAAAAAAAAAAAAACTGAGCAGGGATTGTGGTGATCTAAAATTTCCCTATCAAAACTTCAGACGTATGTATGTATATGGGATAGAACAAACTGCTAAACATGAGAAGTAAACTATAGAGGGACTTTATGTTTACTATTGTCTCTTATACAGATTTCTCAGGCTCTAAATTATCAGTTTCTGCTGATGTCTCATCCAACAAAATATTGCTGAGATCATATTATTCATGAACTCAGCTCCAGTAAAACTGTGTGAGTCACAGTGTGCTTTTTTGGTAATAGTTGCAAAATGCAACATTTTATAAAAATTGTAAAATATTATAGCATTTTAGCACACTGTGCAGATTATATGGCCTTTAGAATTAAAGTAGTAGGGAGTGAAAGCTTTCATCGGTGGGGATTGCATGGTATAGAGTAAGTGTAAGTTTTAGTCAAACTACTGGCCAACTCCAGGAGCACACCAAGAAGAAACCAAGCAGCTTCCAAAGCCCAAGCCACTCTAATGGTGGGGATTTCTTTTCCCTGTGAAAGTCTACTAAGTATACTCAAATGTTTGAAAAGAAACTAACTGAAGACTTCATGGAAATTAAAAAAGATTCAATTCTTGAGAGAAAAATATAAAATAACCCAATCACTTTGCAAATCGACAACACATGAGGCAGAACCTTCTTTAAAAACAAAACAAAAAAATGTATATTTAAAAAGGCAGAGAGAGTCACAAACCATTGCAATATCTAGATTTTTTTTTCCTGCCCCAAGACCCCCAAGACTATTTTCTGACTTGTGATCTCAAATTCACTGAGAAAGCGTGTTGTCGATGGATATTTACTGACATGTAAAATGTTTATATTTTGGATAGTAAAAAAGAGGATGTACAGTATAATCCATATTTACTTATTTATTTGTAAATAAGCATAGAAAAATGTCTAGAAGTTTCTATTTCAAAGTATTAATACTGGTTATCTCCGGGTGGAAAGCAGACAATATTTATTCATCCTCTATAATGTGAAAGCACTTGTCATGTCATTGCTCCTTGTAGTAACTCTGTGAATTGCAGGAGGCCTACAGAGGTACCAAGCAGGGGAGCAAGCACACTGTTTTATAGAAGTTAGCATTTAGTAAATGATAGAGATTCTTCATTATCATCTTACGATTATTTTAATATTGCTTATTATTTAGTGATTATCTTTGTTTTACGAACGAAGACACATAGGGGAAATGGTGCAAAGGGCCCGCAGATTCAGACTGCCCCGGTTTGAATCTTTCCTGTTAGCTGGGTGACCTTGGGCAGATCATTTAATCTCTGATATTCAGCTTCTTCACTCATTAAATGACACAGTGATAGTAATTATAGTTACTGCATAGGGTAGTTGTGAGGATTAAAATGATTTCACAAAAGGTGCTTAAAATAGTACTGTCTGGAATATGGCAAGTACTCAATAAATGTTGGCTTTTAGTTTTGCTTAATCTTCATAATGAATCCAGGAGGAGGGTATAATCATTTCAGTTTTACAGATGAGAAGTTTGAAGCTCAGGCAGGTTGAACAATGGAATGATGACTGCTGAGGTTAAGGACATCTGAAAATATGAGGCACTGAATGCGTGTCCAGGAGTAAGGCAAAGGACTCGGCCGCGGGGTTGTAAAAAGACTTTAGGAGGCACCGGGGAGGAGTTTTTGCCAGTTTCCTTCCTACCCATGTCTGTGGTGAATAATGCATACCTGTATGCATATTTATACCTGCTGTAGGCTCCTGGGGGTCCTTTCTGAAGATCACGGAGGAGCAATAGGATTGAGGAAATGGCGTGGCCTTGGGATTGAATCCTTGCTCCCCCACCACTAGTTAAGTGACCCTAAAGTCTATAACCTCCCTCTGAGCCAAAGTTTCCTTACCTGCCAAAAAGGGGCCATAACACCCGCCTCATGAAGTCAGTAAAAATTAAATAAAATAAAAACAGCTATCTTGAAATGAGTGCCAGATATGCACCATACAACTTCCTTTACACAAATTCCATCGTAGACTCTCAAAAAATGCGAGTTTCCTTCTCCCACCTCCTTCCCTTTCCCAGCTGAATGACACATACCACATAAATAATGGCTCTTGCTTTCCTAATGCTAATCAAGGAGATATTTTATTCATTCACTTTGTTTTTCTGTTTGTTTAGTGCAGCATGGTAATGTGATCTGACTTCGGCTTCAACATGGTCATTCTGGGGGTTGTGTTGAAAACAGATAGGGAGGGGCCACGTGACAAGGAGAGAGAGCACTTACCACAATCATCCAGGCGGGAAGCTATGGCGGCTGGAACCAAATGGTCAGGTTTGGAATATTTCTGAAGGCAGAACTGACTAAACTTCCTGAAGGATTGAAGGCGTGGTGTGAGAGAAAAAGTAAAATCAAGAGTGACCCTGAAGTTCCGGGAAGGGTGGAGATGCCATTAATGGAGAAAGGTTCAGACAAAGAAGATATAGGGATAGAGTTTGGGACAGGCCAAGTGTGAGAAGGCCGTTAGACAGCTCTGCTGACTCTGAACTGTGTCAATGTAGCTAATTTCTCCAATTTCCTTCCTTGTACGGTTCTGGGTTAGTTGGACCATAGGCTTCCTTTTCCGTGTGTATGAAACAAGTGAGTCAGATTAGAAGATTTCTTAAGGTAGCTTTTAATCCACGACATAATATTTTAGCCAGAGTTTGCCTACCCACTGTATTGGGAAGAGAGTTTTTCTCTCTCCCAATCTCGATCTGCTGCAGAACCTTTAGTTCACCGTGGCCATGGCCAGTTCCCCCAGCGCATCAATCCAGACTCATGATTCTTTCATGATTCCTTCCTTTCAAGCTGTGCTATTCTGCTTTTAAGTCAGCACCAACTTTACTTCTCTAGCTCCCAATTTCTCTCTTTGCCTTGATCATCAGAACCATATCCCTTCCTTCCTCTGATCCAAGTGTTCTAGTATGCTGATTTTCCACTCGAGTCTTCATCTCCCTACTCCTGCGTCGAATTCAGGGGTCACCCCAGGAAGCTTCAGTTTCTCTCATGACCAAAAACCCTCTCTGTCACTGCCTGAGCAAGTCTAACCTGATTACAGTGTTCTTAAATTTCACTGGCTGACCTGTATTTATTTGCAAAGGGCAGGAAGCATCTTGTCCTCTCTCCCTCCATACATTGATCCCTAAACAAACCACGAGCCGAGAGGTCTTGAATTGAGCCCATTTTTTTTCATGAATATCACGAGATATAGAGTGTGTTATTAGAGCACTAGAGGCCCTAGCTTCAAAGGCAGCTGTGGTTCAAAGACCTGTCTCTCCTCCACTTGTGCAAGTGCTTTTCTTCAAATGTTCCCCTTATGCAAAGGAGTGGTTCTTCATCTAGTGATTCTGCATAAAATTGGAGGGGATTCTTGTCAGGTAGGCCTTCTCAGCTTCATCCAGGGCTGAACCCTCTAGAATCCCATAGATCCCCTGAGGGTTTCTCTAACTTGGCCAGGATACCATCCTGGCAATTTAATTTCCTCCTTTTCAAAGAAAAAGAACATCCAGAAAAGAGACTGAGAAGCCTCCATTCCTTTCCACATCTCAGGGAAGAGAAATTCCCTGGACAGAGAAGGAAAAAAAAAATCCCATCTCATAACTGCAGGAGTTCTTCCTGGGAAACTGGACTTTTCAGTCCATAGCCACAAAAAGTACATCAAACCTGGACTCCCCTCCCCCAACGCTTGTCCTTGAAACTTCGCTCCTATGCTTACATCTTGCCCATCTATCTGAGATTACGGAGTTAGGCTGAAATTGCCTGCATTCACAGTTTTCTAACACACTGATACTTAATCATTCGTATGAATGACACTACTGGTAATATTTACTCTTTTTAGGAAGATATAGTATAACATGTGACATGCTTTGTAGTATTTTTTCCTAATTATTTATAAACTATGCATTTTGTGTAGTCACCAGTTGTCCTTAAAGGGAAGACCGACACTTCCTGTGTTGGGCAACTGCTCGGCATGGCAATTGGTTATCCAATATGTCTGGTTAACAAGTTTCTCTTTGACATTTAATAAACTGCAATCATTTCACATATCGGTATTTCCCCATTTGCTTCATGAGGGCAAAGGACCAGCCTAGTGGGTCTCCTTACAAAAATAAAGGCAATTTCTACAGATAAATGGAAAGTAAAAATGTGTCTTTTCTGCCTCTGTTTTTTAAAGTTTAAATGTCTGGCTTTTCTGTAGAAATATATATCTTATCCTAATATTTTTGCTGTTACAGTTTTATTTATAATTTCTTTGTCATCAACTCAATGCTTTGACTATGGTTTTATCTCTTCAACACTAAAGATATTATTAAATACAGGACAGAAAGAAAGGTTTTTTTTAAAAACATGGAACTAGATCTTCTAAAATCAAGACATAACTTGAGTTTTCCAATAAAATTATCCTTCAGTTTATGTTCATGAAAACTCTATATATCTAACCAGTCAATATTTCAAAACATACTGAAATAAAAGCATGATTCACAGGTCATCAACCTGCCTGGAGTCTCAAACACCCAGCCACTGGCCATTAGATTTTATAGAGCAGATTTGGATGGTAAAACTAAGAGTATTTTTCTCTCTCTCCTTCTTTCCAAGGAAAACAGTACAAAGCATCCTGGCAAAATACCCCAAATCACCTCATATCAACGTGAGAATTCTTATTTTTACACATTGCTGGTTGTAGAAAGGACAGAAATTTTTTAAGGACCCAACATTTCCTCCTAAAACATATTCTTACTAGTGTTTTGCTTCACATGAAAGTTTCCATGCTAGTCAGTGACTTACCAGGCTTGTATCTGGTTAGGTCCTCGGAGAGGTTCTTCTTTGCTTTGAGGTTGTGTCAGAAACTCAAAAGTATAAAATGCGTTCGGTGACGCTGCCTGGCGTGAGTGACTTTGTTTATTCCAGCGGATTCCACAACAGATTGAAAATCTCAGTCCTTCTCTCTGTAAAATCTGAAAAATATTTTCTTCCTCATTCTCCTTTTCTTCTACACTTCAGGCCACGATGAAAACCACCACACAATCTTGGCTTACTTGTCAAGGAAAAGGTGTAAAATGTACATGTATCAAGCGAATTAGGAATCATCAATTACAAAAGGATTTAAAAGTTTCTTCAAATAGATGGAGCTACCCCATTAGCTCTTTGCTTGTATATATTTGTCAAAAGAACAGGCTTTTTAAGTGCTGGAATGAGGTAAGTGCAGTAAGAGACACTTCTGCTAGCCGAGAGAGAGGGAGAGAGAGAGAGAGAGATTCTAAAACAAGCCGAGGGTAATCAGACTGGCTCTGACAATTAAGCTGAAGCATGCTACAGGAAGTGCACTGGTTAGCTAAAGTTAGAGAAACAGTGGCCTCTTATGGAGCCTCAGATGTCACACTGATTATATACGGTATGATAACTTGTCGCTTATTTTGACAGTCATTCAAGTAAAACTACAGTGAGACAGGACAACAATAGAAAAGCCATCTCAGGCCTAATAATTTCATTTTTGCAAGTAATGCCATAAAGTTCCCATTCTGTTACTTATCCCCTTCCTTCCCAGCAGTGTTTAACTTCCTCCTGTGAGACATTTTTAAAGGAGCAAATATACTCTCCTGAGGTCTAACTTTTAAAAAATTAGTATTGACATGCGAATTTTTGCTTTCTTAATGTTTCTGGCATCATCTAAGGTGATATCATAAGCAGACGATCTTACGGTATTTACTTTGACAACTTATACAGACAAATACCGTACCACTGGGGAAAAACCTCTAGGTCTGCATGAAGCAGTTTTGTCCACTTGGCAGCATAAAATATAGGCAAAAATCACAAACACTGGGAGATGGCAAGTGGTAGTGGGAAAGTTCTTCCACCGTTTGCTGTGCTCGTTTCTTTTCTCATGCCATTTTTACAAATGTGAGCACAGCCAAGAAAATTAGCATAGCTGAGTCTACCCACAGTCTAATAACAAGCTGATCCTAAAGAAAAGACAGACAGAAAGGTTGTACCCTGATCCTTTTCAGGTTTGGCCTTTTTGGGGTTCTGGGACCTTTGTATTTAAAGACCTCTGAACCTCTCCCTGCAGACCCTATGGTGCCTTACCTGTTATGTGGCAGAGAGACATCCAGGACAGTGATGGGAAACACAGCAAGGCCAATAGAAATCGTAGGGAAGAGAAAAAACTATTTGAGGGGAGTTCCCTGAACTAGCATTTATTTAGTGAAAACAATACCACAAAAGTAAATGTGAAGTAAATTCCAAGATAAGCCAAAAGGAAGGCTCCAACTGTCAGAAACTTATCTGCCTACCAAAGATAATTCCATGGGTTTTACTGAAGCGATAGTACCAGGTCATGTGAAATAACATATTTAGCAGAAAACGGAGTCAAAGACCCTGGTAACACTTCATATTACTTCAGATAAACAGCCTGTCCTGTCATATTATCTGTTTACTGAAGCCAGGAACTCTCAAGGATTCCTATCAATACCAAGCTTCTAAGAATTATTCTACTGGTTTTCAATTATTCCTCAAGGGCACATTTGTGGTCTTATTTCCTAGAAATATTTTATTTAGTTATACAAATGCTTATTAAAAATTCTTAACACAAAAATATTTCATAATGCACAGGACAATTTCCACCTGTGCCCCAATGCACAGTCAATGAAAACATTTTGCAGTCCTAGAGGAAAACCAAGAGGAGTCTTGGCCAAGCTCTCCTTGAGGTTAGCAAACCTAAAGAAATACTTTGGATGATGAAGCACTGTTTGCAATTGTGAGGTAACTGCATTCTTATCTACTTCCGGAGCTGCTTTTGTGTTTATCTGAGCTGTAAGCGTTTTCCAAAACTCGAACTACCTTACAGAGAGGGGTTCCGATTTTCTTTCCATAAAGGCACACATCTCTGCTCTGTGTGTGGGGTACTGGAATCTTCTTTAACTCTATGCCCCGTTTCCCATGAAGGTCACCTCTCCATCTCTGACACTTCTTCAAAGCTTTTCCACTCCACTGATATTTTCCAAGTCTGATAGAGAAGGATATACCTATACTATGTTTTATTTTTATTTTTTTAAAAGATTTTATTTATTTGTCAGAGAGAGAGAGAGAGAGCAAGCACAAGCAGGGAGAACAGCAGGCAGAGGCAGAAGCAGGCACCCTGCTGAGCAAGGAGCCGGATGTGGGACTCAATCCCAGGACCTTGGGATCATGACCTGAGCCAAAGGCAGACGCTTAACCGACTGCGTCACCCAGGTGTCCCTATATTTTATTTTAAAACAGAAGGGATACAACACATCTAAAGATTTTAAGCAGTAGTGGCCGACCTTATTTTTTTTCTTTTTTCCTAAATATTTTTTCTTATTAGAAAAGAAAAAAGCTTTATTGCACAAAATTTGGAAATTCCAAAAAAGTACAAAGTACAAAAGTGATTATAAAAATCAGCCACATTACCATCAGCGAGAGATAATCACTCTTAATGTTTTCTTTCAGTCCTTTTTTCTATTCATACATTTATTTTTAATAATGTTCAGATAGTATTGTGTCCTGTTTTCTCTACCTACTTTTATATTTGGAATAGTTATGTCTTCATGTTGTACAAACGTGATTTTAATTTCCACATAACCATCATAATTTATTTACTTCTTCCTCCATTGTAGAACATTTAGATATTTCCCAATTTTTCAGTAATGTTATTGAGAATATCTTTCTAGACATTTAAAAATTGCCTCTTATCATCAAAGCAGCTGATTAATCCAACAGTTCTACATATATAATAAGTTTCAGTCACATGTGAGGTGAGAATTGCTGTCACCTTCTGCCATCACATTGTCTTTGGACTGATCCTATGACTTGCCTGAGGCCACAAAACTGTTTATTTGAAATTTGGAATTCTTTGATTTTTTCACTTTCTCCGTCTCTCATGCTCAATCGGGTACTAAGTCATCCTTTTGAACCATCTCTTTTTAACCCATTTATTTTCATTTAACACTAACTCTTGCTACCCCATTCCAAGCCCTTCTTTGTAGCCACACCACAAAGCCACCTAAATGGCCTTCCTGCCTCTGAGAACTCCTTGTTTTAATCCTCCCTGTTCACCTGCACACTCTCAGATGGATCTTCCTTTATGCCACTATCCAGCTCACTGACTTCTTTTTTTCTTTTTTTTTTTTCAGCTCACTGACTTCTTAGTGAAACCTTACATGTAACATAAACCCCTGGCCTGGCTCTCGAAGCCCCATTTTCTGCAAACAATCTTACTTCATCCACTCCCCTCTCTGTCTCTTCACTATCTCTTTCTTGGCTTCTTGCCTTCTCCTTATAGTATTTACCCCATTCGAAATACTCTCATTTCCTTTCATTTCTTCAAATTTTACTCAATCCTCCAACACCCAGTTCAAGTCTCATTTACTCCATGAAATAGAATGAACTTCCCATCGGATTTGACCAACTTGCCTTCCCACTGGATTTGAAGTTGGCCTACTTGCGTTCAAAACTCTGCTTTGCTGCTTTTGCTGGGAGAATTGAGGGGACATAATTAATTCCTCTGAGCCTATTTCTACATATGGAAATATGAACAATTATACTAATACCTGCCTTCTATCAACCTCCTAGGATCCTAAGAAAGACTGAATATATGTTACAAAGATTTGGTAAGCTGCCGAGTGTTATATAGATAAGAGAAAGTCTTGTTCACACTTTGAAACAGTTCAGTATCCAGGTCTGTACCACATAATATAGCATTGAATTACCTTCCCTCCCTTCATACTCTCTCATTGTTTAATGAATGTTAATCATTTCTTTCTCAGCTTGGCCGTAAAGTCTCTGACTGCATACAATATATTACCTCTATAATCCCCAGAGCCTAACACTGCACGTCGTCTTAATGACTGCTAGTCTAACAGGCATGGGTTATAGCTGGTAATGTCTGGCTAGGAGTCACATCGGGATTTAGATATAAATGAAAGAGCCTCAGCTTTCTGTAAGCTTCTGGAGTAGGATAGTCTTATAGTTTGGGGAGTCCTAGAAGATTGGGAGCAAGTTTAGCATACACCTTTGTGAAGTCTATGAAAATGTACCCTTAATTTGGACCTTGCCTTTCAGAGATATTCACCAAATTTTCACAGCAACCTTTAGGTAAATGTAAAATTCACAATCTGAAATCAGAGAACAGAAACAAGTATGTCCTGTAGACATCCAGGAACAATAGCCAGACCTTTGGTCATCTTTAACAGAAAGCTCAGCTTACCTGATCATGATACATTGTTAAAGATAGTCTGCTGATGATCTGCTTATAAATTACTCACATAGACTGAAATTCATTGCTGTTTTGATTATCTAATGACTAGAGACCTGAAGAACACTTTCTCCCATAGGTCTACCCCTGAAATTGGTCTTTCATCCGTTTTCTCCCATAGGTCCACCAATGGTAGGTTTCGGTTAGGGTTAGTGGCAAGAAATAGAGCCAGTGCTATATTTACATTCAGAGTTGGGGTTACAGTTAAGTTGGTGGTTGGTATTAGGGTTAAGGCTCAGCTGAAGATGATGTACAGATTCATTCACTTGGGGTTAGGGTTGGGGTATAGTTACGATTAAGGCTAAAATTTAGGGTTTGAGTTAAGTTTAGGGTTAGGCTAGATTCCTGGATACAAAGGACAATTTTAGAGAAGGGTGTTCCTGAAAAAAATCCCACTTTGTCTAGTAAAAGATCACAGGCTTTTCAGATTTCCAAATTTCCAGGAATTAGTAAAGCACTGTTGGTAAAGAACATTTTATAGTGTTCCAAGATTAAATGCAACTATACCGTTTTCCATAGTTTCTCTTTCACAGTTTATTTTCCATAGTTCCATAATGTTTTTTTTTAATTTCTAATACTGAAAAGCAAGTAACACTTTTGATGTCAATGTTAAAACCCCCAAGTTCAATTTGCAGATTGTATTGTTTGTACTGCCCTCTTCCCCTGTCTTGGTATGCCTAATTCCCAACATAAAAGATGACATCATTAAAGAAAAAAGCCATGATCTAGAAGTTTCTTACATTTCTATAGAAAACTGTATCTTCAAATAAACTCTGTACTTTTAAGGTATTAGTCAGTTGTCCAATGTCATATACGGAAAACACAATCTGTTTTTAATAGAATCATGCTTCTAAATTGTTAGATGTCACTCACATCTGTTTTTCCAGCCAGGACGCTTTCTCAAACTTCAAACTTGGATTTCCAATGAACGAGTGATGTCCCCACATGGTATCTGAATTTCAACAGGTCCAAAAGTGACTCCATTGTTTCCACAGCCATCACCCAACTCACCTGCTTCTTCTTCTTTTCCATTCTATTTAAAGGCAACGTTAATTACCAAAATGAAAACCATTGCTCACATCTTTTTTTCTTCACCTCCCACTGTCCCATTCCATTGTAAAAATTCTCTCAAATTTTTTCTGCAACCTCTCTTTCAGTCTTCAATTAGGCCCTTATCATCGCTTGCCTTAATCATTGCAACAGCCTCCTAAATAGCCTTCAAATAATTTCCCTAGTTTCCAGCTCTTCCTTGTCCGATCTGTCCTTCCATATTATCACCAAAATGTGACATCTTTGTTGGACATCTTTCTTAGATTGCCTTCTAGAGCTTCTTCTACAAAAACTTTCTCACCCCTCTGGTCCCCTGGAATTTTCCAGTTCCTCCTTTGCATCACACCATACCTTGCACATCTATGGTTGTACTTACCACACTTTATTAAGCTTGTCTCCCTGGAGTAAATGGTAAACTTCTGGGAGGTGAGCTCGTCTCATTCATTTCTGCACTACAGTGCACTGAACAGTGCCTGGCACATGGTAAGTGCCCACAAAATTTTGCTGAAAGAAAATAGTTTACAAAACTAAGTACCTCTCACAGATCCTCTTCATATATTAGTACAGCAAGTCCCAAAATAAAACTTATGCTGTGTAAGGTTTCTTTAAAAAGCACACCCTGCATCTTAACAGGAAGTTACAGATTAATAAACAGCTGACCGAACAAACGAAATAGCATCCAGTGAATCACCAGTGGACTGTTCAGTTGCTGCTGACCAGATGCAGGGAGAGAGTAAAGATGAGGACAAAACACCATTCCTCAAGGATGGAAGGTTTTGTAAGACGTTCCAAGGCTCCGGGTAACAGAGCATAACATATTTCCCTACACCATGGTGATCATTCAGACACAGAAAAAAGACCATAACAAAAATGAATTTGGAGCTATGTGAATACAGAAACTGGAATAATACCAAATTTGTAGCCACAGAATGTCCACCACACCCTACCTCATCCACTGTGGCGTGTACTCAGTTTCTCAGTTACTATTCATGAGACTGTGATGAATATACAAACAATATTTGGTTTTGGGTAAGCACTGGCTGCCCTGCAATAGAACTAAGAGAGGTGGGCTAGTTTCACAATTATAAAAGTCAAAGAGCTTGCTACCCTTCTGCATCACAGAGCTGAAGGCCTAAAAGACACAGTCCTGGGTACAGGCTGCTTGGACCGGGGGTACCACCTGGAGCTTTTTCTTTTGGGAAAAATGCTAAACCCCAGCACCCTGGAAAGTTAGTTCCTATTGAAAACTCCCAATGACAGCTTTTACTCGGAAAGGTGGCCAAAAGAAGCAGAGGGGATGACTGGTGGGTGAAAATATACAAAGGGATCATGGTCAGACCATATAAAAATAGAACACTGACCCACAATCTCTGCACCAGCCAGACCAAAATGGTCAAGATTTGATAAATAAAAGCAAGCTCTCCTAATATGTCCTTGTCTGTGCCAATGCTTCCAACTCAGAACCAACCAAAGAAAGCCAAATATGCTTCCCAACTGATCACATAGAATGCTTGTATTCTTTCCCCAGGTCAACAGACTAACTGGGGCCTACCTGCAGCCTTCCTTGTTTGCCACTATAAAGTCTTCCCCTCCTTGCCTGCCCTTGAGTCTATCTTAGGCATGACAGCGGCTAACTTCTCGGCCAAAGCAAGCTCTGAATCAACAGCCTCTGCTTGCTCTCTTTTGGGTATTTGTGGTCTTTGAAGCATTCTGAGAGCTTGCTGATGTGTGACAGAAGGACTTGGCATTGCAGTAGGGATGGAGGTGGAGGAGTTGGGGGCAAAGGAGTGTGAGATTTGGAATTGGAAGAGGGGGCACTTTCAACTTCAGCAGAAGTAGCTGGGGGTGCAGAAAAAGGGCACAGGTGACCCTTCTGGCCAGGGCCTGAGGGTCCACTGGAGAAAAGGGGAAGGAAATGAAGAAACACTCCCAGCAGTGAGCAGGCACGTGAAGATGGGGTGCATGTGGCTTGGGCCGGGAGCCTTGTTTGCCAGCCGTTCCAGAACATGGAAGTGGAGCAGGGTGGCACACGTGGTGCGGGTGACATCTACAACGACTAGAGAGCAAGGAGGGACAGTTCCGCAGCCTGGAGAAGTGCATCAACAAGGCCCACAAGCCGTTTGCTGTGCTGCTGGGCTCCAGGTGGAGGATGTCCGCCTGATGGGCCTCGCGGTGGCAGACATGGTACAGATCTGCTAGGGCAATAGTCTGCAGTGGATCAGCTGCAGATCTTCCAGCACCAGCTCAAGATGGAGGAGAGCGTCCTCACCACATAGTAGGAGATGGTGAAGAAGACGCTGACCCGCGACCACATGTTGCTGTCTGGGTCCTAGGTGACCACAGGTGGCCTTAGCTCCAAAGCAGCGTCAACCTGTCCTCGCTGACTTATGAAACAAAAAGCAAAGAAAGGGTAAAGAAAACAGATTCTCATAGGACCAGAGAGGGCAAAACAATCCAAGAGAACAAAGACAAATGTGGCAGATTGAGACATTACTAGCACCAAAGAGTAGTTGATTCTATAAGACAAACTTTCAGTTATCCATAATGCAACTGGCAATTATGGTTTGCTAATGGTTTTTCTCACTTTGCCTTTATAATGACAAATTTTGTACTGTGGACTTTTGGAACTGGGGAGCACAAATGGACTTTAGATTGCACTGCAGTTACATAGAATATGTTGTTCAGTGTTTCACTATTGGCATAACAGTCTTGGTAATGGCTATCCTAGAAAACCTTCCATATGCAGTTCCTCTTTCCTGTAAAGAAAATAACAAAATATAACTTACTAAGACACTTGGAAGGTTTTGAAACCATAAGAAATGCAATAATCATTTGCTCAGATAAAATAAGAACATTGACTAGTAACAGAATGGTAGTCCAGGCTTATACTCGTAAGATCATTATAAAACAATTCTTAGACCTAAGTCTGTTCCAGACCCATTTTGGAATATCTTTTTAACAAATATTGTGTTAATTGTTCTTATAATTCTAACCTTTTTTTTTTAAGTTATCAAAGGTCCACCACAACAGACTGGCAATAAAATAAAATATGCATTGTTAGGATTTATTCTGCATTTAAAAATAGACTATGAAAAAGAAAGAAAGAAAAAAGAAAGAGAAAGGAAGGAAGGAGGGAGGGAAGGAGAGGGAAAGCAAACATAAGAGAGTCTATAAAAGTATATACCTTCTACTCAGAGAAGAAACCCGTGACTAGCGTGAAAACTGCTTGATGGAGGTTTCTGTTATTCACCAAAAAAGCCTAGCACTATCACTTAACAGATGATGTCATATCCTACCAATATCATTCTTAAAAATGACAATCTCACAAATATAGTTAAAGTTGTTAAGTAGGAGTAGGAATGTTGATGACAGCATCTCTAAATGCCTTTGATTTCAATTGACTGTCAATGTTGTAGCCACAATTGTAGCCTTCATAGGAGCATGTGTTGTCTAGGACTCTCCTCTTAAAGCTGTACCTAATCTTTGGGTGCGTCTCATAGAGGATGCTTTTGTTTTCCTTGCACACAAGTGAAAAGCCTATGGAGTCACCTTTGCTTCTCAAACCTTATGGAATGGGGATCTGTCTTGTTCATTTCAATTACAAAACTGACGAGTTCATGGGCACTTCTAGTCTTATTTTGTTGGTGAAATCCTTTTTAATATTGATAGTGAAAGAAACACTGCCCTACATGCTCTTCCTCCTACCTGTTATGCAATGATATTTAATATTTCTACGATGTAACTATTAATTAAATTAATGCCAGGAAGCTTCATGGCAAAATAAATATATTTGAGAGACTCCTCAGTAATAGTATCTTTTGCCTAATTGTCAGGGGCATGCTTAGAATACAATTTTGTGTTGTGCAATATGGAAGACAAGTGTCCAGCTGCATAAATTTTAGTCCAGACACATGGTTATGGTGTGCTTTCCTAGCAGTATGGTGTTAATGTAGTGCAATTCTTAATTACAACTTCAAATGGTTGTGTGGAGCTTATTATAAGGCTTTCATTGAAGGAAAAGAGTAAATTTACTAACAAAGTTCAAGAGTCAGAATTCAAAATTAAAAGCAAAGATCCATTTTATCCTTTTTCTAAAATTTTGTTTTTAGAATAAACATGTAATTTGAGTTATCCTCAATGCTACATTTTAAGGCTATTGAGAGTAGTGGATATTTTAGAGAGGTAATGTGACAGTTATTTACAACTAAAACATAGACTCAAGAAATATTTTAACTATTGTATTTCTTTTTTTAGTAGAGTTCCAAGGACAAAATTATGAATTGTATAATATATGAATATGTTTTATAAATAAAAATCAATTTTCTGTAATATACAAAATAAAGACATATTTGTTGGTGGGAATGCAAACTGGTGGAGCCACTCTGGAAAACAGTTTGGAGATTCCTCAAAAAGTTAAAAATAGAACTACCCTATGATCCAGCATTTGCACTACTAGGTATTTATCCAAAGGATACAGAAATACTGATTTGAAGAGGAACATGCACCCCAATATTTAGAGCAGCATTATCAACCATAGCCAATTATGGAAAGAGCACAAATGTCCATCAGTTGATGAATGGATAAAGAAATTGTGGGATATATATACAATGAGATATTACATACATTTATTATATGTATAATATATATAATGTATTATATATATTACATATATATACAATGAAATAGTCATCAAAAAGAATGAAATCTTGTCTTTTGAAACAATGTGGATGGAGCTAAAGTGTATTTTGCTAAGCAAAATAAGTCAGAGGAAGACAAATACCATATGATTTCACTCATATGTGGAATTTAAGAAACAAAACAGATAAACATAGGGAAAGAGGAAAAAAAAAGAAGTAAGCAAGCCAAAAGAGACTGTTAACTATAGAGAACAAACTGAGTTGCTGGAGGGGAGGTGAGCAGGGAATGGGCTAAATGAGTGATGGGTATTAAGGAGGACACCTGTTGTGAGGACTGGGTATTACATGTAAGTGATGAATCGCTAAATTCTACTCCTGAAACTATATTACACTATATGTTAACAAACTGGAATTAAAATAAAAACTTGAAACAAAACAAAAAAGCCATGTATCTTCTGAAGGTGTATTGATTTTTTTCTAATTTACCATAGATAAGTAATACATATTATTTTAAGAACACGGGTAACATGAGTGCTTTCTAAAAATACAGATGGTGGTAGTCTAATGTCATGGCCTTTGAAGTAATATGTACTTTACGTACAGTTACTCTTTACTGTTATTAAAGAAAAGTAGAAAAACTAAAAATGCCAATAATGTTTTCTCTTTTTGTCATCTGACCCAAGTTACCACACTTGCCGTGTATCTGAAATGTGACCAAAACTGTGGAAGGAAACCAAAGTACAAGGTTAAGAGAGTTACTGGAAGTAAGGTAAGGTAAAAAATTACTGGAAGTACAGTAAGGTAAAAGATTGACTTTTTGCCTATGTGATAAATGTAATTACTGAACTATGCTTCACTTCTTACTTTAGACACCTTTGCCTGAGTTAATTTTAAGATGATAACTGGAGAGTTTCATGTTCTGGCTTGTCACCAAACCCCAGAAATGTCACACTTAATTATCTACTACCCAGAGAACAACTGAATCTATTCCTCTTTTCATTTCCGTTTCGTTGTTCTGCATACCAAATTCGAAATGATATAAAAATCTAGGGCATATTACCTATATACAGTGAGTCAAGAAATCTGGCCCTATAAGTGTATTTGCCTTCTTATCTAGGTAGATTTTTTTCAGTAAATCAAGAATTTGCTGAAAGCCCCAGTGTGGACAGCATTGTTCTAAATATTTTAAAGTGTTACAGGGAACAGAGAAATGCTTCTTGTCTTCCAGCAACTTTTGTAAAAAAGCAAACTTTGCAGAGCATATATACAGGTCAATAAAATTTTATTTTACATATCAAAGAACCCACAGAACTTCTGAATCCACGGCTGATGACCTCACATGTGCCAGAGAATCCTGTGAGAATCAAGGTGGCCCAACCTAAAATAAACTAATACTTCTGACCTTGTAAAACCCAGAATTTTACTAACAGATATTGCTATTTCCTATAAAGGATAGAATGTTTTCTCATCTTGATGCCCGTGATTTGTATTCTTGGGCACATCATGACAACAACCATCTAAGCAATTCTAGTAGTAGAACCCAAACCCAAAGGCTCCTAAGAAACTGTGCACTTTGATTTTAACTTACGGACATGTTACCTTGAAACAGAGAAAAGAACAATTTTTTTAATTAAAAAAAGGAAGAAAAGAAAAGCCATAAGTTTATTTGGGAATAACAGAGGAATTGCAATTCCGGACAAGTAAGCCATGATGAACGACAGGCAGGTCTGAAGAGACAGAGGGAAGGTCCTCTTTTATCACATTTTAAAAACCAGTTGTGTCTGGGGTGGGGTGGGGGGGTGGGGGGGAAGGGGAAGGGGGTGAAATAAGTAAAGGGGATTAAGTGAACACATCACAAGGAGCACCGAGTAATGTATGGAGTTGTTGAATCGCTATATTGCACAACTGAAACTAATATAACACTGCATGTTAACTATACTAAAATTAAAATATTTAAAAAGGTTTTTTTAAAAAGGAATTGGGGAGGGTTTTTCCAAACAAAAGTGTATTGGAGAACAGGAATTTGAGTGGGGGTTGTGGCTAACACGTTGTTGCTGAGGCAGGGGAGGGGTATTCTTTCCTTAAAGGCAGGAGATTAATTTCTATGTGAAAAGTGCTTAATCGCTCCCTTTGTTGAAATGATTCTTGTCTTCCTTCTTCCTCCTGGTTAGCTCCACTGCAATGTGTGGAACGTGCGTGAGAGCTCCCCCTTCTGGGCCACTCCATTTTAAATGAGGTTTCCTTTATGTATTTTCACAGAAAAATGAAACTTTTCTTTTCTGGATTATTTGAATGCCTCCATACAGAATCAAGGGATTTTTAAAAAATACATTTGCTGGCTTTTGTGTTTAATACATTTAAAATAATCAGTGAATTTTTAACAAATTAATGTGGTAATGGAGCTTATATTTGAAAGTTTTGGAGAATGGCTAACCCTCACATACCATGTAATGGGGCGTGCTATAATGTACGGAGGAGTTAAAGCCAATAGTCATTATTTGTTTCTGGTTACTATATAACATATTTGCTACTATTTTTCTGCATTATGAATGAAATGAATTGTAAAATGAATGAATGAAATAATTGACTCAGAAAATAAACTTTTAGAAAACTTTATATAACATTAGAGCTGTTCACTTTCTGAAAAAAAAATTAAGGGTGATATTAGCAATAATCATGCTTCTTAAATATTTGTCTTTGTATCAGAGAGGTTGTTAACAGGATATACTCTTGAGGAGGGAGGTAGGGCTTCTCGTTCTGACTCTCACTTCTTCCCTTTCTTCTCTAAACAGTCTGGAGTCTACCACCAGAAGTGGGAATCCCTCTCCATCAACAGCTCTCTAGAACAGGGAAGTTAATCTGCTAAATCCATAACCCCTTGGCTCATCTGCCCACATCCTCTCCTCACCTTCCAGGAATCAAATCCCCAGTGGCCTGGTAATAACTCAAAAGAACTAGTTCCAGGGCAGAACAATCTCAGCTGGTGCTAAAAGAAGGCTTTGACTCATGTCCACATGGCTAGTCTTCATGGTCACAGAGAGGATGGGAGTCTCCTCTTTTCCTCCACCCTCTTTCAGCACTGGTTGACCTTTAACTTTTCTGCGTGTCCTCCTGCTCTCCTCCCCCCCACCAACCCCTGCCGCAGACCCTCAGGATTGCCATAGGAGATGATTTCAATCTGTTTTATTTCACAAGCATACAATTCTCTTGAGGGAGAGGACTTGTGTCTGTGTCTTTGCTCATATCCCTGTTAACCCTTCCTTGCCCCTGACTGACATCCTCCAACACTGGAGCAAGCTCTGCTGGCTCCTGTTGGCAAAAGAAGTTGCATCACTTTTAGTTCATTGTAGCCAAGTCCTTGTGAATAAATTTAGCACAATAGAAACGTGAACCTTAGCAACAAGGAGGGATTACTTGTGGGGCCTTTGACAAAGAGGGATATAGCTCATTAGCCTCATTAGCCTCATGACCCTATCCCAACCCATATACAATCAGATCTGCACTCCATTATTAGATTAATCTTCCTTAATAAGCTACTTTTCCCTGTTTTTTTGAAAACCATCAGTGGATCTTGTTTCCCATGACATTAAATGTAAATGTGACTTGGCTTTTAAAGCCTTCCAAAATCCATCTCCACCATGCCTCTCTAAATTCACTTCCTGATCTTCTATGATCATGAAACAGATTCTTATTTCAATCTAAACAATTTCCATAATATTTATTGAATACCTAGTTGATTGCAGGCACTTTACTACACACTAGGGATAAGGAAGACAAAGTTCTGCCCTAAAGGAGTTCAGGACAAATCAGGGGAGTCAAACACAAAAGGAACTAATATAATAGTGATAATAATAATCACTAACTTTCCTGAGCACTTTATGTAATCCAAGCATCATTCTAAGCATTGTATATCCTCTCCTTTAATCCTCACAACTGTTAAAAGAGAAAAACCAACACCCAAGTGGAATAATTTATCCCCACAACAGCCAATCAAGACTTAATCACAGTTTTAACCTCTCCTCACAATGTGACCTTTTAAAAGTCAATCTAAAATTTTCTGATTAATACTAGTGAGGTAATCTGCATGACAAAACCCTGTAAACCCCTTCCCCCAAGAAGAAAATGTTTTGGCCCAAAATTATTCTTTCTTTTCTTTTGCTAATCACTCTTTTCCCCAACTTCCTTTTTCTTTTTTAAGATTTTATTTATTTATTTATTTGAGAGAGAGAGAGAGAGCTCATACAGAGAGGAGCAGAGGAAGAGAGAATCTGAAGCAAACACCATGCTGAGCACAGAGCCCTCCATGGGTCCCCAACCCACAACCACAAGATCATGACCTGAGCAGAAACTAAGCCACCCAGACACCCCTCCCTATTCTCATTCTTATAAAGGTCTTCCATTTTGTACAATACCTCGGAGAAGAATCTTTCTACTTACTGGATGAGATGCTGGCTGATTCATGAATCACCTACTAAAACAAATTAGATTTTCAAATTTACTCAAGTGAATTTTGTTTTTTAACACAAGAAACCTGAGGTAGGTATCATCAATATCTTTATTCTATAGCTGAACTACAGAGAAATTTTCCAAGATCACATAGCTTGACAGACTGAGTAATTGAGCCTTAAGTACTCTTTAACTAATACATTATATGATAATTAGAAAATCAGTATAGTAGAAATGTGAACGACGTGTTGTGTGAGCATAAAGGATAGAGCTATTCAGCTTGGAGATATAGGAAATGTCACTGAGACAGTATCACCCTACTCTTTATGTATACCCTACCTCCTTTTAGAAAGAGATTGGGCCAGCTTACACCAAAAATGCATACATTAAAGTAATGATAAAATAGAAATTAGGGCATCAGGACCAGGGAAAATGTAAATATTGTAAGAAAAATCAAGACCAGAGGAAAAAAAATTTAGTCAAAAAAGAGCAGTTTAATATTAACTATTCATAAAGAAGGAGAAGGAGAAGAAAGAAGAAGAGGATGAAGAGGAAGAAAGGGGGAGGAGGAGAAGGAGAAGAACAAGAAGAAGAGAAGAAGAAAAGGAGGAGAAAACCAAGAACAAGAAGAAGGAGGAAGAGAAGGAAGAGTAGAGAAGGAGAATAATAATGAGAAGGATAAGAGTTTAGTCACATCATACTTTAACATGTATGAGCTCTCTGGTAGTCAAAGAGAAAAGGAAGTCATGGTCAATTGCATAATGTTTATTGTCATAAAGGAAAAAACAAACCAGTTCATAAGGGGGAAAACAAGTCTTAGTACTATTTTCTCAAACAAAATTTTCAAGTGGGAATTTTATTAGTGTCACTGAGAACTATAGTAGAAACCATGTCTCCTACAAGCTCCTATAACAAATGTAATAGATTTTATATGGTATTTTCTTAAACATTCACTGATAAAAGCCAAGGACATTGCATAAATGCAACTCAGCAAAGATAAGCCCATTAAGGATACTACTGTCTGAATTGAGAGTCTTCTGGTGTTAGGATTTTGAGTTGTGTCTAGAAAAATCCTCATTTTTGAGGATTTGAGTCTAGAAAAATCTTAACACCAAAAGAGGAAGTAAGAAAAGAACATTTGAGGAGGGAAAACAGCATGAGGTATCTGTTAGTGTGGTTTCTCCTGTCTGTATGTGTGAGGAGAAAAGAATGGAGAGGAAGTCAGTCAGTGAACAAGCCTTTGTTGAATGCCTGCTGTGTCTGGCCTTAAACAAGCCTCTGGGATATGTCAGTGAAGAGAACAAAGTCCCTGCTCTCCAGGAGCTTACATTCTAATGTACGGGCTTGGGAGGGGTTGGGAAGTCAAACAATGATTATGGAAACAAATAAGTAGCTTCATATGAGTGTTGATAATTATGGTGAAGAAAACAAAGTGCAGTAACTGTGTGTGCCAGGGGCATTCAGGAAGCAGCTATATAAATATCTAGTGAAGTGCTTTCTCAGGAAGAAGTGAATGCAAAGGCAGAAAACAAGATGGGTTTTATTCTAAGTATAATGAAAGCCAATCGAGTGTTTTAAGCAGGAAGTTGACATGATGTGATTTACATTTCAAAAAGTCACTGGTTGAAGTGTGAAAGATAGAACAGATGGGCTCTAAAAGAGAGGTGTTGGCAGACACTAGTTAGGAGGGTGCTTCAAGAGTCCAAGGAACAAGGGGTGGTTTAGACTTGGGTTGTACATATTTTGGAAGTGAAACCAGCGAGGGCTATAAAAGAAAAGAATCAAAGATGTTGCACAGTTTCTTTACCAAGCAAATGAGTGGATGATGTGCCATTTTCTGAGATAGGTTACACATAAAAAATGGGAGTGGGGAAATAAGTAGTTCTATCTTGACCAACTTAAGTTTGAGATGACAACTACACATCCAAGTGGCATTTGGATAGTCAGGAGCTCAAGGCAGAAATATAAGAACTGGAAATACAGAGAACATATTTTAAAAATGTTAGTTACATTGTAAAATGTAACTGTATTCTTTTATCTTTGCAGACAAAGTCACTTTATATTTAAAACCGTGAGTCTATTCATCAATCCGGAAAAAAACATGAATGAATAATGAATCCGGAAAAAAAAATGAATAAATGTTTTCTGTTTCCTGGTTTGGGGGCAGTCCATAGACTTGGACATCTTCAGAGCACATAGAGGGAGACTTAAGACTGTGAAAGATTAATTTGGAGGACAAGTAGAATTGTAGGTCACAAAATAGACTAAGAAAGAGGAATCAGAGAGGGAGGAGGAACACTAGACAGCACAAAGGACTTTAAGATTTATCTGTAGGATAAATGTAAAACCAGTTCCATAGAACCTGGAGAAGAAAGTCTTTCAAGAAGAAGAGAATGGCCAATTATGTAAAATCCTGACGTTTGGGCAAGTAAGAGAGAATGGAGAACTGACCATTAACTTTGGAGAGATATAGGTCATTGGTCATTGGTGATCTTGACTAGAGTTTTAGAGGAGTGGTAGGAATGAAACCCTGCTTTATGTTAATAGAGAAGAAAAATAGGAGGTGAAAAGTGGAGACAGTGAGGACCACAACTCTTTCAGGGAGGTTTCTTGTGAGGATGACTAGAGAAATGTTGTAGCTAGAGGAAGACATGAGATCAAAGGATTTTTTAAATTAATGTTTGATATTAAGGCATGTGTGTATATATAGGTCAGAATGACCCAATAAATAGAAACTGATGTGGAAAGAAAACAGAATACCTGTAGAAGCATGACCCTTGGTAGGGAAAGACCAAGAATAGTCCAGAACTCTTTACTGAAATGCAGGTCTTTGTAATACAACTTCCTATTGAAGAATTCCATTTGAA
Organism: Potos flavus; assembly: GCA_028534135.1. NCBI lineage: Eukaryota > Metazoa > Chordata > Mammalia > Carnivora > Procyonidae > Potos > Potos flavus. The sequence continues at coordinate 34,094,546 of CM052899.1, read as the reverse complement.
TGTCCAATAGGCACCTGAAGCAAAGCATTTTAAAAACTGAATTAATTATTTCCCATAGCCCACACAAAAAAAATTAACTCTTCCTAATTATATTTTCTTATCTCAGTGAATTTCTCCTTCATGCTCCTACCTGCTAAAACTAAATAATTGGGACTTGGACTCTCTTACCCCTTCACCCAGAATCAAATTTAGTAAATTTTCCCTTCTAAGTATCAAATTCACCCACTTCAAATACCACTGCCCTTATCCAGCCCATCATCTCTTGCTTGAATCATTGCCAATGATCCATAACAGATTTCTCTACCTCTTCTGCAAACCATCCTCCATATCTTTGCTAAAATAACTGTTTTCCCTGAAAAGCATAACTGATTGTGTCGCTTTTTAGTGACTCTTTATGATTTTTAGAAATGCTCTGATTATATTTCTGAATGGAATAAAAGGCAAAAAGTTCTGACTGACTGAAATCTAGGGACAGTTTATTTGCCCCTAGCCTCTAGAAAAAAGACCATCATGTCTTCGAGCTCTTCACTTTATCTGAGAGGCTCCCATGAACTTGACATGAACAGACTCAGAGGGAACCCACACTCATGAATAGACAGGAAATGTACAGCTTTTTAAAGAGTGTCTCAGAAGCTTACATGTATCCCAATGTTCATAGCAGCAATGGCCACAATCACCAAACTGTGGAAAGAGCCAAGATGCCTTTCAACAGACGAATGGATAAAGAAGATATGGTCCGTATATACAATGGAATACTATGCCTCCATCAGAAAGGATGAATACCCAACTTTTATTTTAACATGGACTGGACTGGAAGAGATTATGCTAAATGAAATAAGTCAAGTGGAGAAAGTCAATTATCATATGGTCTCACTTACGTGTGGAGCATAAGGAAAAACATGGAAGATATTGTGAGAGGGAGGGGAGAGATGAATTGGAGGAAACCAGAGGGGTGAAGAACCATGAGAGACTGTGAACTCAGAGCAACAGACTGAGGGTTTTGGAGGGGTGGGGGTGGGGGGTTGGGCGAGCCTGGTGGTGGGTTTTGAAGAGGGCACGTATTGCATGGAGTACTGGGTGTGGTACATGAACAATGAATCTTGTAATACTGAAAAAATAAAATAAAAGTATTTGGGAAAAAATTAAAAATAAATAAATAAGAGGGTCTCAGAAGCTTGCAAGAAAAAGGCCGATGTTCACCTTCTGGTATTCACATCCCTATGTATTACCTCCTCATGAGTATGAGCTAACATTATTGACTCCCAATGAATAGGATGTGGCAAAAGTAATGGGATTTCACTTCCAAATTGGGTTATAAGTAGACTGCAGCTTCTATCCAGGTTATTCTTTCTTATAATCTCTTGGATCACTCATTTGGGGAAAATCACCTGCCATGTCATGAGGCAGCCCTGTGGAGAGAGCCACATAAAGAAGCTTGGAAGCAGATCCTTCCTCAGCTGAGCATGAGAGGACTGTAGCACCGACCAGCACCTGGACTCTAGCCTTGTGAGAGCCCTTTAATGAGAACCACCCAGCTGAGCCACTCCTCAATTCCTGACCCAACAGAAATTGGGAGCTAATAAAAGTTTATATTTCTAACCACAATATTTTGGGGTAGTTTGTTATGCAGTAATAAATAATTATTACAAAGTCCAAGAGGGGAAGGCACACACACACACACACACACACACACACACACAAATCGTAAGAAAATTTAACAAAATTTATAATAATCTCAAATAGATGTGATTATACAATTTAAAAAATATTCAGTGTAAGTATAAAACAACTTCGAATTTAAAAATTCAAGAGGGGTACCTGGGTGGCTAGTCAGTTAAGCATCTGACTCTTGGTTTCAGCTCAAGTCGTAATCTTAGGGTAGTAAGATTAAGCCCCGCATTGGGCTCTGCACTCAGTACAGAATCAGCTTAAGACTCCCCCTTTCTCTGCCCCTCCGGCATGCACTCTCTCTCTCTCTAAAATAAATAAATTGAATCTTTTTTAAAAATCAAGAAAACTAAGAATTATTATACTTATGGTGAGAATTAAATTAATGGCTAGGCAACTAAAAGGGAAAAGTAATTCACAATTCACAACACAAAAGAAGAATTACAAAGCATGAGGAAAGCAATAAGACACTTGGAAGATAAACCTAGAGGAATAAAAGACACTTAAAGTTAATCCTAAAAAAAAAAAAAAAAGAAAGAAAAGAAAAAAGGAAATTAAACCAAGGAAACTTATACAAATAACAGAATTATCAGGACAAAACAGAACAAATGGTTAAAGGAAAAACCAGGAAAAAATTACTCTAAAGTGAAAAAAAAAAAACCAACAGTTTGAATCACTGTATTGAATGGATCAGACTCCCAGGCAGGACTAGGCAAAAAAATATGCATACCTAGACTTATTCTGGTAATGTTCCTGAAATACAGTAATAAAAAAAAAATTATTTCAGCTTCTCGTGAGAAAGAATAGAACACCTACAAAGAAAAAAAAAAGGATTCAACTTCTCTGCAGCATCAGAAACTGAAGAACAGTCAACAATTATTTTAAGCTACTGAATGAATAGGTTTAAGTCCAAAAACTTTACACCCAATGGGAGGATATCTTTTACATTTGCATGCTTGCAAGACCTCAGAAAGCAGACCACCCACATATCCTATTTAAGGAAAACACTACAGGAGGTAACCTAGCTAAAGGATAAATAAATCAGAACGAAAATCTTAGATAAGAAAACTAAAGAGTATAAGAAACAATGACAAACAATGAATTTTGTATGATGTAGCTAGATCGAAAGGAATGACCATAACATTTTTTGTCATGAAATACATGCATTAAGAGAGTAAGGGGGCACCTGGGTGTTTCAGTTGGTTAAGCCTCTGTCTTCAGTTCAGATCATGATCCCTGTGCTCTGGGACTGAGCCCCACATCCAGCTCCCTGCTCAGTAGGGAGTCTGCTTCCTCTCCCTTTGCCCCTGTTTGCACTCTTTCTTGGTCACTGTATCTCAAATTTAAAAAAAAAAATCTTTAAGAGAGTAAGAAAAAGAGGCTTTCAGTTTCTGTTCAGGCATATAGGAGCTTGGAAGTTGTCACTCCATTCTAACAAGTTAAAAAGGTGAACAAACTGAATTAACAGTTCTTGGATTCATCAGAGAAGTGAATTTACAAGATGCTTGCACAACGTGTATAGCAGTGTGGCATTATTTGAAAATAAACTTGTGAACACAAGGACAACCACTAGAAAAGTGGTAAAAAGAAGTACAAATTATGTAAGCTTAGAAATGAGAGGAAATAAAAAAAATGAGAGGAAATAGAATCATATAAAGATTTCATTTTTAAGTAATCTCTACACTCAATGTAGGGCTCAAACTTATAACCCCAAGATCAAGAGTAGCATGCTCTACTGACTAAGCTATCTAGGCACCCCAAAAATTGAATAATATAAAATGTTGAATTAAAACTATTTAAAGGAGAAAAAGATCGGAGGACACATTTGTTCCCATTTAAGAACAAAGAACAGGGGCACCTGGGTGGCTCAGTGGGTTAAGGCCTCTGCCTTTGGCTAGGGTCATGATCTCAGGGTCCTGGGATCGAGCCCCGCATCGGGCTCTCTGCTCAGTGGGGAGCCTGCTCCCCCCCCACCTGCCTCTGCCTACTTGTGATCTCTCTCTCTCTTTCAAATAAATAAATAAAATCTTTAAAAAAAAAAAAAAAGAAGAACAAATGACATCAGTGGGAGAATTAAGATGGCAGAGAAATAGGGGAGCCCTGAGCTTCTTTTGTCCTTCAAACACAGCTAGATCAGCATCCAATCATTTTGAACAACTAGGAATATGATCTGAGGGCTAAGAAAACATTCTGCCCAGTTGGTAGGAGAGAATGTGGCAGATGTGTGCTTTGGAGCCATGAGTTGGGGAACAGGAAAACCGCCCACAATGAAGGTCGGGGAACCCTTTTTGAGGAGCAAAGTCAGGGAAGGGGAGAAAGAGGGAGAGAACATAGTGGGTAGGTATTGCACAATAAGCCATGTGGGAAATCCCCTGGATCACACAGGAAGAGATCACTCCCCTTCTTTAGAGTACATTTAGAAGAGTGTATTTGCCCTCTCCAAGGACAAAAGGTCAGTTGGGAACCACTGAGTGGCACTCAATAGCAGGGTCAGAGGTGTGCACAGAGGGCAAAAAAACCTCTTAACTTTACACTGTGAGTCACAATAGTCTTAAACCTCTGTGTGTGCACAGAACAGTGGCTTTTCTGTGGCAGAACTGAGCCGAGAGCAGAGACCTGGGCAAACTGCAGATAAGCTGGCCGCTGTAGAGGACTGTGTCATGTACAGAGGGGATATAACCTGGTTCCAGCATTTTGCTTAGTGTTATAATAAACTCTAGTCTCTGCAAGCACACTGTGCTTTTCAGGACTACATGATGCTTGAAGAAAAGTTCTCCACTAGGGGAAGGAAGTGGGCTCACACTTTGCCAGGCCCTTTAAAACTTGGTGTTTTGAATCCCAGCCACTAGCCAGAGATAAAATATAGGAGATCTGTGGCTCTGGGTGCACACATGGCCTGGGAGCAGACAGGTTAAGGGCAGGGAACTGATGAAAGCCTGGGACACAGAAGATTGTTCTCTTTTCTCAGAGGACCTCCTGAACAGCAGGGGCCAGGAGTTCTACTCCTCAGGGACAAGAGGGAGAGGTGACATCATATTCTTCCTCCTCCATCACCCCTCAATCCTCCGCCTCCACCCGCCAGCACAGTCGGATTTCAGAGAGAAACACAGCACCTCCAGTGCATGCTGGAGTCCCCTACGCTAAATCCACCCCCCCTGCACCTGGCAGGGGCATCCTTAAAAGGGCAAGTCAGTTTGTGAGTTAGCCCAGCAGGCTTCTTATCTTGGATCAGGCTTTTTCTTCTTCTTTCTTCTTCTTTCTTTTCTTTTCTTTTCTTTTCTTTTCTATTTGCTTTTACAAGCTTATCTTGCCAAACAAATCAAAGCACACCTAGTTAAAGGTCCAAACAGTCCCCACTACAAGCAAGGAACAACTCTGTAGTGGGCAGATCAGTGGGAAAGAAGATCCAAAATGCAGCAGAAGAGTGTATACAGCCCACACCAGAAACACTTCCTGAAGTCGTTGTTGTTGCTGTTGCTGATGATGTTTTCTTTTTCTTTCTTCCTTTTTTTTTTCTGAACAAAATGACTAGATGGAGAAATTCACCCCAAAAGAAAGAACAGGAGATAGTACTGCCAGGTATTTAATCAATATGGATATAAGTAAGATGTCTGAACTTGAATTTAAAATGATTATAAATATACTAGCTGGGCTTGAAAAGAGCATAGAAATCACTAGAGAATCCCTTACTGTAGAAGTAAAAGGGCTGAAATCTAGTCAGGCTGAAATTAAAAATGCTATTATACTCCCAAATAGAGGCTATAAAAAAGAGGATGAGTGAGGCAGAAGAGTGAGTCGGTTATACAGAAGATAAAATGATGGAAAATAAGGAAGCTGAAAAAAAGAGAGAAAGAAAACTATTAGATCACTAAGGGAAACTTAAAGAGCTCAACGATTCCATAAAGCAAAATAATATCTGGATAATAGGGGTCCCAGGAGTAGGAAAGGGACAGATGGTTTATTTGAACAAATCATAGGGAAGAACTTCCCTAATCTAGGGAAGGAAATAGTCATTCAAGTCCAGGAGTCACAGAGAACCCCCCTCAAAAATCAATAAAAATAAGTCAACACCTCAACATATAATAGTGAAGCTTGCAAATTTCTAAGATAAGGAGAAAATCCTGAAAGCAGCTCAGGATGAGAGGTCCTTAACCTACAAGGGTAGACCCATAAGGCTGGCAGGCCAGAAAGCACTGGCATGATATATTCATTTAGCACACCAAATATATCCAGCTAGGCTATCATTCAGAATAGAAGTAGAGATAAAGAGTTTCCAGGACAAACAAAAACTAAAAGAATTTCTGAACACTAAACCAGCCCTGCAAGAAATATTAAAGGGGATCCTCTGGGTGGAGAGAGAACCCAAAACAAAGACCAGAAAGGAACAGAGACATTTCACAGAAAGAGTGACGTTACAAGTAATACAATGGCACTAAATTCTTATCTTTTAAAAATTACTCTGAATGTAAATGGACTAAATGCTTGAATAAAAAGACATAGGGCATCAGAATGGATTAAAAAAAAAAGACCCACCCATACGCTGCTTATGAGAGACTCATTTTAGAACCAAATACACCTTCAGATTCAAAATTAGGAGTGGAGAAACTTTTATCATGCCAATGACATTAAAAGAAAACTGGAGTAGCCATCTTTATATCAGACAAACTACATTTTAAACCAACGACTGTAATAAGAGATGAAGAAGGACAGGACACTCTATCATAATAAAAGGGTCTATTCAACAAGAATAGCTAACAATTATAAATATTTATGCCCCTAACTTGAGAACAGTCAAATATATGAAACAATTAATAACAAAATTAAAGAAAACCATTTATAATAATAGAGTAATAGAGGGGACTTTAACACCCTACTCATAACGGACCCATCACCTAAGCAGAAGATCAAAAGGAAACAAAGGCATTGAATGACTTCACAGATACATTCAGAGCATTTCATCCTAAAGCAACAGAATACATATTCTTCTCAAGTGCACATGGAACATTCTCCGGAATAGATCACAAACTGGGTCACAAATCAGGACTCAACCGATATGGAAAGACTGATATCATACCGTTCTTATTTTCAGACCACAATGCTTTAAAACTGGAAGTCAACCACAAGAAAAAATTTGGAAGAACTGAAATACATGGAGGTTAAAAAACATTCTACTAAGGAATGAATGCATCAACCAGGAAATTATAAAAAAATTTAAAAAAATATATGAAAGCAAATGAAAATGAAAACACGACAATCTAAAACCCTTGAGATGCAACAAAGGCAGTCTTAAGAGAGAAGTATATACCAATACAAGCCTTCTTCAAGAAAAGTCTCAAATGCATAACCTAAGATTACACCTAAACAAACTGGAAAAGAACAGTAAATAAAGCCTAAATCCAGCAGGAGAAAAAATAATAAAGATTAGAGCAGAAATAAATGATATAGAAATTTTAAAAAAGAGTAGAACAGATCAATGTAACTAGGAGATGGCTCCTTGAAATAATTAATAAAATTGATAAACCCCTAGCCAGACTTATCAAAAAGAAAGAAAAAGGACCCAAATAAATGAAATAATGAATGAAAGAGGAACGATCACACCAACATTGAAGAAATACAAACAATCATAAGAACATATTATGAACAATTATATGCCAACAAATTAGGTAATCTGGAAGAAATCGATACATTCCTAGAAATACATAAACTACAAAACTGAAATAGGAAGAAATAGAAAACCTGAACAGACACATAACCAGCAAGGAAGTTGAAGCAGTAATCAAAATCACCCAACAAACAAGAGTCCAGGGCCAGGTGGCTTCCCAGGGAAATTCTACCAAACATTTAAAGAATTAATACCTATTATTCTGAAACTGTTTCAAAAAATAGAAATGGAAGGAAAACTTCCAAACTCATTCTATGAGGCCAGCATTACCTTGATCCCACAACCAGATGAAGACCCCACTAAAAAGTATTACAAACTACTATTTCTGATGAACATGGACACAAAAATTTTCACCAAGATATTAGCTAATAGGATCCAACAGTACATTAAAAGGATTGTTCACCAAGACTAAATGAGATTTATTCCTGGGCTGCAAGGGTGGTTCAACATCCACAAATCAATCAATGTGATACATTGCATTAATAAAAGATAAGACAAGAACATATTACCCTCTGAATAGATACAGAAAAAGGATTTGACAAAATACAGCATCCTTTTTTGATTAAACACTCCACCATGTAAGGATAGAGGGAGCATACCTCAATATCATAAAAGCCACATATGAAAGACACAGAGCGAATATCATCCTCAACAGAGAAAGACTGAGAGCTTTTCCCCTAAGGTCAGGAGCATGACAGGGATGTCCACTCTCAACAACTGTTGTTCAACATAGTACTGGAAGTCCCAGCCTCAGCAATCGGATAACAAAAAGAAATAAAATACATCTAAATTGGCAAAGAAGTCAAAGTTTCACTCTTCGCAGATGACATGATACTCAATGTAGAAAATCCAAAGACTCCACTCCGAAATTTCTAGAACTGATACAGGAATTCAACAAAGTGGCAGAATATAAAATCAGTGCACAAAAGTCAGTTGCATTTCTATACACTAACAATGAGAGACAAAAAAAGAGAAATCAAGGAATCAATACCATTTATGACTGCACCCAAAATCATAAGATACCTAGGAAAAAACCTAACCAAAGAGGCAAAGAATCTGTACTCAGAAAACTATAGAACACTCATGAAAGAAATTGAGGAAGGCACAAAGAAATGGAAAAATGTTTGATGCTCACAAACTGGAAGAACAAATATTGTTAAAATGTCTATGCTACCCATAGCAATCCATACATTCAATGCAATCCCTATCAAAATACCACCAACTTTTTTTCACAGAGCTGAAACAAATAATCCTAATATTTGTATGGAACCAGAAAAGACCCTGAATATCCAAAGGAATGTTGAAAAAGAAAACCAAAACTGGTGGCATCACAATTCAGGACTTCAAGCTCTATTACAAATCTACAGTCATCAAGACAGTATGGTACTAGCACAAAAACAGACACATAGATCAATGGAACAGAATAGAGAACCTAGAAATGGACCTTCAACTCTATAGTCAACTAATCTTCGACAAAGCAAGAAAGAACATCCAATGGAAAAAAGATAGTCTCTTCAACAAATGGTGTTTGGAAAATTGGACAGCCACATGCAGAAGAATGAAACTGGACCATTTTCTTACACCATACACAAAAATAGACTTCAAATGGATGAAAGATCTAAATGTGAGACAGGAACCCATCAAAATCCTAGAGGAGAATATAAGCAGCAACCTCTGTGACCTTGGCTGCAGCAACCTCTTGTTAGGCACATATCAAAGGCAAGGGAAACAAAAGCAAAAATGAACTATTGTCACGTCATCAAGATAAAAAGCTTTTAAATAGCAAAGGAAATAGTTGACAAAACCAAAAGACAATCAGTGGAATGGGAGAAGAAATTTGCAAATGTCTTATCAGTTAAAGGGATAGTATCCAAAATCTATAAAGAACTTATCAAACTCAACACTCAAAGAACAAATAATCTAAACAAGAAATGGGCAGAAGACATAAACAGACAGTTCTCCAAAGAAGACATCCAAATGGCCAAAAGACACATGAAAAAATGCTCAACACCGCTTGGCATCAGGGAAATACAAATCAAAATCACAATGCAATACCACCTCACACCAGTCAGAACATCTAAAATTAACAAGTCAGGAAATGACAGATGTTGGCAAGGATGGGGAGAAAGGGGAACCCTCCTACACTGTTGGTGGGAATGTAAGCTGGTGCAGCCACTCTGGAAAACAGTGTGGAGGTTCCTCAACAAGTTGAAAATAGAGCTAATCTATGGCGGAGCAATTGCTCTAATGGGTATTTACCCCAAAGATACAAATGTAGTGATCCAAAAGGGCACCTACACCACAATGTTTATATGTTTATAGCAGCAATGTCAACAATAGCCAAACTATGGAAAGAGCCCAGATGTCTATCAACAGATGAATGGATAAAGAAGATATGAGATTATATATATATATATATATATATATATATATATATATATATATACACACACACACACACATACACACAATAGAATATTAATCAGCCATCAAAACAATGAAATCTTGCCATTTGCAACAACATGAATGAATCTAGACAGTTTTATGCTAAGCAAAACAAGTCAGTCAGAGAAAGACAAATACCATATGATTTCAGTCACATGTGGAATTTAAAAACAAAACAGATGAACAGAGGGGAAGGGAAGGAGAAATAAAATAAAATAAAAACAGAAAGGGAGGCAAACCATAAGAGACTCTATAGTTAAGAGAAGAAACTGAGGGTTGCTGGAGAGGAGATGGATAGGGGCAATGGGTTAAACGAGTGATAGGAATTAAAGAGGGCACTTGTTGGGATGTTATATGTAAGTGATGAATCACTAAATTCTACTCCTGAATCCAATACTATACTATATGCTAACTAACTTCAATTTAAATAAAATAAATTAAAAATAAGTTAATTAAGTATACCCCTTGAGAAAATTGACAAAAAGACCTAAAAGTAAACATTAATAGAGTTGGCGCAGGCCATTAAAAAGATAAAAGTTTTAAATAATTACAAATTTTAAAAAATAAAAATAGCGGAAAAATTATTGCATGATTAGGGCAAGATGGCAGAGAAGTAGGAGACACTGTTACAACTGGTCCCCTGAAGTGAGCTGGATATCTACCAGAACACACTGAACACCATGAGATCAGCCTGAGAAGTAAGATTTTTCACTTCTGGATCTCTACAGGAGCAGAAGGCAGCAGCAGAGAGGTAAAGCAGAGTGGGAACACGCGAACCTATAACGGAGGATAAACAGAAGGGGGAGGGAGCCACCAGAAGCAACCCAAGGAGAGTAATACCCCAAAGGAAAGTGCCCTGTGGTTGGGGAACAGCATTAACTTAGAGTCGGGTTAAAAACACTTAAAAAGAGCAAAAGAACTTAAGGAGCAACCAGTGGAAGTAGGTGGTCATGGGCACGGGCCTAAGCCCACGTTCCCAGGAGGGGCACCAACCGCATCAAAGAGACACTCATGGGGGATCCAGTTTGTGGTTCATGAACCTGCAGCTTTCCACCCCTTGCAACATTTAGAGGGCGGGGCGCACTCCTGCAAGCGCCTTAGAGAGCCTGGCGTGGTTCAGGAGCCAGCAGCTTTTCTCTGTGTGCAGCACTCCCTGGACTGGGTGCACTCCCGCAAGCCCCTGAGAGACCGAGTGGGAACTCTAGCCAGTGGTCTCTAGGACTTCGGGTGGTCAGCTGCTGCAGCAGGGTCTGGGCGCTCCCAGCCAGGTGATGGAGAGAACGCAGCCGCTTGCGGCGGTAATCTGAGCGCACCTGGCACAGGCCAGAGCCAAGACAGCAGTCGCGGCAACGGCAGCCACCAGAAACCAGTTTCCTAGACCTCATGGCTTTGGCTGGGGGAGGGTGCAGAGATTACTGAGGGCCTTGAGGGGCCACTGAGAGGGTGGCTGAGGGTGTGCACTGCCTGTGGCAGGCTGCGGTGTGAGAGGAGCTTGCAGAGGGGGGACTGTATTCTGGACCACCCAGAGGGGAGCAGACTGAGGCTTCTCTGTGATGCGGAGGTCTGGGTAAGGGCAGACTCCTTGCTTGGACTCTCTGAAAAGGCGAAAAAACTGCAAAAGAGCGAAAACCTCCAGAGAGCAGAAGCCTGAAAAACTGTTTTCCACAGAGACCAGCCCCTTGATTGGGGGGCAGAGCGACTCAACCCAAGCAAGATTGACTGGAAAACAACGCGACAGGCCCCTCCCCCAGAACACAACCCAAAAACAAGAGGACAATAACCACAGCGCCCCCATAAAAATATAAAACCCCAATAGCAGGGGAAATCAATATATTAAGATCCCAATAATACCCTAAAACCTGTATATTTCATAGACACAAGTTTTTTCTTTCTTTCTTTTCTATTTTTTTTTCACTCATTCTCATGTTTCCTGGTTTTTAAAAAAAATTTTTTTTAACTACTTAACATTATAGCTAGAGGCTTAATACAACGTCTGGAAGAGTTATAACCACCCTCCCATCTTATCCGTCTGTCAGTGTTTCTATGTATCTGTTTTTGTTCTGGTATTATATAAACCTTATTCTTGAGGTTCATTCTAAGTTCTTTTATTTCTTGTCATATACTTTTGTCGGTCTTTATGTTTGTTCGTGTTTGTTTATATACCTTATAAATCTTATTTTGGGGTCCATTCTCGCTGGGATCTCTTTTTTTTCTCTTTCTCTGTCTCTCTTTTCTTATCTTTATTCTTTCTTCTTGGTGGTGAATTCCAATTGCTCCAAAACCTTCCAGGGGGCACCTGGCCTGGATCATGGGTGATATACTCACCTATACATCCTCTCATCCACTTCTCATCAAAATGACTAGGAGGAGGAACACCCAACAGAGGAAAAACCCAGAGACTGCACCCTCTCCCTCAGAACTATTGGACATGGACATAAACAGTATGTCAGAAAGGGAATTCAGGGTAACTCTTATCCAGGCAATGGCCAGGATGGAGAAAAACATTAATGACAACATAGGAATCTCTAAGGACAGAACTGAGAACCAGTATGGCAGATGTTAAAAACGCTATCAGTGAGATCCAATCTAATCTAAATACTTTAACAGCTAGAGTTACAGAGACAGAGGATAGATAGCGATCTAGAGGATAAGATGGTTGAGAGGAAAGATCAGGAGGAGGGTTGGAACAAACTGCTTAGGAACCATGAGCACAGACTTAGGGAAATAAATGATGCCATAAAACGTACCAATGTCAGAATTACTGGAATCCCTGAAGGGGTAGAGAAAGATAGATGACTGGAAGATATAGCTGACCAAATTTTGAATGAAAATTTCCCCAACCTGGGGAATGGAGCAAGTGTTCGTGTTCTAGAGGCAGAAAGGACACCCACCAAGATTAACGAGTCAAGAAAAACAGCTAGACACATAATTGTAAAATTTGCAAATTATAGTTTTAGACAAGAGGTCCTTAGGGCAGCTGGGGGAAGAGATCTCTTATGTACAGAGGAAGACCCATCACAGTAACATCAATCCTGTCCACAGAAACCTGGCAAGCCAGAAAGGGCTGGCAAGACATATCCAGGGCTCTAAATGAGAAGAACACGCAGCCAAGAATACTTTATCCAGCAAGGCTCACATTCCAAATGGATGGAGAGATAAAGAGCTTCCAAGACCGAAAAGGATTAAAAGAATATGTGACTACCAAGCCAGCACTACAGGAAATATTAAAGGGGGTTTTATAAAAGTAGAAAGAACCCATGAGGGACATAGAACATGAACTTAAAATCTATAGAAACAAGGACTTCAGAGGCAACATGATGTCAATAAAAACTTATCTTTCCATAATCACTCTCAATGTGAATGGCCTAAATGCTCCCATAAAATGACACAGGGTTTCAGACTGGATAAAACGACAGGAACCGTCCATATTCTGTCTACAGGAGACA
>CM052899.1:34060760-34080825 GCA_028534135.1 Potos flavus | reverse complement strand
AAAAAAATTCTGCCAAAAAAGAGAGGGGTGGGGAGAGGGAGGAAGGCAGGCAGGAAAATGGATTATTGCACTCCATCTAGGTGCCACTATGTTAACTGTTCTACACATATTATCTCTAAAGCCAGTGCACAGCTAGACAGCTTTATGAGATGGCTAGGAATAGTAGTACCAATATTTTAGGGAAAATATATGCCCATTAAACAAAAACAGCAAAAGCAAGATGGTAGAACCCACAGGCCTGCTTCGCAACGAATAAATATTATATTGTATGCCAAGAGGCTCTAAGCCAAGCTCTGTTCAATAGGTCTTGTTTAAAATAAGTACAAGGAAGTTTTTCTGCTCTAGGAACTACTCCAGAAACAAACAAAAAATGATGGGCTTAACAGGTTTTGAGGAAGGAAAAAGAAAGCCACTATTTCCCAGGGGTGGTCTGGCAAGTAAAGACAGCTATTTTATACCTAAGAAAGTTTTAATCTTGGGATAAGCCAGAAACCTTCTCCAAAATGAAAAAAAGTTCAAGGAAGAATATCTTATTACTGACATTATTTAGAATTGCCAAACATGGCGATAACAAAAAACAACCTAACTTTTAGTCAGTTTTATAATTACTTTAAAATCTCTACAGACTATGTGCCTTCTTATTGTCTACACACAAGGCTGACCTTGGTATATCATTGGCTGGACATAGCAAAAATCTTACATTGATAGGAAGCTCAAATTATTTGGTCTTTGCAACAGCCTTTTGGATAAGCGGCGGTGGCTAGTACAGTTATGGAAAAGAGCAAGGGCATGTGACTTTTATCCTAAGCCATGCACTTCCTGCAAGGCAGAGCTAGGACTTACCCCTATCTTTAGAACCTTTATCTAAAAGCTTTTCTTCTTTGAAACCTTGGTTCTAGGGCTGGTTTTGCCCTAGACTAACCTAGGTCAAGTCACTTTACTTCTCTTGGACTCAGTTTTCTCATCTATTCAAAAGGAAAATGTTGGACCAAGTGATTTTTTGAGGTGCCTTTTTGTTCTGAGATTCTACAACTCAGACCTTGGAGCCATGTGCAGGCGCACATTAACCATGGGCTGGGAGCAAGAGAGGAGAGTCAGGAAGCAGCAAAGGGGAAGTAAGGGCAAGTGTGGGGCATCACAAATATCAACTCCTTCGTTTGGCCCCAGAGCAGCAAAGTGCCATCCTGCAAAAATGACACAGTTTGCCCCTAGAAATGGAGAATGATGCTAAGTAAACATGCTGAGAACTCACATTTATTAGTTTATATACGTGGATATGTGGGCCTATGTACCCACAAACAGACACACACACATTACAAGGGGACCAAGGTTCTTTTCAGGTACTATGTGACACTCTCGTTTTGGATGCTCCTCAGTTCTGACCACCAGACATTGTGCTGTCCCCACAGGCTGATTCCATGTGGATGTGACACACACATGATCCAGGTACTCAGCCTCTAGCATAAAAGTTCATCATGCCTGGATGCAATAGGTATCTCTGCCACTGGGTTATTGAGCTTTAATTATTTGCCTTTGTGAAGTGTTATGACTTCATATTGGCTTGTGAGCAGAGAAAGGATACTGGGTGTGCTGGGCAAGAAGACAGGAGAATAGTAAGGGAGCACATAGAAGGCAAGCAGACAGGAAAGAGTGCATGGTCCAAGCACCCTCTTATTTCCTGCATCTGATTATGTATGTATGTCCATGTGAGAGAGTTTAGACCAGATCAAAGAGCCAGAGTAGAGGTGCCCGAGAATGAACTCCATAAAGAGATGCAGTGCAACTCAGTGTACAGTCTTCCTGGAATCTGTCCCTGATTCTACAATGGGAGGGGATAGGGAAGATGATGGGTAGAGAGGTCTGGGGGGACACATCACCCTGTCAAAGTCCACACTGCTCTAAAACAGAGATGCCAATTACTCTATGTACATATCTTGTGGGATTCCAGGAGCGATGTCATGCCAGCAAGATAGAAGTAGCACAACAGATATCAGGGAGGCTTGACTACTTAGAATGACCCCTATTTCCAGACATTCACCAGGGCCATGGGAGTAAAGGACTTTTCTAGCTTCCCCACCAAGAGTTAAATGCAGAGAACTCTGGTCCCAGGAGAACGGTCTCACTAGGTAAAGGGCAGCCCCTATCCATGAAAACAGGTACAGGGTATCTGAGGGCGGGTGCACAGAAGGGAATGATCCATAAAAAAGTGAGTGTGACTCAGCATCCAGGCACCCTGAGATTGATCTCCAGCTCAGGGATGTGCAGGAATAGCCTTCACCACAATGGGAATGCTGCCCACAGTGGGGATGCTTGGCAAGAAGGCAAGTCCTACTGAATAGGCCAAAAGAGCCTAATGCCAATGGATAAGTATGCCTAAGATAACTCTGCATCTGTGAGCAGCATTTTGGCACCCTGGTATTCAACCCTAATTATGGAATATGGGGTAAACTAAGTCACTTCTGGGGACTTCCAGGGCACTCATAGCTATGCCCAATTCCACACTGCTTTGAGATTCATTTTTGTGCTCTGCCCAAGACAGATGGCATGGAGCTCCTGAACCTTGCCTTCCTCGGGTAGGGCCAGAAAGTATACAAATGAGAGACATCTGAGAGACTTGACTCCCTCAGAGGCCCTGGCTACCCCACCAGCACAGGGCTACCAGGGCTCTTACTCAAATGGCCTTTTTCCAGCAGCCTCAGGAGTGCAGTAACAGGACCCCTGGCTCCAGGGAAGGTAATGGGCTGGGCTGGCCCCTCCCCTGTGCTCACAACTGAGTATGGACCTCAGTTCATCTGGGACTTCTGAAGGCAGAAAGTGCATGTGGAGGGAGGTACCCTTGCATTGACCATCCTGAGGTGGGAGCCAGGCTCCCCGGCCTCAGCCCCAAGGTCAGGGCCAGGTAGGGATGGTTTGGGCCACATTTAGAGCTTATGCGGCCTCCTTGGGGACCAAAGGGTCCACCCTGCTCCCAGCCAGAACAACTGACCCCTCTGAAGCTAGATCCCAGCAGTATTAGGTGGGATGGGAGACACCCAGAAATCACCATTGCCAAACAGGCCTCTTGTCCAATAAGGACAGGTGGGCCTGATGGGGTGTGCCAGAATGACCATTCAAACCTCTTTATCATCAGTGGGGCAGTTCAGAGCAATGATGACGTGGGAAGAAAGACTGGTGAGGGAGAGCAGTCCCAACCCAGCAGGCTGAGGAGAGTCTGATGCCCAGGATGCACCCACCAGCCCCAGAGCCTCAGCATTCAAGTGGCCTCAGCTGAGTCCCTGGGACTTGGGTATGTGGGGATGGACCAGTCTCATGATGGGGACTTGTGGGGCACTCACTGCAGTGCCCAGGTCCACACCACTCCACCATACCCTTTCAGGCCTTTGACTGAAGCTAGATCTCAGAGGGAATCCCTTGGCTTCATTATCTTGGGTTTGTCTGAGATATTGGCTCCTAATAGACTTCTGGGGTGCCAGACTCCCTCCTCTGCCAAACACTGGAGAGACACCTTCAGCCCATCTTGGGCACAGGGCCACAGTGGGTCTCACTCAGATGGGCTTCCCCTCTTGGCAACAGGTGTGCTCCTGGGGCAGCACTAGCTAAGGGAAGGCAGCCTTTTGGGCTAAGACAGCCCCTATGTCCCTAGGCCTGGAGGTGCTGGAAACCTGAAGGCAGGAGGTAGGCAGAGAGTAGCTTGTGCTTGTGCCAGGCTCTCCAAACCTTGCAACCAAGATGCATGAGCTCAGTTCCCAAGTTAGGCACCAATAGGCCATGGTCCAGGCCCCATATAGTGGCTTGTGTGAAACACCCGAGGCCGCCAGCTTTTGTCAGGCTTTAAAATGGAGGAAAAGCTGAGCACTTCCAGGGAAGATGGCAGACTAGGAGGATCCTAAGCTTACTTCTTCCACTGAATACAAGTAGATAACACCCACATCTGTGTAAATAATCCAGAAAATAGACCAAAGCCTGGCAGAACACTCTCCATAGCTACATGTAGAGAAGAGGCCACATCGTAAAGAGTGGGAACAGCTGAGATTTGGTTGCAAACTGACACCTCAGACTCTCACCGAGAGGGAGGG
The DNA here is from genome assembly GCA_028534135.1 of Potos flavus. NCBI lineage: Eukaryota > Metazoa > Chordata > Mammalia > Carnivora > Procyonidae > Potos > Potos flavus. The sequence goes on along the minus strand of CM052899.1, from coordinate 34,076,749 downwards.
AAACCATAAACATGAAGAAGGAGGAGGAACAGGCCCCACCCCAGACACCCCAGGCACAGTGAACCTCCACTGGAAAGATGAATCCCCATAGCACTTGGCTTTGAAAACTGTAGGGGCTTAACTTCATGAGTTCTTATAATCAGTGAGGCTTAATACCTGAACTTTAAACATCAGCGGGCTCTGGGAGAGTGGGAAGGGGATAGGAAACTGAGTCCCCACCTTTAGAAAAAGACAACACAACAAACAGTCTCACTGATAACAACATAAGCAGTGGTTTGAAAATCGTGGGTGTATGGGAAGGAAATTTATTTAATAATTTCAGAGTGTATGATGGAAGGGCAGGGATCCTGGGGAAGAACAAAAGAGCTGGAGGTTGCCATTTTCCTCCCCTGTCCCCCAGCCTAGATACATAGACATCTGATGGAACCAGTACAGCTTAAACACTGTTCACCTCACTTGCTAACAGTATACCCCTTCCCCAGATTCTCCTACAGACCTGCTCCCTGCAAACTGCCCCAGGCAGGAGTCCATTCAAAACAGGGCCACAAGCATGGAATTGTGCAAGCAGCCCTGACAGGAGCTACTAACATTCCAAAGTGACTCCTGCCCCAGGGAGAGGGAAAGATAACCACACATAGCAGTTGGATGGCTGCCTTAGCACTGGGAGGGGGGTGGGGCAGGCATCTGGTCTGATTGCCGTCCTCACCCACCAATGAAAGCCTCTCAGGGCACAACACAGTGAGAGTGCCCTGCAGTTTGGTGTCACTGCAGCTCTGGCAAGTGCCTGGTCTGATTCCAAATCAAGAACAAAGTGGCCCGCTAACAACAGAGGAACCAAACCCTGTCCACAACGGGCAAAGTGAACCATTGCAGATGACTGGACTGAGGGCAAATGTGGCACTGTCACAACAGTAGGGTGCACGCAACACACATAAGACACACCCCTGAAGCACCAGGTTCTGGTGAACAGGAGACATTGCCCTGTAGGGCACTACAGAACCTCTTCTTCATAAGTCCACTACTTTCAAGAGCAGTAGGCAGCTGACTTTCCTAACACATAGAAAGAGACATGGAGAGTTGGACAAAATGAGGGGAATATCTCCCAATGAGAGAACAAGACAAAATCACAGCAAGAGAGCAAGAGAGATAAGTAATATGCTGATAGAGAATTTAATGAAGTGATCATAAAGATGCTCACTAGACTTGAGAAAAGAGCGGAAGACCTCAGTGGGGCTTTCAACAATGACATAGAAAACATAAAAAAGAACCAATCAGAGATGAAGAACTCAATAACTGAAATTAAAAATACACTGGGGGAAATAAAGAATAGACTACAGGAAGCAGGAGAATGGATTAGCAACCTGAGAGACAGAATAATGGAAAGCCATCAAACTGAACAGGAGAAAGAAAAAAGAATATTAAAAACTGAGAACAGATTAAGGGAACTCAGCAACAGGATCAAGCATAATAACATTTGCATTATAGGAAGTCCAGAAAGAAACAGAGAAAAAAGGGTGCAGAACGTTTATTTGAAGAAATAATAGCTGAAAACTTCCTGAATCTGGGGAAGGAAACAGAAATCCAGATCCAGAAGGCACAGAGAGCCCCCAAGTAAATCAATCTAATGAGATCCACACCAAGACACATAGCAATTAAAATGGCAAAAAGTAGTGATAAAGAGAGAAGTTTTAAAGCAGCATGAGAAAAGAAAGCAGTTACATACAAGAAGGCAATGCCATAAGTCTATCAGCTGATTTTTCAGCCAAAACTTTGCAGACCAGAATGAGCATGATATATTCAAAGTGCTGAAAGAAGAAAACCTGCAACCAAGAATACTTTATCCAGCAAGGCTATCTTTCAGAATAGAAGGAGAGTATAGTTTCCCTGACAAACAAAAATTAAAGGAATTCATCACCACTAAACCAGCCTTCCAGGAAATATTAAAGAGGATTCTTGGAGTGGAAAGGAAAGACCATAAACAGGAGTAAGAAAAGCAGGAAGCACAAAAGCAGCAAAATTAAGAACATCTATGAAAATCAGTCAAGGTATTCACAAAATAAAAAGATGTAAAGTATGACAGCGCATACATATAATGGGGGTGGGGAAGGATGAAAGGCAACATATAGTGCTTTTAGAATGGGTTCAAACTTAAGCAACCATCAACTTAATATAGACTATTATATGCATAAGATGTTACATATAAACCTAATGATAACCACAAATTAAAAACTGGGACTAGAAATGCAAAAAGAAAAAGGAATCCAAGTATATCACTAAACAAAGCTAATCAACCATGAGAAAAGAGAGCAAGACAGTAAGGAACAGAGAACTACAAAAACAACCATAAAACAAGTAACAAAATGACAATAAGTGCATACCTGAATAATTACACTGAATGTAAATGAATTGAATGCTCCAATCAAAAGACATAGGATGACTGAATAAATAAAGAAGCAAGACCCATCTATATGCTGCCTATGACAGACTCATTTCAGACCTAAAGACACATACAGATTGAAAATGAAGGGATGAGAAAGCATTTATCATGAAAATGGAAGTGAAAAGAAAGCCAGGGTAGCAGTACTTATAGCAGAAAAAATAGATTATAAAACGAAAACTGTAAGAAGGGATAAAGAAAGACACTACATAATCATAAAAGGAACAATCCAACAACAAGATATAACAATTATAACTATTTATGCATCCAACATGAGTGCACCCAAATACATAAAGTTGCTATTAGCAAGCATAAATTGATAGAAATACAATAACAGTAGGGGACATGAACACCCCACTTACATCAATGGATAGATCATCCAAAAAGAAAATCAAAAAGGAAAGAGTGGCTTTGAATGACACATTGGGCCACATGAACCTAACAGACATATTAAAAACATTCCATCCTGAAATAGCAGAGTACACATTCATTCCAATGCACATGAAACATTCTCCAGAATAGATCACATTTTAGGCCACAAAACAAGTCTCAACAAATTCTAAAAGACTGAAGCCGTACCATCCATCTTTCTGACAACAACACTATGAAACTAAAAATCAACCACAAGAAAAATCTGGAAAGAACACAAATGAAGGTTAAATAACATGCTACTAAACAATGAATGGGTCAACCAAGAAATCAAAAGGAAATTAAAAAAAAAAATACAGGGAGACAAATGAAAATGAAAACACAATAGTCCAAAATCTCTGATGTGGCAAAAGCTATTCTAAGAGGGACATTCATGGCAACACAGACCTACCTCAGGAAGCAAGAAAAATCTCAAATATACAACCTAACCTAATGTCTGCTAGAAAGAGAAGACCAAACAAAACTTCAAACCAGTAAAAGGAAGAAAATAATAAGGATTAGAGCAAAACTAAACAAAATAAAAACTAAAAGGCTGTAGAACAGATCAATAAAACGGTTCTTTGAAAAGATCAACAAAGTTGAGAAACTTGTAGCCAGACTTATTAAAAAGAAAAAGGAAGGGAGGGGAGGGAGGGAGGGAGGAAAGAAGGAAGGAAAGGAAAGAGGAAGGAAGGAAGGAAGGAAGGAAGGAAAGGAGAAAGAAAGGAAGAAAGGAAGAAAGAAAAGAAAGAAAGAAAGAAGAAAGAAAGAAAGAAAGAAAGAAAGAAAGAAAGAAAGAAAGAAAGAAAGAAAGAAAGAAAGAAAAGAAAGAAACCAAGAAAGAAAAAGAGAGGACTCAAATAAGCAAAATCAGAAATGAAAGAGGAGAAATAACAACTAACACCACAGAAATACAAGGGATTATAAGAAAGTATTATGAAAGATTATATGCCAACAAATTGAACAACCTAGAAGAAATGAATAAATTCCTAGAAACAAAAAACTTCCCAAAACTGAATCAAAAAGAAATATAAAATTTGAACAGACTGATAACCAGCAATGAAATGGAACTACTAATCAACAAACCAAAGTCTGGGATCAGAAGGCTTCGCAGGTGAATTCAACCAAACTATTATTATTTGTTTATTTGTTTGCTTGTTTAAGTAGTCTCCATGTCCATTGTGGGGCTTGAACTCATGACCCTGAGATCAAGAGTCTCATGCTCTATGGACTGAGCCAGTCAGGCACCTTAATTCTACCAAACATTTAAAGAAGAGTTAATACCTAGTCTTCTCATACCATTCCAAAAAATAGATGAGGAAAGAAAACTTCCAAATTCATTTTATGAGGCCAGCATTACCCCGATACCAAAGCCAGAAAAAGACAGTACAAAAAAAGAGAACTACAGACCAATATTCCTGATGAACATAGAGGCAAAAATTCTCAAAAAATTAGCAAATTAAATCCAACAATGTATTAAAAATAATTCGCCACAATATAGTGGGATTTATTCCTGGGATGCAAGTGTGATTTAATATTCACAAATCAAACAACATGATACATCACATCAACTGGAGAAAGGATAAAAGCCATATGATCATTTCATTAGATGCAGAAAAGCATCTGACAAAGTACAACATCCATTATGATAAAAATCTTCAACCAAGTTAGTTTAGAGAAAGTATACCTCAACATAATAAGGCCATATATGAAAAACACACTGCAACCATCATATTCAAAAGAGAAAAACAGCTTTCCCCTAGGATCAGGAATAAGACGAGGATGTCCACTCTTACCACTTTTATTCAACATAGGACTGAAAGTCCCAGTCACAGCAATCAGACAAGAAAAAGAAATAAAATGCACCCAAATTGGTAAGGAAGAAGTAAAACTTTCACTATTTGCAGATGACATGATACTATATATAGAAAACCCTAAAGACTCCACCAAAATACCATTAGAACAGATAAATGAATTCAGTAAGGTTGCAGGATACAAAATCAATACAAAGACATCCATTGCATATCTATACACTAATAATGAAGTAGCAGAAAGAGAAATTAATAAAATGACCCCATGTACAATTACACCAAAAATAATTAAATATCTATGAATTAACAAGGGAGGTGAAAGACCCATACTCTGAAAACAATAAAACATTGATGAAAGACATTGAAGATTGCACAAACAAATGGAAAGATATTCCATGGTCATGGATTGCAAGAACAAACATTGTTAAAATGTCCATACTATCCAAAGCAATCTACAGATTCAATGCAATTGCTAATCAAAATACCAACAGCATTTTTCATAGAACTAGAAAAAATAATTCTAAAATTTGTATGGAACCATGAGAGACTCTGAATAGACAGAGCGATCTTGAAAAAGAAACACAAAACTGGTGGTATCATAACCCTAGATTTTAAGATACACTACGAAGCTGTAGTATTCAAAACGGTATGGTACTGACATAAAAATAGGCACACAGATCAACTGAACAGAAGAGAAAGCACAGAAATAAACCCACAGTATATGATCAATTAGTCTTTGACAAAGGAGGCAAGAATATGCAATCAAAAAAGAGTCTCTTTAGCAAAAGGTGCTGGAAAACTGGAGAGCTACATGCAAAGGAATGAAATTGGACTACTTTCGTACACCATACAAAATATAAACTCAAAATGGATTAAAGATTTTAAATATGAGTCTTAAAACCATAAAAATCCTAGAAGACAGCACAGCAGTGATTTCTCTGACATCAGCCATGGCAACATTTCTCTAAATATACCTCCTGAGGCAAGGTAACAAAAGCAAAAATAAACAATGGAGACTACACCAAAATGAAAAGCTTCTGAGGCACCTGGGTAGCTCAGTTGGTTAAGCGTCTGCTTTTGGCTCAAGTCATGATCTCAGGATCCTGGGATTGAGTCCTACATTGGGCTCTCTGCTCAGCGGGGAGCCTTCTTCTCCTTCTCCCTCTGTCTGCCACTCCCCCCTGCTTGTGCTTTCTCTCTCTGTGTCAAATACCAAAATACCAAAATAAAATAAAATCTTTTAAAAAAACAAAAAAGATTCTCTCTCTTCCTCTCCCTCTGCCTCTCCTCCCCCACCCACTCGCACGGTCTCTCTCTAAAAAAAAAATTTTTTTTAATGAAAAGCTTCTGCACAGCAAAGGACATAATCAAGAAAACTAAAAAACCTACTAAATGGGAGAAGATATTTGCAAAGTTTATATCTGATAATGGGTTAGTATCCCAAATATATAAACAACTTTTATAACTCAACACCAAAAATCCCCAAATAATTCAGTTTAAAAATGGGCAGAAAACATGAACAGACATTTCTCCAGTGAAGATATGCAGATGGCTAACAGACAGATGAAAAGATGCTCAGTATCACTCATCGTCTGGGAAATGCAAATCAACACCACAATATCATCTCACACCCATCAGAATGGTTAAAATAAAAAACACAAGAAACAAATATTGGCAAGGACATGGAGAAAAAGGAACAATCTTGCACAGTTGGTGGGAATGCAAATTGGTGCAACCAATTTGGAAAACAATATGGAGTTTCACTAATTCCACTACTGAGTATTTACCCAAAGAACATGAAAACCCTAATTTGAAAAGATATATGCAACCCTATGTTTATTGCAGCATTATTTACAATAACCAAATTATGGAAGCATCCCATGTGTCCGCTGACAGATAATTAGATAAAGAAGAAGAAAATAAAATAATCTTTTTTTAATGAGGGGCCAATTCCGCTGAGGGCAGATCTAATTAATGGGCAAAGGGTACTCTGGGAATGTGTCTGGCTGGGTGAAGGTTGGCCTCACACCACAGGCCTAGAGGCCTGATGCCTTGGGCGAGAAGAGAAGGCTAGAACTACACATGCTAGAGCCACAAGGACTTGCTATTTACACGTCTGTTATGTTTCAGGTCCATTACTGCTGGGGATTTACCCATTCTCATTGTGGTCTTACAGCAATGACATGGTCCACTCCATTCCAAAACAGTCGCCTCTTTTCCTTAAGCCAAGAGTCATGGGAATTCCTCATCCTTTCAATAAGGAGCAAATCTTGGAACTTCTCTAACGAAAAACATCTGGGAGGACTGATTTCTACATAGGCCTGAGTATCTCTTCAACAGTGGACCACAGCGAACTGTCTGATTCTAATGACTTTTCTCTTCACACCGTCAATGTAGTGAAAGTAAGCCCTAGCTACAGGAAGACGGCTTGCAGGCTGGGGCACCTTCTGTACATAGAGTCCTGGAAATCTGTAGCCTGAGTTCAGGAATTTCCCAGGGAGCAAAGTACCCATGTATTGGCTCTGAAGAATGGAGGCTCCCATGGATGGGCACCTGGATCAGGTGGGGTAATTTCGGTAACAGGCATGGACTTGTGTGGAACACACACAGTAAACGGGTTCATTCTGCTCCAAACAGAATAGTTAATTCCTCTGATGGCAGATCTCTTGGGATATTAGAGCCAGTTTTCACAGGCTCTCAGAAGCCATTCCAGGCCTAATTAGGACTCCACTGGGAATTCCACTGATAGAGACACCTGGGGAACCTGACTCCCCATGTATCCTGCCACTACAGGTCAATAGAGTCTGACTCAAAGACCTTCCCCACTCTGCATCAGGAGTGCAGTGCAGGGAACCACAACTCTAGGAAGACAGCCTACAGGGCCATGTTCACTCAGGCCTAGAGGACCTCCCACAAGGGTGGGAGGTGGGCAGGGATCATAGCGCACATGCTCCTGTGGCTCCCATCCTACAGCCAGGCTCTCCAGGATCAGTCTCTGGCTTAAGGCCATGGAGGTACAGGCTGAGCCATAGGTAGGGACTTCTGGGAGACACACTGGGCTGCCAGGCTCCACTTTGCTCTATAACACAGTAGGCCTTTCCTCTAATACCAGATTTCATGGGATCTCAGAAGCCATTCTGGGCCTGACCAGGGCTGTGTGGTATGGGAGACACCTGAGAAATACAATTGCCAGACAGGTCCCTGGTCCCATAAGGACAATAGGGCCCTAAGAGTCTGAAGGTAGCCACCAAGTGTCTTCACCAGTGGTGCAGTTCTGAGAAAGACTGTTCCCAGAAGATGGCTTGGTCAACAAGGACAGGCCCTGTCTAAAGGACCAAGAGGTTCTGATACCTGGGGGCAGGTGCACAAGAGCAAACTGTATGTGGGAAAGCTGCTATGACTCCATGTTCAGGCACCCTGGGGTGGTCTTCTATATCTGGGACTTGTGGAGATGGACAAGGCCCCCATGGGGACATCTAGGGGCTCACAATGATGTATGAAGTCCATCACACCCCAAATCACAGTTCTTTTTCCCCCAAAGCCATATTTCAAGGAACTGGTTAGCTTTGCCACCCTGGCATGGCCAGGAATTCTGCTGAGGGACACTTTAAAGACCTGACTTCCACCAAAGCTCATGTATCCTCCCGGCATAGGTCCATAAGGGTTCTGACTCAAGTGACCTCCCCCACTCTGCAGCAGAATTGCAATTTGGGGAAGCCCTAGCTCTAGGAAGATGACCTGTTAGGGTTGGTTAGCCCCTCTTTACATAGGCCTGGAGGTCTTAGATGCCTTAGGCAGGTTATAGGGGTGAATTTGCATGTACAGGCCCTGAAACTAAGCATCCCTGCTCTCTGAAGTTAGTCCCCAAATCTTGGCCTTGTAGGGATAGGCCATGACACATGCGGGATTTCTGGGGAACATACAGGGCTGTCAAGAGTTCTTGTCCCTAGAGTTACCAATTCTCCTCAAGCTAGATGTATGCAGAATATTATAAATATATAATATATATATTGCACAGTAACAAATATAGCAATAGATATACTTCTTAAATGCAAGACTGAATTTAATAACATAATTTTCCCCCTAGTTAATTTGTGTATTTAATACAATTTCCCTGCTGGTAGGGCTCTGGGAATCAGAGACTACCTCCTATATCAATGGTGACTTTGTGAAGCTATTCAATCAATCCTTCGGAAAGCAAGTTGGCAATACGTATGAGGAATCATAAAAAATATTAAAGCCCTTTTGCCCATAATTCTGTCCCTGGGAATCTATTTTAAGGAAATAATCTAAACTGTAAGAAGACCCCATGATCATAGATGTTCACTGCAGTAATTTTAATGATAAAAAATGGAAGCTATTAAATGCTAACTAATGGAGAATGATTATGGTATATTATAGAAGGAATATTATGCAGATATTAAAATTACTGCACAGGAAATCACATTAAGGAACAGAGCACAATACAAGTCTTTATTGGTACACCTAGTAAAAAGCTGAGAAGCAAATGTTTAAAAAATTACACTTTATGAGTTAGGATAGTAGGTGACTTTCTCCTTACTAAATGTTCCACAATTTTCCTGCTATAATAAAAGGAAAGTAAAATCAAAGCATAGTTGAGTTATAAAAGAGTACTTTATCGTGATTCAACTCAACACATTAATATAAATGTCAAGAAATTTTGGCCTGTCACTGTTCATTTTTTTTAAAGATTTATTTGTTTGTTTGTTTGTTTATTTGTTTTTTTGAGAGAGAGAGAGAGTGTGCATGTGTAGGGGGAGGGGCAGAGGGAGAGTGAGAGAGAATCTCAAGCTGCTGAGGCTCCCTGCCGAGTTTGGAGTCTGACAGGGGGCTCAATCCCATGACCCTGAGATCACCACCTGAGCAGAAATCAAGCCAGACTCTTAACTGACTGAGCCACCCAGATACCCCGTCTTTATTCACTTGTTAATTTTTTCCTTAATTGCAAATAGTGCTGAAAAAGAAAAAAAAGTTTCTCGAATGTTTTAGGAATGTCTTGGAAGCCAAACTGATTAAATGAGAGCAAACATTCTGTCTCCAAGTGGCCACTACAAAGAACAGGTCAGACTGCACACGCACTCCTTGTAAGTCAAGCCAAGGGGCTGTGCTGTCTCCCCACCTGGTCCAAGGCTCAGGAAACACCTGGCCAAGTGTTCAAAACGGCCAATATATTCATTACAGTGAGAGGGAAACCTGCCCCATGAACAGATATGGGCACCACGTGCATTGGGTATTCTTCTCTCTGTACCAAGATAAGCCATTGGTGGCATCACTGCCACTGTCTAGCAATCCATCTCTCCATTAGCACTGCCACACCGGAAGTTTACACCACTCTTAGCCAGACCGAATCTCCCTCTGCGCTGGGCGGCAGCTGCAAGGAGAGCTGATCCCTCTCCTTTGTCTTTCTGTTTCCATTTCCCTGTCTGTCCTGCTCTATGCTTCATGTGTCTGCCTTGGCAGCCTGCATCCCCAGGTGCTCTTGGCCCTTCCAGTTGGAGGCCAATGGAGGCACCTGCAGAACAGCTGAAGAACAGGAAGAGGAAGAGTCAGGGCCTTTCCCCAGCTGCCCACTGGAAGGCCATCAATTTGGCAGTGCCTGTCAGGTCCAGGAATGTCATTCCTCTCAGACATTTCATCACTGGGACGGTTGATGGCTCCTCACTGTGCAAAGCTTCCAGATGCTTCACCATCTTTTGTTGGATCACTCAGCCCAATCCACAACTTTGTAAAAGATCTGTTTATTGAACTCTCTTTAATTAACCCTTTAAGTGTGCCATCTGTTTTCCCCCAGGACCCAGACTGATGTAATCTCATTGCCCAGGTTTGACTTGAGGGCTCTCCATTGTCTGCACTTCAAAGGTTAATCAATAGACCAACTCTTCAGTCAACTAATGGGAGCTTTTCTAGATGAACACCATCCAGTAAAGCTCTCTGTGGTGGTAAAGTGTCCTCCGTCTGCACTGTCCAACATGATAGCCATTAGCCACATTGTCTGTTGAGCACTTGAAAAGTGACTAGTGAGACTGAGGAATGGAATTTTTTTAAATTTCATTTTCATTAGTATAAATTTAAATCACCACATGTAGCCATCTCATATTTGACAGCATAGGCCTAGCCACTTACTAGTCAAGTACTGCTGGCTTGGTAGTTATTTTTTTGTCCTTCAAATGATATGCCTGTGGCTGATCTCTTATGGTAGCAGCCTTCCTAATTTCCAAGTGCTTGGTGGAAAACTCACCAGAGACCCCAGCCCTTACAAAAACAGTATACAAAGAGCCTAGACAACTTCCCAAAGTGGACTGTGCAATAATAGTTCTGAGTATTAAACTACTACCTGTAGTCAAGCGTGGGTGTAACGGTGCTACACAGGGAATGTTTCATGGGCTCCCTGTCCCTTCCCTGTTTCTGTCGGGGAAGTGGAATAAAATTTTCTTCCTTTACGCAGATAGAAAAGAAGTCAGAAAATAGATAACAATATATCAATAGCCAGTAAGTTCAAGGAGGAGGAGCAATTTACTGGCTGTAAGTTGGGAGAAGAACTGGTTGTGGGTAAGCTGGGCTTTCTCCATCTCCTGAGAACCAGCTGTCAGTATTCTGCTCTCTCCTCTGTCAGGAAACCACACAGGGCAGGCCACCAGAAGGAGGGCCTGAACTGACCCAGCGTGTCTAATTCTGGGGCTTACTGTCAAAAGGACTTCTTCACAGCAAATATAAACCATGCCCTTGCATTTGCCAGTAACTAAGGAATCATGTAGGGCTCCCATCTGCTTTACTCTTGTCTCATTTCTTAAATGGCTCATAATTTGGAAAAGAAAGAGTGGGGTTATTGTTGGGACACTTCAAACACTCCACTTACAAGTCTGGCAAGTATTTTGTGATAATGACAATACCATCCGATATGGCAGGGAGAGCTAGCAAAGGAACAATGTAACCCCAAGAAGTGGCTCTGGGAAGGAAGCGTGTACAGGAAATGGGAGAGCAAGGAAACATGGCAAGGCTTATCATCATTACGAGTCTGAATCAAACACTGTTTTGATGGTTGCTTTATCAATTGAATATGTAACTCCATTAGGGAAGATGCTTTGTCTTGTTCTTTGCTGAACCGTCAGCACTTGAAGTTCTTCCTGGAACACAGTAGTTGCTCAATAAATATTTTTTTGAATGAATAAGTAAAACCCAATTGCCAGTGGTAGAATCATAAGCTCCCTTTACAGGAGAATCTGCTAAGGCCAAGGAACCTCATGGCCCACAGAGAAAATGCTGATTCGTGGCAGAAGCCAGGCTCCCAGGCTCCCACTCTGGCTCTTTCCATGACAACACGTTGCTTTTCCTCTCCTCCAGGCTGTCTCCCAGCCCCAGGCTCCTGACAAATCAGCTCACCTTTAACCTAATTTGCTTAAATGCTCTTTAATCTCAGACTTTAATTTTTTGGACTAGTTGAGCAAAGTGGTTCCTCTTCCCAAAATATGGCTTGTCTTCTCTTGTCTTGGCCGCTGTGCATGCTCTCCTCACTATCTGAAATAGGCAAGGCCTCACCAAACCAGGCCCTTTGAAAGCGCCATTCAAACTGTCTCCTTTCTAAGAACTCTTTCCTGATCAACTTTACCCAGCTTTCATTTTACCATTAAAGATTTATTTTATTTATTTATATAAATATTCTTGTGAGCTATGGTAGCTTATGTAGAACTTTAGGTAGAACTGAAAGATAGAGTATGGTCCTTGGCTCTCATCTATTCTCCAGAAATTACTTCCCTCCAGAGTGGGACCCTATAGCTATGTTTGTACTTTTAAGGTCCTATCTCCCTGGTCATAGATGAATAACCCAGGTGTGAACAGCTGACCCAACCTGAGCTAATTGGATGTTTCTTCCAGAAATTGGGACTTTTGAGTTGAGAGACACAGAGGTTTTTTGGGAGAGAGGGGTATTGGGGAGAGGCCCCTTGTTATTGAATCACGTGCAAAGCGACATTCTAGAAAGAACATTCACAAATTCAACTGGGTTTCTGGTCCCTGTTGTTTCTGGGGCCTAGGTTTTCAGCCCGTCTTTGGATACTACCCCAGCATCTTTCCAGTATATTTTTGCTTTTGCGTTAGCCAGCTAGAGTTAGTTTCTATGAATGGCTATCAAACCAAGAAAAAATTCAGTCTTCTCATTTTAAAGATAAGAAAACTTGAGGTCTGGAAATAACTTCCTTCAGGCATTTTTGGGCATGTCTGTCCTTTTTCCTTCCACTAGCTTGTCATTCATCTTTTTGTTGTCCCCTTCCTCACCTATATCCCACCTTCTTATCCCTGTCCCATGCCTGTGCTTGCATAAGGGGAAAATGCACTCTTTACTGTATGCCAAGTATGTTCCAGCTCCCTCCTCTGTAAAACTGTGTGGCCATGTTTCATGGGAGGCATTTTATAAAATATGTGCTGTCTTTAGGGCCTTCTTGCCCTCTCTTTCTGTGCAGCCATCCATCACTGGTCATCCATCAAGGCCATTTGTTTACTAGCTTCTAAACTGAGATCCAGTAGTGTAAAAAGCACTACTTAATAACAAGACTCCATCCATAATCTGCACAAGTTTTACCAGCCCAAAGAATTAAAACCCAAGGTCTTGTTTCCATAACAAGACATGGTAATAGCTGACACTACCAGCTCAACTCTACTTCTTTGTAAAGCCATGGCCATGGACAAGGAACTGGATTGTGTTCAGACAGTCTTCCTTTAAATGCCACTCTCAATGCTGCCAGTACTTATGAGGTTGGGAAGCCGGGGTGCACCATGAATGGGAATAGAAACTGCCCTCCTTGTAAAGATTAAAACAGAATAGGCTAGACTAGACTAGAATAGAATAGAATAAAAGTCCTGAATCCTTTATTAATTTTAAATTTTGCTGTGAGAAAAGCTAGCATATTTGATTATGGGATTTAACGTCTTTCAGAAACTCACATTATTCTTTGATATTTTTTAAAAAATAACTTTTACAATAACCACTCCATTATATTCACAAAGATGGACCATTTAATTTTAACTTTAAAACAGAAATAAAAAAGGGGACTTGCAGTCCCTTGCAGAATAAAGGAGACTATTAATTTTCAAAATTAATTCTAAAGTTTTATTATCTATGGCTTGATTGTTATACCTAATGATAATTTAGTATCTGTGCATTTTCACTTCAATTCAGCAGCAATATTTATTAGGTATTGCACTTACTCTGTCCCCAGATGTCTTGATGTGTCTTTAAGGAGTTTAATAACTAAATGTAAAGGCAAGTCTTACATATATAAAACAGTTTAAATAATATCCTAAGTCAGAATAGATTTGCATCCCATGGTGGTCAAAAAGCAGGAGATGATTATATAAATATGTTTATGATTTTCAGAGAATAGTTTCCCTTTCAAAAGCATTATACCAACTGACTATTTAACCATCGAAATTATGAAGCACATCTAATGGGAAAGACATTATGCAACAACTCTAAAAATGAACATGGTTAAGAGAATCCTTTTCAAGGCAAGTTTCATAACCACTTAAATAACACCATTTTCAAGGAAGTTAGAGAAATACAGAGATGCCTTAATAATGTCTTTCCCTGTGTGACGTCAGTGGAAAAGTCAGCTAGACAGCTTCACTTCCAGATAGGCATGCTGGTTCAGAAGGCGTAAGCTCCAGCCCCATGCTCGCGCCACGACTGACTCAGGAACATACTTGCTGTCTTGTGGTGGGGGAAGCCAGCACAGCAGATAGATTAATTTCTGTGGGTGCCAGGCATACTTTACGATTGCCACTTGGTTGACACAAATTCAAGTGGAATGGGAAATGTGACAGAGAAGACTCCCAGTTTTTCACTCTAGGACGACAGAATGTGTACTAGTTAAGGACACAAACTTGGGAGTCCAGCAGTCTGGCAATATTGGTATTCCAGCTCTATCATTCTTGGTTACTTGGACAAGTAACTTCTCTGCCTCAGTTTACTCATCTGTAACATGGAGGTAATGAAAGGTTTACTGTGAGGATTAAATGAATTAAAGCATGGAAGACATGTGCTGCCTGGCACACAGTAAATACTTAATGTAAAGTTTGTTTTTTGTTTTAACTGAAGACTATTTGAATTATTTTTTAAACAATACACCAGTCGACAGAGGGCAGTGTTCTCTGGACCCTTCTCCTCAGGACAACACCCTGTTGTATAAATCAACTGGAGAACAGAAGAGGTGAGGAATGACAAAGTCCATGGAATATTTACTGCATCCACTTTACATATCATTTCTCTCTGCATGGGTACTTACATTCTGTTGTCTATCCATGCTATGTAATCTAGAACCATGCAACTCTCAAGGTAGATAGGTTCCAGGACTGAGGTAATAAACTGAGGTCATTCGATTAATTTTTCCATTCTAAAGTATACAGTAGGCAGAGGACAAAAATAGAGCCAGACAAAGAGAGCACAGAAGCATGAGCAAGATAATTCTCCTAGAGAGATAAGGAAAGATTCTTCCTCATCAGTGTTTTGAGTATTTAAATCAGTCCTGTGACATTTCTGTGGCCAATGGTCCTTTCAGTTGTGTAGATGGTGATCAGGACATTTAAAATTTGAGTGATATTTTTGCCCAAATAATCCTGGTCTTCTGCCACAGGAATTTGGTAGAAATCTACTTGAAATCTTTATTATGTCAATCTGAAGAATGTTACCCTTTCCCACTAGACTGAAAACCCGAGGGCAAAAGCCTTATCTATCTTGCTTTTTTTTTTTTTTACACATACTCTCCCACTTAGCACTGTGCTTAGAACATACTGGCACTCAGCACATATTTTCTGTTGGATCAGATCCTGGAAACTTTTCACTGAGAGTAATTCAAATAGTTCAGCTCCACATGGGTGCCCATGCATTTGTACTGCTCCCTTTGGAAGTGCTGAGGGACATGCTGGGAAATATTCAAGTGTTAGAAACCTATCAGGGGTTCTAGTCTCCAAAACCTCATATGTCACTAGCCACTCACTAATCACTGTATGATAGGGTCCAGATCTGACATCACATGACCTTTGGAAGATGGCAAAGTAGTTTTGAAATTCATGTAGGCGCACCATAATAACAAACACTGGAAGGATATTTACATCCCCCCAGACCCTTGCAGAGAGGCTCTAGCAAACTGCCATTGCTGATAAATGTTTGACACATCAACACTAAATTTAACTGGCCTAGTTTTGGATTTCAGGTTGCTCTTTAAGAATAAAAAAAAAAAAAAAAGTTAAATGGCTATAGGAACACATCTGTTTTCTATTGATGCGACCAGAATTTTTAGTCTTGAATCATTGCACATTGC
>CM052899.1:33963295-34060260 GCA_028534135.1 Potos flavus | reverse complement strand
CAGAGAAAGACTATTATCATATGATCTCTCTGATATGAGGAACTTGAGAGGCAGGGTGGGGGGGCAGTAGGGTTGGGGGGGAAATGAAACAAGATGGGATCAGGAGGGAGAAAAATCATAAAATTAATCTCATGAAACCAACTGAGGGTTGCTGGTGGATAGGGGGTTAGGGTTAGGGTGGCTGGATTATGGACGTTGGGGAGGGTATGTGCTATGGTGAGTGCTGTGAAATGTGCAAGCCTGATAATTCACAGACCTGTATCCCTGGAGCAAATAATACATTATATGTTAATAAAAATATATACATATTTTTTTAAAAAGTCACTTCTTTTTGGAAATCTATAGTAATTCCTTAGTTTAGATTAGAAGTCCTGCTTATGCTTCTGTGACACCTTGAATTTTATTATATTTTCTTGGTTAAAATGTTTATTTACTCCATTGTTCTGCAGTCCTCATGAAAGCCGTAGCTGTATCTGTTGTATTTACTACTGTATCTCCAAAGTTTTTAGCGGCCCATTAGGAAATTTGTTGGTGAATGAATAAAGTTATTAAGTGAGAAAAAAAGTGGGGGGAGTGTGAGGAGGTATGGGAACATATGGAGTTTTCCTTTTTTGGTACCTGTGTCCAGATGTAAGTAACCCATTGGTCAGCTAGGACTTATGCATATTTTAAGATGGGTTGCCTGATGGGCTTATTTGTATTCAGCCAGGTCAGTGTGGGACCTTCTACCTCACTCAGCTTTCTATTTCAAGTTGGTTGCCTAAAAGCCGCCTTTACATTCCCCCCCGAACAATTTTGACCCTTAAATCTTTAAGATTGCTCAGGGTGGAAGGTCTTATCTTCTGTAACTGCTTCATGCTGAATGAGGGTTGTAGAGAAGGTTGAGACAGCTGCTTCTAGAGTTGATCACATATGGGAGTCCCCTTGAGCAGAGAGGATCATCTGTCAGCTTGATGTTATGGCGGTGAAGGAGCCTTGGCGCCAGGAGGAAAAGCATGGGAGAAAACAGCAAAACATGATTAGAGTAATAAGAAGAAAAAGAAGCCCAAATATGAGTCCTTTGATAGTTGGCAAAAATCCTCTTCCTATCCAGGATTTTAACCAGTCAGTAAAAGAAAGGAAGGGATACTTTAGAGTACCAATTTGAGTGCTCATGTCAATTAGAAACCCAGAAATATTTGTGGTAATCTAGAATGTATACACAGCATTCTGTTTTTGTGATAATACATGTCCCACTTCGTGCAGCAGTTAAAACATCCAATGCCATTCTACTTTGTAAAACTGCTTTACACATTTGTGTTACTTCAGCATTTAATAAGGAAATACTATTTTGAGTGTCATTCAAGGCTTTGACCATGTACTTATTAAGCACATCCATGTGCCACGTGACATCCTCCAGTCCTAAAGAAGAAATAAAGAAGTGTGCTAGGTGGTCATTGCGATGAAACACAGAACATGTCCACTGTTGTTTTAAATTTGGAAGATTGGCTGGGTTGGTAATAGTCTTAATGCATCTGTGCATCCAGGCAAAACCCAGAGTACAGCGGCCTATCCAGCCTAGGGGAAGCCACGGCCACAGGTTAGAGCCGCAGAGCCACTGGGTCCCGTTAGGAGCGAGCCGGCTAATTCTGAGCCTCCTTGTCCAGTCAGTAGCAAACCAAGTAGTGACAGGAAAAACAATGATTTGTGAGCATATTTCTGATGACAACCATCCTAACTGCCCTGTGCTATTTGCCCATGTACCGTAAGCATGGTTTCTTTATTCCCAGCATAGAATTGACTTTTAAGTTAACTGTCCAGTTGTGGGGGTAAGCCATAAATATTCATCCCAGATTTCATACATTCCATTCAGTGTATACTGAGAAGTTGGGTTTGTAACTTAGGCATCTTCTAGTCCCCATTTATTTGCGGGTGAGTGCATTCAGTCAGAACCTTAATGGTTTAAGAGTATGAAAAGGTCTGATTGTAGCCTGAGATATTCCAGGTGGCGTTGACCATAGCCCAGAGGGTAACATTTTGTTTTGTTATAGAAATATCACAAAATATAGCAGTATTTGGGTCATAGATCATATCTGAGGCATAGTTACATAAGGATTGCCAATCTCTGCCCTGAAATGGGGAGATCCATCAAGGCAGACCAGTGCTTGATAAGGCAGAATTCCAGCAAGCTGTTGGATTTTGAAGTTCAGCATAATGTCGTGCCCATTGTAAGAAGAAATTGTCAGTATAAATTGGGGAAAAGAGAATGAAAAAGAAAGGCATAGCCATCATTGTCATTTGAAAAGGTTCAAGGTCTTTCACAGGTTCACAGGAGTAAGAAGATGCATTAATGGGCACCCTGGATTCCTGTAGGGATGGTACAAGTTGAATTCTTGATATATGAGTCCATAAGGAATGTCCTAAATTTACGGCCATGGGAGTACATAATATGACCCAGTGGTGGCCCTTCCATTTGGGAGTTAAATCCCCTGCTATATTAGACTTCCATGCCTTTAAATAAACCATGTGTCCTGGATTTATATGGGGTGGGTTGCTAGTAACTATCAGATAAGGTTTAGGGAGGATATGATCTGCGTATCTGTTTAGAAACTTATGAATATTAACTCCACTTTTTGGCAGACATATTTGCTGGGAGGACTTTGGCCTCAATAGTCTGAGTTAGACTGACTGTAACGTACCCAGCTTTTAATATCTCCTTTCCCATGAAACTACTGCCATCAGCAAACCCACTGTCATCTGCCTTATCAATAAGAGAATCTTTTAAGTCTGATCTGCTGAATAAATATGAATAACCTTTGAATAGTTAATGTTCTATAGAAGTACAATGGTCAGTCCAGGCATAAGGGCAGTTTTAGTTTGCAATGACTTTGAGAGAATGGAAGAAGATTGGAAACCTTAGTTTGGAAAGCCATAGTTAGATATTTGGGGAAACTAGAAGAATTCAGAATCTAGTTTAGTTTATGACAAATAGTATTAAAATCTAATATCTACAAAGATGTTAGTGAAATATTTTCTCAATAATTGCCCTCATTTTTATCAAAGATAGCCAAATCAAGAGTAATTTGTTTAAAAGAAAACTCCAGTTTTAACAAACTTGGCCTAGTTTTTTATGTAAGCTTAGCAAGAATAGTGATTGATCATATTGATCTTTTAGAATCTGCTTTGCTGGAACTTTTTATAAAGAATCTCTAGGTTGAACTTTTATTAGCCTCTTTAGGCCAGAAGCCAAGCCAAGTACCTTCCATCAGATATGCCAGCAATATCTGCAGATTTGGGCAAATTCATCTTGAGATTCCCGAAGTATCCTGAGGTTCTTGCACCTGCCAGGAAGTGACATTCTTTATTTACCTGGTAAGACTGCTGGGATCTCAAGGTATCAGGCCAACATTTCCAAGGGGCTTTATGGCTCCAGGTTTCATAAAGTCAACCTTACTTCCTATAAGGCATCTGGTCACATCTGAGTCTATGCAAGTCTCTCAAATATGATATTTCAGTCAAAGCCTTGGTAATATAGCCAGTGTTTCCAATAGTGTCCTGTTACAAGGAAAACAGATTCTTATTGGACTTATACAAATAACTATAATTGCCATGAGAGAAAGAATACTCATTGAGACTTTTTGGAATTCTGGAGGGTTCAGGTAGAGAGAAAAGTTAAATGCTTCAATTTGTTCACAAAGAAATATTTAATCATATTTCTGTATATCATGGATATCTTAAGAGAAAATTTCCTTAATTTGGAGGGACATACATTAGAGAACCAGTAATGTTTCAAAGAAAAATCACAAAAACTATAATCATCTTCCTTAATTCAGTTAGTCCTGTGTTACGAATTCTTGTTCAGTTTGAATACAGCTTTTAGTTACTTCTGGATGTTTTTACCAGTTTTAGTTTTATGATCTTAAAGATATCAAATACCTGTATTTGTCAAAGTCTTTTTTATGGATCTTCCTGAAGATGAAACTTATTTTGCAAGAGAATAAGAACAATAACTATACATGACAGAAGACTAAAAACATGGACACGGTTCAAAATCTGATATGAGAAGTTACCAAAACATATGAAAACTTCAGGGATTGCACATATTCTTTAGAATAGCTATAGCATTTACCCAAACAACGCAGCCTAAGGCATAACATTATTTGTTAAACGGTGCTTCCAGAGTAACTTAACAAACTAAATAAAAAGCCCTAATTAGTCAAAAAGACTTCATTTACAATTTAAATCTCAGGGAAGTTTGTTAAAACCTCAGAAAGTTACAGAGCACGTGCCTAAACAAGATTAGGGATCATCAAAGACCTGATAAAAACAGAATAGAAACTTTGGTCTTCTTGGCAGACAGAAAAGAAAAATAACCCTTTGTTTACATTTTTTTTATCAAGAACAGACCAAAAATCATGAAAACTTGTTTTTTTTAACAGAGTCAATCTTATACCAGCGTACTTTAAAAACCATTCATTTCAACCTTAGTCCATCCTGGCCACATATAAAATTTTAAAGCTTTCCCTTCACAAAACTTCTACAGTTTTCTTTTACATTCAGATTTTGCTTGAAGCCTTTTCTCTCCAAACAACCATTCTCATCTTAGGACATTTTTCCTTCAACAAAAACGTATTCCCAGTCCTTGTATCTTTCTTACATATCTGCTTTCCCACATACAGAGCTGCTTTCCTTATTTCCATTACTCTTCATTACATTTAACAGCATTTTAACTCTTAGTCTCCAGTGAAAACCAAATGTAACCAATTGTGAACTGTCTGTTACACCAGAATTCTTTAGATGGCAAATTTATTAATCAATTAAGCACAAAGCATGTTTTCCAATAGACCCAAGTATCTTTAGTTTCTCTGCAATAAGAAGCCTAAAGCAGATAAACCTTATGTTTAGTCAATTATGTTTCAGTATTTTATCTTATTTGAAAAAACTTCAATATCCAATTAATTCAATCCAACTTATCATTTAACTTAACAAAACTTCAAAGTTTGAGTTTAATAGCTATTTACAGGATCAGATGTGTCACGAAACTGAGCAAGAGTCATTCTACAGTTTTTGAGGAGGTCAGTGTTTTGGGACAATGTCAGAAAGGCTTGCACATATGAGAACTCTGACCATTTGGAGGAGTTCTGGCAAAAGAGGTCAGCTGGAAAACAGTATTATAAGAAAGAGTTCTGAGGAGGGCCCACACCTCTTGCTCTGGGGGTTTGTACTGAGGCCAGGAAACATTACATAAAAAGATGAGAAATTTAAAAAAAAAAAATGAGAAATTTTTTCCTCAGGCCTTGAGGGTCAATTTGTTCCAGTTTTTAAGAATACAACTCCCCCCCCCCCCGCAAGGGTGAGTCCGAAGGAATAGAGGGGGTTTGTTCCATAGTGAGAAAGTCCAGCTGCCAATTCCTAAAGTAGAATCCCACCAAAAGGAGCTCTGATTAGTGGTCATGATTTCAGTCAGGGCATCCCACTGACCTGAAAAAGGACCACCTTATTTGGGGCAACTAACTCTTTTACAGTATCCCAGTAAGAAGAGGGTCACCACATATAGTGGTAGCACGTTCTATTGTCCTCCAACAGGGAGATCCAGATACTGGGTGGCTGAACTAGGTCAGAAAAAGTGGGGGAAGACTCACCACTCAGACACAAAGGAAAGTGTTTACGAAGACGAGTTCTGGATCCATAGAAACAAAGGAAAAAGGGAAGGGAGCCAAAAGAAGTAAGGCAGCTGAGAGTCAGCCAGCATCAAGAAAGGGTCCCAATCGAGTCCATATGTGTGTGGATTCACCCTGGTTGAGCTGCCTTTGCCAGCTGCACCACACCTTGTGAACAGTATCTTGGGGGATGGAGTGAGAAAGCAGAGGAACAGGTCCTTCACCCTCACAAGCATGGACAGTCAGAACTGTTTGCTCTCAGACCTTCAAACCACACCAGAAAGCTGCTCTGGCCAGAGATCTTCAGTTGTCTGGGAAGTCCTAAGTTTAGGCTGCAGAAAAGCTAAAAGAGAAAGGAGAGGGGGGAAAGGATCCCTCCAAAGGGCAAAAGGGGAAATCCCTCACCCTTTCAGGCAAGGTCAGTCCAGCTGGCTTCCCCTGGGTCTTTGGATCCTCACCAAGGAGTCACTTCAGCGAGAGGTCAAAAGGGGCACCTAACTCTGTAGTGGAGGAGAAAAGAGGTCAACACAGGCTTTGCGGAGGAGCCTGCAAGGATAAGGATGCAAGGATGAGGATGAGTTAACCAGGTTTTGGTGTGGGGGGTTGTTTTGTTTTGGTGGAGGGGAGTAGGTTGGGGACAATATGGAGAGAAGAAAGGGAAGAGCATTCCAGAAAAGGAGATGGCATGTACAAAGATGGAGAACCCAAAAATAGCATGGCAGTGCAAGAAACTACATAAATTATTGTGTTGTTGAAGCCAAAAGTGTTAGACAGATAGTGTTAGGGATGCAACTGAAGAGGGAGGCAGGAGACCACCCGGGTATCGAGGACTTTGGCTTTACCTTCTCGGTGATGGATTTTGAGATGTAATAACATAGTTGGTTTAAAATTTATGTTCTTTTTTGTTGCTGTGTAGAAAATGGATTTGGAGAGAACAAAATGGGAAGAAGGGAGACCGGTTAGGAGTTTAGATCAGTTAGAAATTCAGAAAGACAGGATGAAACTCTGGGCCAGTGATAGCACAACTGGAAAGCCTGTGATGAATTTGAGAAATATTTAAGCATTAGAATTGACAGTGGCCAGATTAGAATTAACATGGGAGGAGGAATAGTAAAGAAAAGGGAAATGCCAAGAATAACTTGAGGGACTGGTTGATATAACCAACTAAAAGAGATTAAAATAAAGAAGAAACTGTTAATTCAGTTTGTGCTTTGTTGACATGGCATTCAGGGATGATTTCAAGTGGACATGTCCGTCAGGCATTGTATTATCCAAGTCTAAAATTCAGGAAAGATGTCCAGGTTCCGGGTACAGATTTAGGAGGCATCCATCTACAAGGAGGCTCAAAAAATGCAAGTAGATGAAATCATGCAAGCAGAGTCCCTCAGAGTCGTTAGATTCAGAGGAGTTGTTGACTTAGGAATCTTAACATTTAAATTGGAAGCTGAACAGCCCTTGAAGCAGAAGAGAAGGGTTGATTAGAAAGATAAGGAAGACCAGGAGAGTGGGCATTCACAGAAGCCAAAGGAGTAGCAAGTCTCAAGAAGGAGGAGACATCTCCAGGGTCAAAAACAGCATCGAGGCACTTTGAGTTAGGGATTAATATGTGGTCAGATCATGATATTTTTGCCTTATCTCTGTGATATTTATAGGTTATGACTGTAGTTTTTACATTCTTTATGTCGGTTATCCTTTTCTGACATTCCAGTCATAGTGAGATCATTCGTGTGGTGGTTAGTGGCTGGGAATACTCATTTAAAGCTTTTTAAGAAACTTTGAATATAGTTGACACACAATGTTACATTAGTTTCAGGTATACAACTTAGTGATTTGACAAGTTTGTACATCATGCCATGCTCGCCACAAGAATATAATGCACCAGGGAAGTTATTATGATTACTATACACAGAATAATTCCCAACGTTTGGAGCACACTTCAAGATCCATGGTCCCCAAACCCAAAACAATAAAAATCGAATAAGCCAAAGAAACACCCCATGGAAGGAGTCACTTTTTAAGGCAAGGGGCTTGTTTTGTGATCTTATGTAACTGAGTATTAACGTCCCCAGAAGTGTTAATCTGGGTACAGCAGGTGGTGTTGGTCATAGCATAGGCACCATTCTGCCCAGATAACGAAGATTATCTGTAAAAGATAACGAAGAACTACTTTATTATCAAGAAAAACTTTGGCCAGAAAGTCTAAGGGTCCTCGTTATTGCAGTTATCTTCAGTTATTGCTTTAGCAGCAGACCCCGTAATTATTTTAAAAATTAAGAAGTTAATTTTTAATTAACTCTTGGCTCAGTTGGTTAAGCATCCAACTCTTGATTTTGGCTCAGGTCATGATCCCAGGGTTGTGAGATCCCCTGTCGGATTCTGTGCAGGGTATGGAGCCAAGTTAAGATTCTCTCTCTCCCTCTCCCTTTGCCTGTCCCCCTCCCCCATTCCTCTCCCTCTCTCTCTTCTCTCTCTCTCTCTCTCTCAGAAAAAAAAAGTTAGACTCATTTACATTTATTTCTAACTAGGGAAATAGGGATCTGTCGAAAAGAGTAAATCCTGAATCATGAAAGCCTCTTGTTACGTCCTTTCTACCTTCACAATGTAAATTTATGGGAATTGAGAGATGTCTTATTTCACTTGTGAAACATTAAGGGCACGGTTAGATTTTTCTCCTATCCTGAAACAGAAGGTTGTTCTAAATTCCAAAGGTTGCTCCCCTTAGCAATGGTCTGGGAGATAAAGATAAGGGTGTGCCAGAATAAAGGAAAGGGAAGAAGAAAGGGCCTCATGGTCAATTTAAAGCATTCAGTCTTGATTTGTTGTCTTGGGTGGAAGCAGTCTACATTGATATCAGCTCCTTCTCTTTCTTGTCACATTGATTTGGAGGTCCCCAGCATCTGCACAAGACCAGGTATCGTGTGGAGCCTTTTTCTAGTTGTGTGACGTGTACCTGAGGCTTAATACCTTTTAGTTTTATAGCAATGTCAGTGGTCAGAAACATTTGCTAAAGTCCTTTCCAAATGGGGCTCGAGAGAGGCTTTTTTCTGATAATGTTTTCGAAATATCTAATCACCAGGCTGTAAACTGTGACCAGCAGGATCCTTTGAATTGGGATCGAGAAAGCCTTTTTTAATCTGTTGATGATAGGCTTGAACATAAGAAATTAGAGACTTAAGAGCAACTGGTCATACGAGCATGAAGTCAACAAGGGATTGGCAGAAGATTGTATGCAATAGAATTCCCAGAAGTTTGCAAGGTTTTTGTATAAGGCTCATGTGATTGGTCCAGTGAAGTGGGTGCTTTAATCACTAGAGATTGTGGAAGGAATACCTCAAGTGGACACTTTCCAACAGTTTCTTTGCTACTTTGAGAGCATCAGTCTTGCAGCAAGGAAAGGTTTTAACTCATCTGACATACATACAATTACAGGAACATACTGGTAATCCACACTAAGTGGCAGGCGAATGAAGTCCATCAGCAAGTGCTGAAAGGGTGTAGAGAGAGGAGCACTGAGGCCTCTGAACAGCAAAAACGGTTTTTCCGGAATGATGGACCTGACAAGTCAGACATTGCTGACGGACTGTTTTTGTAATTTTATAGCAGTTTCCCCACTAATGTCTATGTAATATTAGGAGTCATCTTAAATGCACTATGGTGGATGAAGGAGTGCAGAAATTAAAAAATGGGGGTTTATCAGGGAGCAGGGGAAGAACCAAGCAGCTGTTTTGGGTTTTTTAAAGCCTTGTTTGCTTAATTTACAGTCAGTGTTAATGTTTTTATTTAGGAGCAAACTGTTGCCATGTTATAAGGACATCAGGATGGCGAAAGTCTGGCAATGAGGGGCCATTTTTGTGGAGAGAGAATGGACTCTATCCACCTGTACCACAGTCTTACAAATACAACATAAAGAAGGCTTAGTACTACTTTTATTTAACAATGCTTCCCATATAATTTAACAGAGCAAATAAGCCTAATAGTTTAGCAAATCTTTTGGAATGTTCCAGGTTATGGACATTGGGGAGAATATGTGCTATGGTAAGTGCTGTGAAATGTGTAAGCCTGATGATTCACAGACGTGTACCCTGGGGCAAATGATATATTATATGTTAATAAAAAAAATTAAAAATAAATAAATAAATATAAAATGCTTTTTTAAAAATAAAAAAAGACTTAAGCAGATCCAAAGGAAAAAAAAATTGTCCTTTTAACTGAGAAAAAAACAAATTCTAATTTTGCACCGACTTACTTTTGATATTAAAACTGATTTTTAAATAAATTCATTTTAATCTTAGTCAACTTGGCCACCCATTAAAATTTGCTTTCAAAGATTCCCTTTTTGGGGTACCTAGGTGGCTCAGTCAGTTAAAGTATTCCACTCTTGATTTAGGCTAAGGTCATGATCTCAAGGTTGTGAGATCGAGCCCAAGCCAAGCTCCATCCACACTGGGCATAGAGCCTGCTTAAGATTCCCTTTTCATAAACCTTCTACAACTTTCTTTTTACATTCTGTTTTTTTGTTTTGTATTTTTTTTAAACAGCCAGCCTTACTTTAAGACAAAATTACTTTCTTTTTCCTCAACAAAAAATGTACCTCCATTTCTTAAGTCTTCTGTTATAGAAAACATATACTACTTTCCTAGCATATGGAGATGTTTTCCCTTATTATTTCCAGTAGCTTTAGGTGCATATATTAAGTACAATATTTAATCCTTAGCAACCTTAACTAAGTAAAATTAAATAGCAAGCAATTGTGAACTGTTACACCAGCATTTTGTTTGTTTGTTTGTTTTGTTTTTTTGTTTAGAGAGGGAGAGAGACCGGCAGGAAAGGGGAGAGGGAGAGGGAGAGAAAGAATCTTAAGCAGATTCCACACCCAGTGTGAGTCCAACTCGGGGCTTGTTCTCACAAGTCTGAGATCATGACCTGAGTGGAAATCAAGAGTTGGATGACTAACTGAGGCACCCAGGTGCCCCAGCATACTTCAGATTTGCAAATTTATGAATACATTTCATAGTTTTTAGAAACATATGCCGTTTAAAATTTTCCAAAAAATTTTAGTTTTTCTGTAATAAGAAGCTAAAAGTAGACAAACCTGTTTAGTAATGTTTTAATATTTTGTCTTATTTGGAAATGATCTGGAATTTTTTTTTAACTGAATTCATATTTCACCTAACTCACCAAAACTTAAAGTTTTTAGATTACCAGAAAGATTTAGGAGACTATTTATTTATTTAAAATTATTATTATTATTTTAATTAAAGAGAGAGAGTGGAGGGGGAGGGGCAGAGGAGAGAGAGAGAAAGAGAGAGACTACTAAGCAGGCTCTATACTCATTGGGGACCAATATCACAACTCTGAGATCATGACCTGAGCTGAAATCAAGTTGGACACCTAGCCGACTGAGTCACCCAGGCGTCCCTTGGGAGACTATTTTAAAAATCTACCTAATTAAAAAAAATTATTTACATCTATTCAATGTATTTGCTCTTAACAATTATGCTGCGATTGCCCATAAAAACTTAATGTTACATCAAAGTCAGTCAATCTTCCAAGCTATTTAAAAACATTTTTATGACAGATAACATCCATTTATTTGACTTAAAGTAAAGACAGGCAGAAAAAAAAGTTGCAATTTTACTGCTGATAACTCTAAAGATGTGTCTATTTTAATTAAACGAACAACTTTAAACTAACTTTTATATCATATGTTTTCCCAGATCATATGAACTTGAAAAAACATTTGGGTTAGTTTCTATCTTTCTGAGAGCTGTAGAATGCCCAGTCCTTACAAGTACTTCCTTTAAACCAGTTAAGCTCTTTTACAAATTATTTTAGTGATACCACCCAGAGGTAGAAAAATATATCATGTTTACAACATATATAGGGACACACACAGATATATGCAAAGACCTTATAGTTACTAATATTTGTGGAGAGGATTTTTTTTTTTAAATTAGACATTTCATGTTAACTGAAATTGAGCACATACTTACAAAATTTCTTTGGCTGAAAAAAAATTAGCGAAATTATTTTATGTTTTTCAAAGGAAGGAGGGTATCGAGAGAACAGAAAAATGAATAAAACTTCCTTTATAAGAGTGGCTTCAATCTGGGATTTCAGGTGTATTTGAATGTTGAGACTAGTAACCGAGGTTTCCAAGTTCTTATCCAGATTTTTAAAATATCTTATTTCACTTTTATTTATTTTTTATTGAAACATAATTAACATACAATGTTATAGTAATTGTAGGTATATAATATAATGATTCAAAAATTCTATATATTACTCATTGCTCATCATAAGTGTATTCTTAGTTCCCTTTATCTATCTCACCCATCCTTCCCCCACCTCTCTTCTGGTAACCACCAGAGTTTGTTCTCTGTATATGGGTTTGGTTATTTTGTTTATCTAATTTTTCTTCGTTTGTACATTTGTTTTGTTTCTTAACTTCCACATATGAATGAAATCATATGGTATTTGTCTTTCTCTGTCTGACTTATTTCCCTTAGCTTTATACCCTCTAGGTCCACCCATGTTGACACAAATGGCAAGATCTCATGCTTGTTTATGGCTGAGTAATATTCCACCATGTATGATGTGTGTGTGTGTCTGTATATACAGTATGTATGTACAGATCTTCTTTATCTATTCAGCTATTGATGGACACTTGGGTTACTTCCATATCTTGGCTATTGTGAATAGTGCTGCGACAAATATAGGGGTACATGTATCTTTTTGAATTAGTGTTTTCATTTTCTTTGGGTAGTAGTGGAATACTGGATCATATGGTAATTCTATTTTTAATTTTTTGAGGAACCTCCACACTGTTTTCCACAGTGGCTGCACCAATTTGCTTTCCCACTAACAGTGCATGAAGATTCCTTTTTCGCCACATCCTCACCAACATGTGTTATTTCTTGTCCTTTCGATTCTAGCCATTCTGACAGGTAGGAGGTGATAGCTCATTGTGGTTTTCATTTGCATTTTCCTGATAATGACTGATGTTGAACATCCTTTCATGTGTCTGTTGGCCATCTGGATGTCTTCTTTGGAAAAATGCTTCTTCAGGTCCTCTGCCTATTTTTTTAATTGGATCATTTGGTTCTAAGTTCTTTATATATTTTTGATATTAACTCCTTATGGATATATCATTTACAAATAAGTTCTCCTATTCAGTAGATTGCCTTGTCATTTTGTTGATGGTTTCCTTCACTATGCAAAAACTTTTTATTTCAGTGTTGTCCCAATAGTTTAATTTTATTTTTGTATCCCTTGCCTTAGGAGACATATCTAGAAAAATATTTCTATGGCCAATGTCAAAGAAGTTACTGCCTTTGTTTTTTTCTAGGAGTTTAATGGTTTCAAGTTTCACATTTAAGTCTTTAATCAATTTTGAGTTTATATATTCTATGGTGTAAGAAAGTGGTCCACTTTTACTCTTTTGCATGTGGCTGTCCAGTTTTCCCAGCACCATTTGCTGAAGAGACTGTCTTCTCCATTGTATATTTCTGCCTTCTTGTCATAGATATTCCTCTATGATATATAATTGACCATATAAGCATAGGCTTGTTTCTGGATTCTCTAGTCTCTTCTACTGGTCTCTATGTCTATTTTTGTGCCAGTGCTATTCTGTTTTCATTATTACAGCTTTGTAATATATCTTGAGACATGGAATTGTGATATCCCCAGCTTTGTCAATCATTCTCAAGATTGCTTTGGCTATTTGGGGATTTGTGGAGAGGATTTTTAAGATTTGTACTTGTCCCTGGATTTAACCTTTTGAGGCCCAAGAGTCTTTTTAGCAGTTTGTATTTTAATAAGGCTTCTTTTCCCCTCTCTTTTTTCCTTTAGTCTCAGGTACACTGTAAGCTGTATTTACATTTCAAAGGCATGATAATATATATAGCTTTAAGAGACAGAGAAAGAATGTGAGTTCTTTCAAGAAGGATTTTGATTTTCTAAAACCAATAATTTACAAGCCTTTTGAGATTAAACAGATTGGTAAAGGAATGGGTGAACTTTGAATTGCCTCCAGAGCTGACCTCTGTTTTGCAAAAGATTTTTAAGAGAGACAGTTGTTCTCAATTCCCCAAAGAATTAGGCTGTAGCTTAAATGACTTCATAGGCTGATCTACCTATCCAATTCTATTATCCCAAATACGCTTCTTTCCCTCTAGGCACATAGTTTTAAATATTTCTGGCAGTATTGAATAACCCCTCTTGGGTATAAGATGGGCCTCCAAAAAGGGTGAAAGGATATTACGTTTCCCAAATCCAAGGTCACTCCCAAAAATAACCAAAAGAAAGGGCCAACAACCTGAATGTCCCAGACAGCCAGAAAGCCAAATCCAGTTATGAAAAATGAGACAAGCAAGAAGGAAATGGTTATTCCTGGGAGAGAAAGTTTCAATGAACAATGGGTTCGGGTTTGTAAAGGAAATGGCAAGGTGAAATTTTATTTTTCAATCTCAAGTGAACATTTTACAGACAGAGATTTAGAAGAAATTATTCTCGTAAAAATTTTTACTCTTTGCTGTCTTCTGCCAGTTTTTATAAGATCCCCTCTGCAGGTCTGGTAGCTACCAGAGTTTCCCTTAGCTGTTTAAATGAATAATGTAGCAATTTACCAGAAAATCCCTCAGTTTTGTCAACTCTGGGAAGGGCCCATTTGGGAGCCTTCTTTTGAAGATAGATATAGGAGTGTCTCTAAGGCCATTAACTTGGTGGACTTTTGTTTCTGGTTATGTCATCTTTTCAGACTGGAAAAACAATTTAGATGGGCTTCATTAATAGAATGAGTACCCAAAGGAGGATGAAAGGGAGCAGTAAGAGTGATACTGATCCAAGCAGGCTGGGTCCAAGAACCCAGAGTGGTTCCTACAGGACCAGCCAAGGAAGCCCTCGGCTTTGCACAAGATGGAAATCAAATAGGAGCTGAGACGAAGTAAGAACAAAGTTTACTGAAGACATGGAGAGAGCAGATACAGACAGAGCATCTGGGAGACTCAGAAAGGAAAAGGAGCATGAGTTTCATCTTTGCTTGGGGTCTGCAGTTTTTACTAAGGATGGTGGTCTGGTGTACATATCCTTGCAGGCATCCAGGAGCTGGTTGGACAAGAACAAGTGTTAGGTGTTCTCCCTAAGTTGCCTATGTCCTGGAGCCAGGGGCGTTTGTGAATCAGTGGTCTTGGAAAACATACAGGATAGCCTCACTACTCTTTAGATGTTATCTGTTGACCTGGAAGACTCCAAAGAAATCATTAACTCCTTGATCTTCATGAGGAGGACACACGTTAAGGTATGTGTAAGGTGGGGGTGCAGGTCTTAGCAGAAAAAGGAGCAAAGAAAAAAACCACTTTTTTTTCCATGGGGTCCCTTTAATTTCCTTGGCTCAGTATCAGTCTTATAGTTCTTGTCTTAGATACCTCTTAGATCTTTAAGTTTTCTTTAGCTTTTGCAATGAATCTTTCAGTGAAATTATTTGGGGGATTTTGAAACCTTTTTGGAGTCTTCTGATTGCCTGTTTTAATTGCCTGTTTCCCATTCTGTTTAATTTGGGAACCCTTACAGTCAAGTGCACTTCTTAAATGATCTTATCTAATTGAAACATTCCCTACAATGGCCATTGCAATTCTAGAATTTTGCCATTTCTGTAGATATTCACAGCTCCAGCACCATAGTTTTTAGACTTTTAGATAAGCAGGTGTGCCAGAAGTTGATGTTCTTAATACTTTGGATTTTAAGCATCCTATTAGCTAAGCTTTTATTTACACAAAATAAGACAAACGGACTTGTGCACCTTAACATACCAGCAGTAAACAAAAGAAGTTACTGGGGACTGGGCAAGAAAAGGCCATAAGCACCATCAGCAATTCTAAACTAGTAAATGGAGACTGGGATGGGAAATGGATAAAGGACTAAACCAACAAACTACAGTAAACAGAGACTGTAGACTGGAAATTGGGAAAGAACTCCCACATGAAATCACAGACTGAACCAAGGGCTGAGAACTGGTACTTTATTAAAGCCTCCTGTTAGTCTAGACTGACCCATTAACCATGGACTGGAAAGCCAATTAAGACCAGTAGCTCAAACACAAAAAGAGCAAAGCTCAAAATTAGAGGAACTTATCAACAGCCCTAGGAAACTGCAAGAACTCAAAGGGTTTCATGGGACACCATTCCTGTGTTTCTCATTGTCCCCTGCTATCAGAAGTTCATTTCAGACCCCAACACTGTCCCCAAATCTGTTAAGAAAACAAAATACAACCAAGTAAATTTGAAGATATAATTGGTTTTATTAAATGATTCATGAATCAGGCAGCATATCAAGTAGAGGAAAGCTCCAGTGAGCTAAACAAAGCAAAGGTTTCTAAAGGCAGAGTGCATTAAAAAAAAAAGAAAGGAATATATTAGTGGGGTACCTGCGTGGCTCAGTAGGTTAAGCATTCAACTCTTGATTTCAGCTCAGGTCATGATCTCAGGATCATGAGATTGGGCCCTGTATAGGGCTCTGCACTGGGTGTGGAGCCAGCTTGGGATTCTCTCTCTCCCTCTCCCTCTAGTCACCACGCTCCCCATCCCTCCCCCGCCCCACCCCTCCACCCTTCCTCTCACATATATGCATGCACTCTCTCTCAAAAAAAAAAAAGAGAGAGAGAGAGAGAGAAGAGAAAAAGAATGGAATATATTAGCAAGGAATGATTGTTTAGGCAAGGTTACCCTCCTAAGGGGAATGAAAGGGGTCTATCGATAAGTTTCCTAGTTTTGACCAGGAAATTCTATGTTGACTGCTTAAAGTTTATATTCCCCAGGGTTGAAACTACAGTTAAGTTAGTTATTAAGCCTTGGTTTACTAATTTGGGGCCTTAACCTAAGTGATGCCATTTTGGGCCTGTGGTTTTCTGAAATCGTGGAATGAGCTTTAATACAAGAAATGTGATAAACTAGAAACAGTAGTGGTGGTTGAAAATATTTAGAAAGGAGTCACAGCCAGAACTAAGGTTTATGAAAACCAGTGTACCTATCTATACATAAGAAAATGGACCAGGAGATGTTGAAGATGGCGGTAAGTTCTGGTTGTCCTTCATTTGGTAAATGATGATTATCAGAAGAAGAGATGAGATGTCCAGCGAGCAATAGCTGATCTCAAATTTCAAATGCCCTGATTTCATCCAAAGCATTTCTATTACTAGAAATAACTAAGCCACAACTGAAACCACACAAGACTCCTTCAGATATTTGAAGATGTTTCCATACACCGCCAAACCTTCTTTTATTCAGGCTAACCAATCCCAATTCTTTTAACTATCCTTCACTTAACATATGCATTCTTCTCTGGAAAATTGTACTTGGTTGTGATGATTTTATCTCAATATCAAACAAATGTTCCAAAGTAATCTGACCAAAGGAGAATATGGTGAAACTATTTAACATTTCCTCCCTACACCCCAAAATTTCTTCACTGAGCCAAAGAAAGACCTTGACATTTCTTTGATGCTCCCTTCCTTTCTTCATTTCCATCAAATGAACACATGCCTAAACAAAAATTTGCTTATTGATGACAAGGAGAACAATATGAATAATAATGATGATGATAAAATGATGAAGCTCAGGGCAATTCGTGGGTGATAGAGATCTCACAGAACTCACATTAGCACTCATGAGGTTGGCAATGAATAGGTTTTGTTTTGTTTGTTTAACCTGAACCTTATATATAAGACAAAGAATATGAGTTGCTCAAGGACCTGCAATTCTAATGCCCAGGTTACTTCCTGGTTTAAATCAGGTAGCGCAAGCTCAGAGTGTTAACGTGGCTTCTAGAGGGGCCTCACTTATCCCCTACATAATGGCCTTACACACTGGGAAATTCTGACTTGTACAAAAGGCACAACGGAAAGGAGTACTCAACATCCTGCTCCTATTTGGCACTCTATTGTTTGTTAAATTATACCTTTAGGCTTAATGAAAACTAAAATCTATTTTAAGATATATTTTGAATTCACTGTGTTATAAGTTGAGGTTTGTTTGATGTGGAATGATCGTCTCTTTTCTGAAAAGCAACCCAAGTTATCATGTATCAGACTATGGCCTCCTAGTCAGATTACCAGCTAAAACGAGGTAAATCAAAGTTAATAAACAGGAGAAAATATAGTTCCGGAATGTAAGGTTCAGGGCTATAAGATCTGGTTTGGGGCCATTCCTCTTTTACTGGCCCTATTAGTTATTGTTAAACATAATAAAAACAAAATTAATGAGAAATTAATTATGAAGTAAACAAGGGTCATTCTTGGTATTAAAAAGTAAAAGAAATATCAAACACATTAATTATAAACATTGAAAATCACATAAAATGTTAGACAAGAAGTCCTCAAATGTATAGTTAGAGTAAATGAAACTGGAGACCACATATCCACAGCAGCTGGATGGGGAGGAAGGTTGTTCGTGCAAAGATCATTAGATTGAGATCTAGTATTTAATGCTCCCTAATTTATCATGAGTAAGTAATTGCCCTCCTGGGAGGAAGGAAAAAAGCTAGGGTGGGAGAGAGGGAGGGAGGGAAAGAGAGATAGGAGGAAGGGAAGGATGGAAGTGAGGGGCATTGAGGGAGGGAGGGAGAAAGAAAGGTCCTTATGGGAAGTTCCACAGTGGTTTATTATAATTTATGAGTTGTCTAGTCACTCAACATCAGACATCTGCAGAAATAAACCAACCCAGGACACCATAGAACAAATTCCTATACAACTCTGAGCTTCCTCAGGCATGCTGTTCATATTCTAGATAGTTCCGTATTAGACTGCATGGTAGATCTTACACTAATGGTTCCAGTGAGCCAAACCTCCCAGTGTCCCTGCCCTTGTATAGCTCCTCCAGTGTTGACTTTGGATGTGGCCCTGTGGCTTTTCTTAGCCAAGAGCGTCATTGACACGTGCGCTCCAACACACTCGGATTTGTCCCCTTGGAGTGCTACTACTGCCACACGAAGACTCCTTGAAAGTGAGAGGTCACGGGCAGGGAGAGGCCCAGCTGTTCCAGCCTGTCAGGTTTCAACCAACCCACATGAGTGAGCCCATGCACGTCCCGTGGAATAACCATCCAGCCAACTCACAGACCCATGAGAAATATTAAAGTGTTATTGTTTAAAGTCGCTCAGTTTGGGGGGCATTTGTTAAAGATAACTGATACAAGCTGGAAAGATCCAACCAGAGAACTAAAAACTTCTAATTAAGAAAAATGTTCCTAGGAGCACCTGGGTAGCTTGGTGGGTTAAAGCCTCTGCCTTCGGCTCAGGTCATGATCTCAGAGTCCTGGGATCGAGCCCTGCATCAGGCTCTCTGCTCAGCAGGGAGTCTGCTTCCCCCTCTCTCTCTGCCTGCCTCTCTGCCTACTTGTGATCTCTCTCTGTCAAATAAATTAATATAATCTTTAAAAAAAAAAAAAAGAAAATGTTCCTAAAATCCTAGAGCCTTAAAATCCTATGTGTTCAGCCTCACTGAGAACCCCAACTGCTTCTGTGACTGCCCCACGAATTCTTACCAATCCTTTACCAATAAGCTATAAAAAAGAGGGAGGGAATGTAAGATAAACTTTATGATAATGTAAAGGAGGAAAACTTTTCTTCACTTTGGGTTTCTTGGATGATCTAATAATTAAATTGACATAAGATAGATTAACAGGAGAAAAACAAATTTAATTTCGTATGCTCATCAAAATATAATATTCAAAGAAGTGACCAAAGCAGGCAGCTTTTATATCTTTTAGAAACAATAAATTCATGAAGAATTGACAGGATAGAGAATTTTGAGCTTGGGGTAGTACATGAGTGAAGTAACGAGACTTGTTTATACAGCGTTTTCAGCCCTAAATTCTCTCTTTACCTCCTGGTACAGGGAGGGTACCTTTCACATGGGAGATTTATTTCCTGCTTTCAGGAGTACAAAGGAGGATAAGTGTCCTTTTTGCAGTAGCTGTTGCTTAAGTAACTTTAATTTTTAAAAGTCAATATGCCAAAGTGGTACATTTGGGGGCAGCCTGCCCCATCAATGAGCATCAGTTTGCCATACACAAAATGTAGATCCTTCCAGGTTGATGTAATCTGTCTTCTGAATGTTCACAGCTTTGTCTCTGTGGTCTTTGCGGTATTTATACTTTCTACCCCTTTATTAAAGTTATGACAATTGTTTTTATTTATAGCATTTCTCCTTTTTAGATATTATGCTTATTGCCATCAGGGACTGTTTCTTGTTACCTCCCTTCCCAGCAATAATAGGCATTTACTACATGTTTGACAAATAAGCAGAAGAAATCAATCATTTCCCTTTCACTTTAGCAATGGAAAGTATAAACCTACAGATTTTAAACATGCTAAGTGAGTGGGAAAAGAAGGAAAAGCAGGAAGAGAAGGAAGAGAAGGAGAGCCATATGTGGCTTCTTTTCTTTCAAATACCCTAGTAGTAGCCTTCTCAATTCTGTCTATATATTTTGCCCTACTAAAAAGTTTCATTATAAAAATATATACTCTTAGGAAATACTGTGAGGAGTTTAATAGAACAGAATTCCATTCTAACCACAATATCTGTTAAGTTGGATCAAGATGAAAATTTAAAAAAAACAAATATTTTCTCATAACATTTTCAGACCTCACTAAGAGCTCTCTCAAGAGAGTACTACATTTTTCTCCTTGATTTGTGTGCTCAGAAATCCATCTTTGTTGCGCCCTCAGTTCTTTTATTAGGCAGGAGGGAGCTATGAAATGAATAAAATGCATGAGTTGATCCAAAGGAGTTTATAATCTAGCTGGACAACCAAGGACAATAAAACTATTGAATAATAATTTGAGATGGTACATGACTAAAATTGCAAGACTAATCATAATAAAAATCCTTCTGGGCCAGAGTCCTAGAAATGCTATGTATTTAAAAACACTAGTTACTCATATGTGTATCATTCACATCCTAGGGATAAAAGATTTATATCATTGCATGTAATGAATGAAAAATAATAAACATTCAAGGGAAAATAAACATAGAGGTATATGATTCTGTGGCAGGATAATAATATAATCCCCATAAATTATCCTCTCCTTTCCTACAGAATAGTATCTCATCTCAGAACATTCAAGTTAAATGAGCTATTCTTGGGATTAAGATAATTCCATAAAACATGTTGATAATTTCTTAGGTTACAAAGCCTAAATTGAGCTTACCCTGACTACTCAGAGGGGTACTGATTCTTCCTGGGCAAACCCAAATTTAGATTCATTCGTTTATTCAACAAACATGTATTGGGCTAGACACTGGGGATGCAAATATAAGAAGACAAAGTTCCAGCTTTACTATCATGCAGGGGAAATGACAGACAGTAGAGCATAGGGGAAAGAGCCGTGGACTGAAAGTTAGAAGTCCTGAATCCCAGCCCTGGTTCCACCACTACCAGTTTACTATATAATGGTACAGTGTACTGTGTTTACTGTGTAAACTAGGCAAATCATTGAATTGGCCTGTAACTAAGTGTCTTCATTTGTCAATAAAGATCAAAACCTATCTCACCAAACATGTTGTGAGGACTGAATGAAGTAATAGTTTGAAAGTGCTCCGACATGTTAATCTGTACAGATTTGTGGTGCCATTATCATTTACAGCACACACAGAGGACTAAAAACTATTTCTATCTGTTAAGTGTCATCTCTTTGGTGGCATATGTTACCTCCTGAAGTGTAACTAGGAAATATTATTTTAAAAAACAGATGATTTGAGTCTTTTGTTCCTGGCCATTTAACTAGACTTTTTATTCAGCCAATTTAAGAGGGCTCCTCACCATGTAGCAAAACTAACAATAACCTTTATGCTTTTAGAGGAGGCATTTCAAGATGGCAGCTTAGGAAAATCCTAAACTTACCTCCTCCCATGGATAAAACAAGCATATAGCTACATATACAACAATTCCCCCTACAAAAACCCTAAAAACTAGCTGAATAGATCTTTCATAACCAGGAATTAAAAGGCCACATCCAGATGGGTAAGAAAAACAGACACAGTCTCTCCAAAAACCCCACCCCTACATGTGACCCCCACCAGGAGGAGTTGGGAGGGATCTCCTACACACAGAGCTTCTCTCTGAGAAGCAAAGGGTTTGTGCACCAAAGTGCACCAGCACCCCAGTCCTTGGGACCTAACCTGAGAGATAAGCTCCCAGAACATCTAGCTCCAAAAACCAACAAAGCTTACAGCCAAGAGAAATGTAGGGCTGTAGGAAACGAAAATTCTGTTCTTAGAGGGCTCATACACAGACTCTTCTGATCCAGGACCCAGAACAAAAGTAGCAGATTGAAAAGCACCTAGATCATATGTGAGGGAGATTCATTTGCTAACATTAAGGCATCTGCCAACGGGCCAAAAGCCTGTTGGGACTCTGGGGACAAAGGCACTAGCAGATGCTATTTTTGGCACTCTCCTTCTACCTTCTATGCCAACAAAAGCAGGCAGCATCTTTACACTTTATCTCTACCTAGCTGGCCCCAACCCACTGTGTGACCTGCTGGGCAAGTGTCCTGCCCCTCCATGGGCTGGTGCCCTGCCATAGCTTCTTGCTCCTGTAGCTGCTGCTGGACTCAGCAGGTCTGAAACAATCAGAGAGACCGTTTGAGAGACAATCAAGAGCTAGGGCAAGGTTAAAGATAAGGTTCATCTCCTACACAGGGCTACTCCTTCAAGACTAAAAGAGATAGCTGTTTCACTTAATACATAGAAACAAACACAGATAGTCAGCAAAACAAGGAGACAGAGGAATATATTCCAAATGAAAAAAAAAAATGATAAAACTCCAGAAAAAAAGAGCAAAGCTTTAAAATGCATACAAATTTTACTTGCTATCAACTTAAAATAAACTATTATATATCAATCGACATGATATTTCACATTAATGAAATGAAGATTCAAAATCATATAATTGTCTCAGTAGATGCAGAAAAAGCATTTGACAAAATTCAACATACACTCATAAAAACTCTCAGCAAAGTGGGTATAGACAGAATATACCTCAACATAATAAAGGTCATATACAGAAAGCCTTCAGTCAACGTCATATTCAACAGCAAAAAGCTGAAAGTTTTTCTGTAAGATCAGGAATAAGAAGGATGCCCATACTAGCCAATTTTATTCAATGTAGTATTAGAAGTCCTAGCCAGAGCAATTAGGCAGGAAAAAGAAATAAAAGTTATCCAAATTGGGAAGAAAGAAGTAAAACTGTATCTATTTGTGGATATGGTTTTATATAGAGAAAATCCTAAAGATTCCACCAAAAAACTGCTAGAACTAACAAATCTTAGTTTTGTGGCAAGCCTACATCAAGCAAGTCTGTTGGTATCATTTTTTGACAGCATTTGCTCACTTCCTATCTCTGTCACATTTTGGTGATTCTTACAATATTCCAAACTTCATCGTTTTTATCATATTTATTATGATGATCTGTGATCAGTGAAATTTGATGTTACTATTGTAATTATTTGGGGGCACTATGAACCACACCCATATAAAACATCAAACTTAATCAATAAATGTGTGTGCTTTGACTGCTTCATCAGCTGGCTGTTCTGCCTCTCTCTTTTTCCTTGTGCCTCTATTCCCAGAGGCATAACAATACTGAAATTAGGCCAATTAATAACCCTACGATGGCCTCGAAATATTCAAGTGAAAGGAAGAATCAATGTGGCAAACTACAGTGTTGTCTTATTTTCAATTGTCATAGCCATCCCAACCTTTAGTGATGACCACCTTGATCATCCAGCAGCCATCAACATCAAGGCAGCACCCTCTATCTTCAAAAAGATTCAATTCACTGAAAGTTCAAATAATAGCATATTTTATCAATAAAGTATTTTTAATTAAGGTATGTACATCGCTTTTTTAGGCATAATGCTTTTGCAAACTTAATAGAGTATAGTATAGTGTAAGTAGAACTTTATATATGCACTGGAAAACAAAAAAAAATTTGGATTGCTTTATTGTGATATTTACTTTATTATGGTGGTCTGGAACTGAACCTGTGATATCTGCGAAGTATGCTTATATGAAAATCTGATGTGTTTTTGAACATTAACAATGTACTATCAGAACGAGAAATTTTTTTTTTTTAGACTTTATTTATTTATTTGTCAGAGAGAGAGAAAGAGCACAAGCAGGGGGAGTGGCAGGCAAGGAGCCCCCTGCTTTGCAAGGAGCCCAATGCAAGACTCTCCCAGGACTCCGGGATCATAACCTGAGCCGAAGGCAGACACTTAAGAGACTGAGCCACCCGGGCATCCCTCAGAAAGAGAAATTAAGAAAACAATCACATTTACAATTGTATCATAAGACTAAAATACCTAGAAATAAATTTAGCCAAGGAAGTAAAAAAGACCTATACACTGAAAAATGTAAGCCACTGATGAAAGAAACTGAAGAAGACACAAATAAATAGCTATTCCATGAATTAGAAGAATCAATAATGTTTAAAAATCAATATTGTTAAAGTCTCCATTTTATGCAAAACTATCTGTAGATTGGTTGCAATTTCTAATAAAATTTGAATGTCATTTTTCACAGAAATAAAACAAACAATCCTAAAATTTATATGGAACAACAAAAGATCCTGAATAGCCAAGGCATCTTGAGAAAGAAGAACAAAGCAGGAGGCATCACACTCCTGGATTTCAAACTATATTACAAAGCTATAATAATGAAAACAATATGGTATTGGCATAAAAACAGACACACAGATGAATGAAATAGAGAGCCCATATGTATATGGTCAATTAAATTATGCACAGGAGGCCAAGAATGTACACTGGGGGAAAGGAGAGTCTCTTCAATAAATGGTGTTGGGAAAACTGGACAGCCACATGTAAAAGAATTGATCACTTTCTTATACCATACACAAAAATTAACTCAATATAGATTAAAAACCTGAATGAAAGATCAGAAACCATAAAAATCCTAGAAGAAAACAAGTAGTAAGCTCTTTGACATCACTCTTGGCAACTTTTTTTTTTTATCTGACTCCAAAGACAGTGGCAACAAAAGCAAAAATAAACAAATGGGACTACATCAAATTAAAAAGCTTCTGCACAGTGAAAGAAGCTATCAACAAAATTAAAGGTCAATCTACCGAATGGGAGAAAATACTTGTAAATCATATAACAGATAAAGGGTTAAAATCCAAAATATACTAAGAACTCATATGACTCAATAACAACAACAACAACAAAAACAATTCAGCTAAAAAATGGGCAGACAATGCAAATAGACATTTTTCCAAAGAAGACATATAGATGGCCAACAGGCACAGGAAGAGATGCTCGACTTTACTAATTATCAGATAAATGTAAATTAAAACCATGATTATCTCACACCTGTCAGAATAGCTATTATCAAAAAGACAAAAAATAACAAGTATTGAGGACATGGAGAAAAGGGAACCCTTGTGTACTCTCAGTGGGAATGTGAATTGGTGAAATCACTATGGAATACAATATAGAGCTTCCTCAAAAAATTAAAAATTGACTACCATATGATCCAGCAATTCCACTTCTGGGTATTTATCTAAAGAAAATGAAAACACTAGCTCAAAAAGATATCTGCACCCCCATGTTCATCGCAGCATTATTTACAATAGCCAAATTAAGAAAACAATCTAAGTGTCCAGCAGTGGATGAATGGATAAAGAAATTGTGCTTGGTCTGTTTATCTATCTATCTATCCATCCGTCCATCCACAGTGGAATACTACTCAGCCACAAAAAAAAAGATTAAAATCTTGCCATTTGCAACATGGATGGACTTTGAGGGTATTATGCTAAGCAAAATAAGTCAGTGATAGATAAATACCATATGATTTCACTTATATGTGGAATCTATTAAAACAAAACAAAACTCATAGATATAGAGAACAGATTGGTGGTTGCCAGAGGGGAGGAGAGTTGGGGGTAGGTAAAACGGGTGAATGAGACCAAGGGATACAAACACTCAATTATAAAACAAAGTCATGGAGATGGAATGTACAGTGTGATGACTAGTCAATAATATTGTATCACATATTTGAAGGTTGCTAAGAGTAATCTTGACAGTTTTTATCATAAGAAAAAAGTTTTTGTAACTTTATATGAGGCTGGATAGTAACTAGACTTATGATATATACATATATTGAATCATTATGTTGTGTATCTGAAACTAATGTAATGTTACATGTCAATTATACTTCAATTAAAAAAATAATTGGGCCATGAAAAGCACTTAATAAATGTCAGATAAACATACACACACACACGCACACACACTCATCATCCAGTACTGGCCAGAAATTCTTCTTCCTCCATTGAACACTCTTTAAAATCATGTCTGGATGCCAGATGCACTCTTCCTTCCTCTGTCATGTAAATCACTCCCCTACAAGAAAGGAGTGTGGATTTGAGGCTCCACAGGAAAGCACCAAAGGAAAGCTCACTTAAAAAATCAACTAAGTTATGTATTCATTTTTTAAATTCACCTACATTCACTTTATTCTTTTGATATTGGTTCCTTTATTCCTTCTCATTTTTTCCCTTCCTTCTCCTTTTGCTTCCTCCTTTGGTTGGAACCTAACACTTAGAATTGATTTGTTGTTTCATCAATACCTACTTATTATACTTAAGAGGGTCTCAGCCTCAGCTTTGTTTCCTCCAGAGGGGGCTTGCAGGTTTCATGTGGTTTCTGCAGGTCTTGTACTGTGAGCCCAGGGCTGTAAGTAGAGCTTGGAGTGGGGTCCTGTGCACCAATAGCTGGCCCCAAGGTAGGACAGCCTTGAGGGCAGCTCCTGTACATCTCTTCACCAAGGCACGAAGGTTCTTTATGTTAGGAGAGAAACACGCTTTCTTGAATTTAGTAAGGCAAATGAGCTAGTTAATTTAACATGGTGTAATAACTCTAAAGATTATGTGTCAGAAATGTTTTTTTAAATTCTGGATATGCCATTGGTTAGCTAGCTCTGTGTTTGTTAACCTTGTTTTTGCCTCATTTCTTTCAGCTGCAGAATGGGGTCCAGATATTGTCCAGATTCCTTCTAGTCCTAAACATTGTATGATTTATTGTCTTTCAATAAGAACTGATAAAGATATAGTGTTTAATCCCAATGAGGGTTGGCAAGTGTGGTTATATACATTCTATATGGGTATAGACTGCACAAGTGAAAGCCTGCCCCCTTTCACATTTCTCTATTTGTATAGCATGATCTGTCATTTATTGGCCGTAACTTTGTACTATACTAGATGCTGTACAAATTTCCTTGTCATTAAAATACTAACATGCCAGTAAAAACCAGCTTTCTGTCATAAACTAAACAATGGCACTCACCGCCATGGCCATAAGCTGGCTCTTATCTAAACATACCCTTTAGGAAGAGGCAAAGTGTGTCACCTTACCCAAGGGTAGTATGAGCTCCACTTTCCAGGGAGAGAAAAGTCTTTAGGCAAACAGTATAATGGAGGGAAATGGTTTGGTGGAGAGGTAAGACTTGCTTGGGGGTGGAACTCATGCTCCCTGGAGGGAAGACAAGGAAGTGACCGAGAACACCTGGAGCCCTGGTATGAGTGAGGGTCTTTGGACTAGAGAGGGAAGTGCTTTCCTCAACTAGATGGCCAGAGGCAACATCTGGGTTTCATAACCAGGAAACAGTGAAAGGAAAGACAGAAGTGAAAGTTAATATATTGAGGCAGCCACAAGGAGCCAGACTCTGACACCCATTGCATCAAGCTGGGTTTGGTGGACCATCCATTTTCAGACAAGGTTGTGGGGCTTACTTTAGGACCAGAATCTGACAGATGAATATCTATCTTCCTGTTTGTTTTAAGATAATCTAGGGATTACCATTCCTACTCCTTCAAAATCCATAACCAATTAATTTTGTTTCCATACATTTTAGTGGTTCTCAACCTTGGCCACACATTAGGGTCTCCTGGGATGCTTTGAAAAAGATGTTGATGTCTGTGTGCCATCCCATTCCAATCAAATAAGAACCACTTGGGAGAAGGGGCATAGGGACAAATAGTAAATCTCCCTAGGTTATTTTCATATGTGTTTGAGACTACTTCTGTGCTCACTGGGCAGTCAACCCTTATAAAACTAAAATGAATTTGTATACTTTTGCAAAGATTGAAGGAAGAGAGATGTTAGGAAATCAAAACCTGATTCTGAATCTGGTCCAAGGAGGAGATGAGACTTCGGTTTTATTACTATTAGGAGACCTACTCAGAGCTACCTGGGAAAGTCCAGGGAATGCTAACAATACTAGCAAAAGCTTGTTTCTGCTCCTTTCTCAGAGCTTCAGCCTGTGTGTCGGGGGTGGGGGGGGAAGCTCTGGTTAACACAGACTGTTCACAGATGTCCCATATTACTGAGGGTAGAAGTTGTTCAATTCCATCCACAAGCCTCTGATCAGCAGTTCCTCTGAGCCACAGGCTCCTTATCACAGCATTACAGAAATATAAGAAACATAGAAGAATGTCTTATCAGCAACTCAGAGCATGGATTTTGAGGAAACACATTCATAAAAGGTAATTCAGGGAAAAACACTAAAATTAGAATATTTCATAGATGAATGTAAAGACCAATAATTTATCTTGATATTTATGAGAATGAAAAAATAAAAGCCCACATAGAGTCATAAAGAAATGAAAATAGTACAAAATCAAACCTAACTGCTAGCAGAAAACTGAAATCACAGTAACCTTCAATACATTTTTTTATGATTGATGACTTAACCGAGATTTATTTTGAGATGTGATCAATTTTTAGTAAAGTTGAGCTGTTTTAGACTTTTTCTTTCACATCTACTTCATATACCCTTCACAGGACAAATGT
Organism: Potos flavus; assembly: GCA_028534135.1. Lineage (NCBI taxonomy): Eukaryota > Metazoa > Chordata > Mammalia > Carnivora > Procyonidae > Potos > Potos flavus. Next base: position 34,031,755 of record CM052899.1, on the reverse strand, counting down.
ATAACTTCTTTAAGAATTAAAGACGTGAGGGACGCCTGGGTGGCTCAGTTGGTTAAGTGGCTGCCTTCGGCTCAGGTCATGATCCCGGGGTCCTGGGATCGAGTCCCGCATCGGGCTCCTTGCTCGGCAGGGAGCCTGCTTCTCCCTCTGCCTCTGCCTGCCTCTCTGCCTACTTGTGATCTCTCTCTCACTCTCTCTCTGACAAATAAATAAATTCTTTAAAAAAAAAAAAAAAGAATTAAAGACGTGGCTGGGGGTAGGGGTTCCTGGGTGGCTCAGTCAATTAGGCGTCTGCCTTTGGCTCAGGTCATGATACCAGGGTCCTGTTCAGCTGGGAGCTGGCTTCTCCCTCTCCCTCTACCTGCTTCTTCCCCTGCTTGTCCTCTCTCCTCTCTCTCTCTGTCAAATAAATAAATAAATACATTTTTAAAAATGTGGTTAGGGTTTCTGATGTTGATGATAAAATATGACGGGAAAAATGTTATTGATATTTACCTTATTTTATTTTTACAAAGAAAATATCTGAAGGTAACTTCCATTTCTGTGGAACCTAAATTGACCTGTACTTATGGAAAGTGAAACGTCTTTCTGGCAGCAACAGGAAGGCTGTGTTGTACATCTCAAAGGGGTGTCTCACACTTCGTAGTCTCTGCTTGGTGCCCCTCCAGTGGTACAGTGCCGTGCCTGGGTAGCAGGGTTCGTGAACAACATTCTAAAAGAAATGCCAGTTAATGTCTATTAAAATGTAGGTTCTTTGTTTCATAGTATCCATTACTACAACTAAATGACAGATTTAAAAAATTAGCATATAGTAAATACATATTTAGCTTGTCTCTTGGAACGCTGGCCATGGATGGGCATTGGGGCACTCCTGAACCATGTGCTGGGGACCGCATGGTGCATGTCTCTGACGTGCCAATGGCCAGCCAGCAGTAGATGCTCAGCACCTGTCCCCTGCCAAGGCTTGGTCGTCCAGACCTCCCATCTATCTATCCTATCTATCAGGAGTGTTGCCCATACATGAAGGTAGCAGTCCTCCCCATAGTGCATCCGAGGTCACAGAACGGGGGAAATGTTTTTCTATTGAGAGCACTGGCCCAAAGGGAGGGTAAAAGTAATTGAGGGCCTCATGAGTAAATAACAGAGCCACTTGATGTTTTTTAGAGCAATCTGAAACGTTTTAATTGTCTACTTTCGAAATTAAGGGTGGGAGACCTGGGTGGCTCAGTCAATTAAGTGTCTGCCTTTGGTTTGGGTCATGATACCAGGGTCCTGGAACTGAGCCCCACACTGGGCTCCCCACTCAGCAGGGAGCCTGCTTCTCCCTCTCCTTCTGCCTCTGCCTGCTGTTCCCCCTGCTTGTGTGCTCTCTCTGTCAAATAAATAAAATCTTTAAAAAAAAGAACTTAAGGGAAAAAATATATTTTCTGCTTCAGTTTATGCCGATTGAAAGAGAAAATACTGGGACATGGGAGTGACGAAACAAAAAGCAAGGTGCTAGAGGACAAGGGAACAAAGTAAAGATGGAAGAAGAACTACAGAAATAAGAGAAGGGGAAGGGAGATATTTACAAATACAGGAAAGAGGCACAGGACAAGAGGGATGGGAGGGAAACAAGAAGAGAAAAAAGAAGAGATACTGGGCTCCACACCAAGTGAACGATTATAGTATTTGTGTACAGTCGGCATTCATCTGGGCTGTCAAACATCCTTGCACTAAAACACACTGAATACCTATACTGTGTCTGGGTGTTGGGTAAGATTCAAACTTGCATGGGATTACTCCTTGCAATCAAGACATTTATGATTTCAAAGAGGCATAAAACATACATACAGCTATGTATGCCAAGGATGGCAGCAAGAGCCCTGGCAGTCTGCTCTCTGCCATCCCCCAACCCCCTGCCACAGGGCCCAGCACTTACCGAGTGTTCATTACCTGGTTTTTGTGTTAGATGTGTTAGATGCTAACTTGTGATACAAGTGCTATAAACATAGAAGAGGCAGGGATTGCTTCTGGCCAAGGAGACGGTAGACAGGAAAGGATTCCTAAAGATTGATGCTCGAAGACTAAGTAGTATTTTTATAAGCAAGTTATAGGGCAAGACATTTTAATTAATTAATTTATTTATTTAAGTAGGCTCCACACTCAGCATGGAACCCAGTACAATTCTCGAACTCACGACCATGAGATGAAGACCCAAGCTGAAATCAAGAGTTGAATGCTTAACCAACTGAGCCACCCTGGTGCCCCTGGGGCAAGACATTTTAGACAAAGGCCACAATGTGAAGCTGCAGAGCCTGTGTAGTTTAAGAGCCTAAAAAATGTCAGATTATCTGAATGCAGGGTTTGTATTAGGAAGATGATAAAGCTGAGGAAGATTAATGCTAGATTGTCCTGGTCCTTGAAAGTTGGCAAGAGGTTTAGTCTTACTTGAGACAAAAAGGAGAATTTTTAGTAACCAAATATGAAGGATTAGAGTTAATGTTTTAAAAAAGATGAATTTGGCAACTGCATTCAGAAATGTCTGAGCTGGAGAGCCTGGAGCAGAATTTCTGAAGGCATGATTTGTAACCCCATCTTTGATCTAATCACTTGGAGTGCTTACTGCCTGGGCCTCACAGACATTATATTCCCCAGCTCTGGGGTGAGGTCCTAGAGCTGCATTAAATAAGTTATCCAGTACATGAAATTTTCTGTACACAAAAGCTATCTAAACCTGGCTTAGAAACCAGACCAATGAGGAGCTATATTAGTTATCCATTGCCCATGTAACAAATTTCCTCAAACTTAGTAGCTTAATGCAACACACATTTACTACCTCAATGTTGTAGGTCAAAAATTAGAGAGTGGCTTAACTAGGTGGTTGCATGAATTTGCACTGAAGCTATAAGTCAATGCAGCAGTTATCCAAAGGCTTGACTAGGGCTAGAGGATTCACTTCCAAATTCATTCTGTGCCAAAGAAGGACTCATGACGTAGCAGTTGGCTTCCTTCAGAGTGAAAGATCCAAGAGAGAGAGAGAGAGAGACACACACACACACGCACACCAAGACAAGCTATAAGATCTTTTTTCAAATTATTATTTTATTTTATTTTTTTAATTTCAACTTTTATTTTTAAATGTTAAACTTACTACAAGTTGATCAAGAAAGATCAAGTATGATTTCTTTAAACATGCAATATTTGAAATTAGAAAATTCTGGCTTAGAACTAGTATTTTTTAAGTTGCAAAAACATTTCATGAAGATGTTGCCCATTTCAAATATTGAATAAGATCTTCTCTCTCACGTTTTTTTTTTTAAGATTTTATTTATTTGAGAGAGAGCGAGCACAAGCAGAGGGAGCTGCAGGCAGAGAGAAAAACAGGCTCCCTGCTGAGCAAGGAGCCCGATGTGGGACTAGATGAGGGACTCAGTCCCAGGACTCTGGGATCAGACCTGAGCTGAAGGCAGATGCTTAACCGACTGAGCCACCCAGGCATCCCTCTCTCACTCTTCTTTTTTTTTTAAGGCCAGCAAAGACCAGGGATATATTTCTTAGGGTTCTCCAAATATTCCATTAGAGTTTCCTCTCCCCAGACAACACTTTTGTTTTTGTTATCATCAGAATAAGAACATCCTGGTGTTTGTCCTGTTTTTCACCCAAAAAGGCCCCAGGGATTTGGACCAATCTTGTGTTTTCCACTTTTTTCCACTGTGTGGCACTGAGCACATTTTTGAATAAAGATCTTCTTGCCTGCTTCAGCATCTCCCATTTTGCTCACATGATCAACAGCTCTGCCCACCGCCTACCTAGAGAACATTTAGCTGTCACCCAGGCAACACGCACTGCAAGTTTGAGGCTGGTGGTCCCACAGTAGTGTCTCAAAGACCTGTGCTGGAGGCCCAGGCTGGCAAACGTTTACAGGTCTTTTATAAGCTAGTCTCAGAAGTGACATATGAGGAGGTGGGGATGAATCGCTGAGGCTAACTTGGAGTCTAGGTACCACAGAAAACAAAATCCAAGTCTGAGTGTGAAGTTGTAACTTGAAGTCACAATATGTGATATGAAATAATATAAGCTAATGTGTTTGAACACTCACCACATCCAGGAACTCTTCTAAGCACTTTACATGTATTATCTCATTTAATCGTCAAAACAACTTCATTGTTATTATCCAGAAGGGAAAACCGAAGTACAAAGAGGTTAGCAGCAAAGTGGGAGCACTGCTTTAAAGAAGAACTTATCAGGACATGAACAGAATTTGAGTGTGGGGGAAGGTAATTGGCTGTGACCAATGTCATATGGAAATTTTACTGGCTGATGAACCACCCTTCGTAGTTCTTCAACTGCTCAATCCATGCAGTGTTAGGATTCATTTTCCAGGGGGCCACAGCAGCTACCCAGGGGCAAATGACAATCCAGCCAAATGCACCACAGGCCATTCATTTAATAAGCAGTGGGAACTGAACCTAAACCAGAAATTCTCCCCTAATAGGATCCCTGGAATGGTTCCTAAATAGCTCGGTCTCAAGGACTCATCTCTGCCCTCAAGGCTCTTTCTAACTTTTGAGTAGCTTGTGCAGTCTGGAGAGGTTAAGAATAAGAAAGTTTCATTCTTGAAGGAAGCGAATCAGACCCCTGAATTTATGAAGTACACTGTAGAGAGGAATACTGAATGCTCACTGTTTATTACATTTCTCCCCAACATGTGCAATCTGGGGGTTCCCCAGAGCAGGCTGTTTTTCTGCGCACATTCTGAATGTTCCTCCACAACGGAAAATACCCTCCAATGTTTCTACCGTGCTTCTGCCAAACTTTCCTGTACTCAGTCAGCTCCTCCCTTCAGGCACCACCCCAACCTGTTCTTGCTGCAATTCACAACATTCCTTTACCTTCTTTCCTTTTCATTTTCCTCTCTGTCTCTGCTGTTCTCAGTCTCCATCTTTCCAGCCTTTTGCCTCCTAGGTCCTGTCCTACAAAGCCACAACAGTACTGACAAGTGCCTGAGTGTCTCATAAATTAACGTCAACAAAAGAAGAAAAAAAAACAGTAAGCTCCAGAGACCCGAGAGGTGAGCTGACTTGGCCTGCTGGGACTCAGTCAGTGTAACTGAGAAGGGCCTCCCCGCCTCCGCAGGCTCCACCTTGCAAGAAAACCTTGAGCTCTCAAGGGGAGAAGGGGCCGGGCCCGCTGATATTAATAAGTTCCGCAGGTCCCGAGATGGCGCGACAGGGCTTTCCAGACTGCAGGTTGGGGGCAGTGGCCTTGCCCCCCCAGACCACCGGCGGCGGCTCGGGGCAATGTGGATCGAACAGCAGGCTGGGACGCAGCAGGCCGCGCGGCCTCGCCGACGTCTGGCCCTGGAGCGTCTCCAGGTGCCCGGGTGGGGCCGTGAGCGCCCAGTCAGTCACACCCGCATGTGGGCCGTGGGTGGGGCGGCGCGGGCGGGCGGGGGCTGAGGGACACTGTTTGCCAACATCTCAGCCGGTGTGTTTGTCCGGCCAGCCTGTGCCGCTCGCGGGCACCTCTGCCTTGCCCTCCCTTCCTTCCCCCCGACAGCTTCTGGCGGCCCAAGTGAACGTGGTATTGCTTAGGTTAACCTCCGAGGCGAGCGCAGGGCCCTGCACGGGTAGGTGCCTGGGGAGGGGAAGGGAGGGCCAGAAAGGGGAGGCCGAGAAGACTGGGGGAGCGGGGGGCTCAAGGGGGAGCGCGGAAGGCGCGGGGGTGAGGGGCGTTGGGGGAGGCCCACGGCGACGCCTGGGCCCCGGCCCGCACGCGCCCGGCCCCAGGGCCCCCTCCACCGCTGCCCGGGCGAGCGGCCGGTGTCCGATATCGGTGTCCGGTGTCTGGAGCCGCCGGCGGGTGAGAGGCCCGGGCCTGTGGGCGCGGTAAAGGGGAGTCCCGAAGGGGAGGGGCGCAGCGCACTCGGGAGGTCTGGGGGCGATTCTGGGGCGCCGGGCGGGCCTCCGTGTGCCTGAGGGGTGTGTGCGCGCACGTCACTGAGCCGGGGCGGGCCGGAGGTGGCCGCGTGGGAGGGTCGGGCTAGCCTAGAACTTCTGGACTCTCGCAGGACTGCCCCGGCGCCCCGCGTGTCTCGCGTCTGTCCCGGCCTCCGCGGCTCCCGCACGCGCGCCCTCCCGGCGGCCCGCGACGGGCGCCCCCGCCTGTGCCCCCGCAGCGACTGCACCCGCGGACCAGCGCTCTCACACACGTGGGGTAGGGCCTTGCGGACCTCTTTTGCACCAGACTTTCTGGGGGAGGCCCGGGAACCGGTTTCCCAGCGCGCCGGCACCCAGGGCTGCCCTGTGGGGTTCGGGCGCCGCGGGCGGGGCCGGCTTCAGGGCTGCGCTCGCAGCCTGCCCGCTGGAAGGGAGACCCAGACAGTGGCCCCAGGCCACCCGGCGATCGTCTTCTTCAGCCAAGTGGGCACCCCTGCCCGCTCCTGCCTTCGGGGTTCACGCGGGCGCCTGAAGGGGTGGGGCGTGGAGATGCTAGTTTGTCGGTTTGCTCAGAGTTGCCATTCCTTTCGCAGGGGTCACAGGGAAGAAGCAATGGCACTTCTCTCTAAACTTAGGCTCCTAAAAAGTTTTTGTTTTGTTTTTTAAAGTAAACTCTACCCAGGTCGTCTTGAACTCAGGACCGGGAGATCAAGAGTTGAGTGCTCTATGGACTGAGCCAGCCAGGCACCCTCTAAAATGCTTGGAGCTTTTAAAAGTGAATAATCATTTAGTGAATTTAAATAAGTGAAAGGCATATGTGGGCATAGATTCGGCACATGAGTGGAGTTTTCTAGATAAATCCGTATGTACAGTAACTTCAAATTTCTGAAGTATCGTATATATGTACAAAACTTACCAAATTGCTGTCACTTCTGGTAATTCATTTTATCCTCAAAAATAGTCCTTTTGCAGATAAACTTTATAAGGTAGAGTTGAACAAGATAACCGAAAGTCTGAAAATAGCTGGCCATTTTAAAAGATGTAGAATTCAAACTATATTCATTTTTTTTTAAAGATTTTTATTTATTTATTTATTTATTTTGGAGAGAGCAGGTGGAGAGGGACAGGCTGACTCCAAGGTCAGTGTGGAGCTCGAGGTAGTGCTCCATCCCACCACCTTGAGATCCTGACTTGAGCCAGACCAAGAGTGGGCTGCTTAACCAACTGAGGCACCCAGGCATCCTCAAACTATATTCTTAACATTAAAGTCTTACTGTCCATTGCTATGATTTAGGCTTTATCTCAGGCTCCCCCTCACCCCAGCCAAGGCCTCAGAATCATTAAAAGCACAATTTTTATTTTGTTGAATAGGGCTATGGAAGATGTGAGAGTCAGGCCAAATCTGCGGTATCCTGGAAAACAACCGATCCTATCACCCTTTAGAAATTTATTTTTGGAATAAATAGCAGATGTGGGCTTGTTGCTTGTCATTTCTCTTTTTTGAATAAGGTGCTATATACAAGAAGAAACCTGAATTAACTTAGCTTTTCTTTTTATTGGATCTTAAGTAACTGGAAGTTTGCTGCACTCTATTAGATGGGGAAAGTCATTCAAAGTTTGAATCAATGTCAGCGGTTGTCCTGTCAGGAAGTGAAAGTGGGAAAAACCCTGGTTAGTTTCCTTATTTCTATTTCCTCTACCCTCGCTCCACTTGTCTCTGCAACTTCACATAGGCTATATGACATAGTCTTCAAATTACAAAGATGTACAGTGTGGGCCCTCATTTCACGGATGAGAAAACGGAGTGGAGAAATGACAGCTGAAAGTCATACAGCTCTTGAGAAGCCCATGCTGGGGTCCTTGCTGGGTGTTCTATGAGCACCGTGTACTGTTTGAGTTTTTCGTCTCAGAGCCTGAGGAAGGAGTTTATTCACACTAGCTGGGAATCAACAGCCTTAGAATGGCATGCATATTATTCAGCTGCCTGAACTCAAGGTAGTTGCCAGCTGAGCCCCCAAATACACTCTGAGGACACAGGGAAGCTAGTGTCTTTCCTTCAAGATCCAGTAGTTAATTTAATGCTAAAAATCCACGTTTGCCAGAAAAGGCAAAACAAACCCAAATTAAAACTGTGAAAGAGCTTGAGTATCTCATCACAGAGGTACTATGGAACACGCCTGTGAGAGGCTGTACCATTCGTGCTACTCCTAGCAGCTGTGAGAGGGGAAACTGAGAACACGAAGTGCCTGGTGAATAAAGTGGGCAGACAACATCCACGCCTGGGCCGCCATGACAGCTCCCAGCTGCCCCTCCTGGGGGGAGGTTTTTTCAATTATCTGGCCCCCCTCAGCTTTTCTGTAGTTGCCTAGATGAGGCTTCTGCCCCTCAGAGGCATTATGTCATGCACCTTCAAGTCAGCATTGATGTTGCTGCAAAAATTTGCTGGTTTTTATTCTGAAATTTCACGTGTGGTACCGCATCCTGACAATGTGCTGATTCTGGGCTTACAGAGAAACTCTGCTATACTAGTGGAGTACAGGAGAGCTGACTTAAAGCCAGACTGCCCAGCTCGGCCACTTTCCATCTTCTTCATCTGTGAGATGGGGATAAGGAGGGACTAAATCCTAAGGGTGATTGTGAAAAGTAAATGAGTTAAAACACGCAAGGTACTTAAGGTAGTGGCTGGCACAGCGTGTGTAAGCTCTTATTGTCAGGAGTACTCTGGGGTGGAGGAAAGGGGAACAATGTGAATTTGGCACTCTCAGGGTTTCAGTTTTTAGGCCACACCATCACCGTTGCTAGGATTCACCCCACTCAAAATGGGGAACGGAACACAAAACCTCAGGCTTCACTGAGTTCCTCCCTTTCTACCATGTTTTATTTCTGTGAAAGTCAATCACTGGAGTCATGGAATGTGCCAACATAAGGACATTTATTGGAACACCAAGGAGTCATTCACTTTGGTTTTTACCACTTTGTCTCAGAGCACTGGAGTCAAGTGTGCTGAGGAAACAAATCCTCCATGTGGTTCCTGTGAAGACAGAGCTCAGCCTCTGGCAAACTCTCCTTTAGTGTAGATTTAGTTGGCCCTGCCCCTCAAGAAGCTTGTTGGAACCCAGGAGTCAAAAAAGCATTACAGGACATCAATTCTTTGGCTGGTATAGCCTTTGAGGGTCATCTTTCAAAGCAAAATACAAAGGTAGGAAGGGAGTCCAGGAGGGACACGACTGACCGAGTTAGTGTCAAATACTGCTTTTAATTGTTTTTAAAACTTTTCTCTTTTTTTCTTTTAATTTTTTTAGATTGAGGAGGGGCAACGGGAGAGGGAGAGAGAGAATCTTAAGCAGGCTCCATCCTCAGTGCGGAGCCCTACTTGGGGGTTGATCTCACAATCCTGAGATCATGACCTGAGCAGAAATCAAGAGTCCAACACTTAACCAACAGAGCCACCCAGGCACCCCTAAAATTTTTCTCTTAATATTGTGTTCCATTTGAGTTCCAGTAGTTTGAATGCTTCAGGAAATTATAGGGTGCAGTTAGTAAGAATAGTCATAGCCTCAATAAAGGTCCCAGCTACACAATGCATAGTGAGTTTAACTATGTGCTGTGTATGCAGACATTCTGGGGTACCCCGACTGTTGAACATGCTTGTATAAATGAAGGAACAGCTTTGCAGGGAAGAAGAAGAAGAGGCGAAGCTGCAGGGGACTCCCCGGGAGCTTTACCATCTGACTCATGGGAATGACAAGGTGAAGGAACTAAAAGAAGCCATGGTATGACTAAGTGATAGTCTGAAGTTTATGAGTGTTTGCACTTAGTTTGGCAAAACAAGATATTTGAGAGGCATGGCTAGCTGGTGAGATTATTTGAGGCATGTGAGCTCCAATTTACTAGTCAACTTCTTAAACATAGGTGATCCTGAAAAGTCGCAGTAAGCAAGCTTTTTTGTGTATTCTGTTATATTGAAAAAATAAAATAAAAGTTTTTAAAAAAATCAACCAAACAGAAATGTGTATATTAGAGGAAACTCCAGTGGAATTGTCCCCCTCCCCCAACCACTGTGACTCCACTTGTGAGTGCATGAGTCTGTGGCTTCTTGTTAAAGAAGCCCTCTAAGGAACTCTTGTAAATCAGGGATCCTTTGTAACAAACCTAGTTACGTCTTAATTCCCCCAGTTTTTCTGGTCTGTAAATTTAGCTTTTATTAAATTAGATATATGAAACAGGTACATTTAAAACCTGGTGACCTTCCAAAGTGTGCATGGATGTTTTCTCCTGCACCTACACTGTTTTCATGGTAGGTCGTCTGGAAATTGTCTTGTCCTTCTGTGAAGGTGAAGTACATAATTGTGTTTATTTAGTGCTACTTTTAAGGGGAAATGGGAAAACTGCCTTGTGGTCTAATTTCTATTTCTCCTTTTTCTTTCCTTGAGGATGGCCCCATTTTGGTTTGGTTTGGGGTGGGTAATTCTGTGAAATCTCAAAAACAGTATTTTCTTTTGAAATAAGTTGTTTGGAGAGAACCTTTTAATTTCTTCCTGTGCCTCTTTTTTCTTTTATTCTTTTCTCAGCCATACAGTTGGTGGTTAGGCTCTGAGGTAATAATATGTTTGCTTAGTTGGGAGAAGGCCAAACCTCTGTTAATTTTTTTTGTTTCCCTGAGATTGACCTGTAAAAGTTAAGGTTTGTTTTGTTTTGTTGATAAAGTATCTGGAAATTATGGGATAGGGGTTACACAAACTCTTAACAAAGCATGCCTCAGCTTTTCTTCTCCTTTCACCTGAAATGAAAAGCGATATTGTATTTCCTCCAAGCTTAATTCATAAGCCTGCCCCTGCCTGGCGTCTACACGTTTTAATGCTGCCTGCTTTTTGCTCGTTGCTCTTTGCAGGTTCACGAACAGAATTATGAACAGTATCTTTGGTGCCAGGAACCAAGAGCCAGTTTGCTGAATTATCGTCCCAGTCACTAGGATTGCTGTGAGTCTCTAGGAAGGTCTGTGGGTGCGTCCAGGTGCCAGCCCAGGGGAGGCACACCTGGAAGCCATTTTCAAGAACTTCTGCCACAGGTGTAAAAGACTCCAGGCCTGCAAAGATGCTGAAACAGATACTATCAGAGATGTACATAGATCCCGATCTGCTGGCAGAGCTCAGCGAAGAACAGAAACAGATCCTGTTCCTCAAGATGAGGGAGGAACAGATCCGCCGATGGAAAGAAAGAGAAGCAGCAATGGAAAAAAAAGAGTCTTTGCCAGTGACATCCAGGCCAAAGAAAGGTAAACTTACCCGTGTCTCTTCCGTGAATGTGTTAGTAACGTGGCTCCCGGCTTGTTTTAACAGTTTGCACTCGTCAGAAGCAAGTCAGGTGCAAGTTCCAGTTTTGTAGATGGACCCTAAATGTTGTTGCGATTCTAATAGCGTAATTTATCAGCTTGAAGTTTATATTTACGTGCACATACCTGCACGTGGACAGCATTTACCATGAACTTGTGTAGCCGTAAGCAGATCTCTTACTTGAAACCAGACTGACCTTAAGCTGAAGTAAAAAGTCACCTGTGTGGTTTGATTTGAGGGCTCCTAAGGAAGGGCTTCTCTCCCACTTATTGTCACTGGGGTCTGTATCCTAATACCAGCATATGAAGGCATTGTATCAGCATTTTTATAGCAATTATGTTTACATTTCTTAGACTTCAAGAGATTTTTCTTTGCGTTATCTTTTCTTAGGGAAACTCCCTCTTAAAATGTAAATACTGCTGTGGGGAGGGGAGAGAGTCATACATTTTTTTTAAGTAATCTCTATGCCCAACGTGGGGCTCAAACTCATGGCCCCGACATCAAGAGTCACATGCTTTACTGACTGAGCCAGCCAGTCGCCTCCATACTACACATTTTTTAATGTGAGTTAATTTTTCAGCTGCCCTTCTTCCCGACCCAAGGAATCCCTGGTAGCTCAAGAGATCCCTTTGAGACCATGAGGGAGGAATTTGTACATCAAGACTTTAAGCATATATACACACAGACATAGAAAAGCACACATTAACCACCTCTGCTCTTCGCCCTCCCCCAGCACAAATTCTGTCATGGATGAATACCTAAGTTGTTTAAAAAAACAGTTTTCAAGGTCACTCACAGAGGCATTCAAGACCAATTTCTCCTCACTTTTCATTAAGCCAGGAAAAATAAAATGTGATAAAACCATTTAGGGTTTCAGAGATGGAGAAAATGAATCTCACTTGCATGCTGGTATATACAGACTCAAAAAGGAAGTCAGTTTAGTGACCTTTACCTTATACTGCCTTTATTTGAAACCTTTCCAATTAAGCCTTTATAATGATATGGAGGGGCGCCTGGGTGGCTCAGTGGGTTAAGCCCCTGCCTTCACCTCAGGTCATGATCTCAGGGTCCTGGGATTGAGCCCCGCATCGGGCTCTCTGCTCAGCAGGGAGCCTGCTTCCCCCTCTCTCTCTGCCTGCCTCTCTGCCTACTTGTGATCTCTCTCTCTGTCAAATAAATAAATAAAAATCTTTAAAAAAAGATTTTATGATGCTATGGAAATAAATATGAATGTCTCATTTATTACTATTTATTACTATTACAGCTATTTATTAGAAACGTGTTTTGTCAGACACTACACAAAGCACTTTTATATACAGTATGTCTTATCTTCACAAAACTTGTGCAAAGCTGGTATTGTCTGTTTTATAGGTGGAGAAACTTAGAGACGTTAAATAATATATGCAAAGTCACACCACCAGTAGGTACCCAGATTTATTGGATTTCACAGTACTCTATATGACCCGAAATAGAATTTTTACTTCAGTAAGTAACATGTCCAAACTGAAACATGGCCCTTTTATCTTTCGTAACTGGCTTATACATCTCCCTGCATTCTTGAGCCAGAGTTTATCAGATAGAGCTGGACCTCTCCGGGCACCATTGTTCATTGTGGAGAGAACACATTGATGTGTTGGGTAACTTTGGGACTAGTGAGAGCTGAAGGGTTCTTGCCCCTAATGTCAGTGGCCCAGACACTTTGTAAGACTTTGGGGTTCTCACATTTGCTGAAGTGGTCTCCTTGTGACTACTTAAGACCGTAATTTCATTTCTTTGCTTAAACTATTTTTTTGCAGAGTTTGACTCTACCTCTTAGAAAATCCATATTATTTTATTAAATGATCAATTAAAAAGTATGTTAGTATATGCAGTGAATGTTCTATTAGTATTTCATGCCAAAAGTTTATTACTCCCTTAAATTTAACACTTAGAAAAATACAGTTTACACTAATTAGTTCTCTCTTGTGACTACAGAAAAAGAAAAGGTTTGAGATTCTTTCCAGATTTTCCCTAAAAGACAGCACTTTTTCATCTTTCATCTTCTTCTGCCTTTGAAGATAAAGCCACAGATAGTACAAGGCAGTGTTATGACTGGTGCTACCCAGGGATGTATCTGTGCTGTGGACCTACTGTGTGTTTCTGCCCCTTTCGGGTCTGTGCTCCTGGCCTCTCCCACCCCCACCCAGCTCGTACCCGGCTGACTTCAGTGCTGCTTTTTCTTAGCAGTTTTAGCCAGGCTGCATCTTTGGAGATTGTCCTTATCTTGGCTCTTTAAATATATCTTATGCCCTCCCTCCCCCTCATTCCTTCACGCCATTTTAGCTCATTGCTTGGCAGTTCTTTCCTTGTCATCTGGTCACTTTCTTCTCTATACAGTCGACTGTGGAGAGTTTTCAAAGAGCATCACTAAAATGTTTGCATATTGTGTAATACCAGGAACCTTCTAGCAGTCTTATGGCTAAAGTAGAAAGGGCTGAAAAGCAATTAGAAATATGGATTTAACTTAGTTTTAGATCAGAAAATCATTTCAAAATGTATTGGGAAAATGTGATTTTTGGAGAGGGAAAGAATTATGTATCTCCTCTGGCTGCTGGAGGACATCTAACTTGGAGGTCTAGAGCTGTGGTGTCCAGGAGGGTAGCCCCTAGCCGTGTGTGACTGTTCAGCACGTGAAATGAGAATAATTTGGATTGAGATGTGTTAGAAACGTAAATTACCAGATTTCAAAGACTTGATTGGAAGAATAATATAAAATAACCACATTAATGATTTTATACTCATTATATATTGACATGACAGTCTTTTGGATAACGTGGGCAAAATAAAATTTATTAACATTAATTTCATCTATTTCTTTTGCTCTGGTAATGGGGCTGCTAGAAAATGTATAATTACAGATATAGCTCGCATTTGGACAGTGCTACTCAAGACTATAAAAGTAGCACCACTGAGCTGGCGATGTATGAGACCTGATCTCAGTCTTAAATATATTATCTCATTAAATAGTCAAAGCCAAGCCTGAAGCTGAATTACTGTTCACATTTTACAGATGGAGGAAAGTGAGGCTGGGACATTAACTAGCTTATGTCCCAGGGCTTGGACAGGGCAATAGCTAGTAAGTGTAGAGCTGCAATAGACTATGAGTCTGACTCTCCCAAAGCAGGTGCTGTCAACGAATATGCTACATATCCAGTAAGACGCTACTCTTGTCTGCAGGTGCCTTGCACACATCTAAGATGTATGCTTGCATCAGGGCCCTGCCTTTGTTCTGTGTGATATCTTTCTGGTAACACAAACAGTAGAGGCCTTCACTCAGTAGAGAATTGCCCAGCACTTGTTTCATTGGGCCTCCAAGCAGATGGAAACTGAAGCAGGAGGCTGGGATCTGGTTGCTGTGTGTGGTGCAGGAGGGGCTGTGTGTGCCCTTGAAATGGACTTGGATTCATGAAACTTCATTTGCTGCATTCTCATTGCCACTAGGTGACCAAGTTCCCTATGCAGAGCCTTCCCTTTTTCATGAAATGACCATAAACCACTGGTTTGTGCCACCTGCAGTGGCACTTCCTCTCCTCCTTTCATTGTTAAAGCCACTGCAGTGGCCTCCACTGATGGATTCAGTTCTGATCTAGTCGATTCCTCAGCCTCATTGGACTCTGGAGTTGCTTCTCTCTTTCTTGATGTCATAGGTCTCTTATTCTCTCCATGATGGTTTCTTTTTTACCTCTGCCTGACCCCCGAATGTCCATATTCCCCCAGGGTGCCTTACTCTGCACTGGTGGTTTATAACCTGGAGGTGAGGTTGAGAGGCTCATAGACACTTTTGAAAATTTAGTGAGAGCTTGGATCAGGAAAATGCACACAGACAACATTTTCTTATAGTTTACAATGTTCACAGTCTCCCTAAATCTTGTTCACAGACTCTCAGGTTTACAGATCCTAGGTTAAGTTCTCTGTATTATCTCCTTCTACCTTATTTATTATTATCACTTCTCCTCTTTTTTTTTTTTTTTTTTTTAGAGAGAGGGCATGAGTGGTGGCGGGCAGCAGGGGGTGGGGGTTGCAATGGGCAGAGGGAGAGGGTAAGAGAGAATCCCAAGCAAGCTCTATGCTCAGTGTGGAGCCAGACACAGTCCTATAACCATGATCCTGAGGTCACTACTTGAGCCAAAATCAAGAGTCAGACACCCAACCAACTGAGCCACCCCAGAGGCCCCCGCTTCTACCTATTAGGGTTAAACCCCCACCTGTATGCCAGCGACGCTCAAACCCATACTGCAAAGCCAGGCCTCTCACCTGCTTCGGCCTCAGTGTCCATTCTCTAATGAGTATTCCCATTCAGATGACCCATAAGCTCATCAGTGTCACCTCAATCCTCCTCACCACCCCCAGGCCTGACCCTGACTTTCATTCTCTGTTATAATCAGTGGCACTGATTTTTCCCTTGTCACTACAGCCAGAAACCTGGGAGCCACACAGCTAGTCACTGAACCCCATAGATTTTACGTCATCTGTTCCTTTTCCTAGAGCTTTTCCTTTACCAAGGTGCTGGTCTGTTATGATGTGCCAGACATAAGCATTATATTTGTGCTATTTCGTTTAAACCTCACAAGAATCTGGGATGGTATATGTTGTCACCTTTCTTCTTACAAATGAGGAAACAAACAGAGAAAGTCATTTGTATGGTCACTGGTATTTGAACCCAGGTCCGGATCTACTCGAAGTCTGTTCTGAACCACTGGTTCTGGCCTTGTCTCCTGTCCCCCTAACTCTGCGCTTGATAGTTTACCTGGGCTTATCTTGTGTGGTGAGCACTCGCATGTGGGTAATTACTAATCTCTTCTTCCCGTTCACCTTCCTGAGCCCCTGGATTAAGCTGGTCTCCTCTCCTGACTCAAGTTCTCACTTGTTGGTAGCACCACCTGCTTTCCTCGGCTACAGCCCAAGCACCGTGCAGGTTCTTCAGCTTCTCTTCTTTTTGTCTCTAAAATAAGCATGACAATTATTTAAAATTTTAAAGATGGACTTTAGTATTAGCAACTATAAGATTATGAACCCAGGTTGACAAATCTAGCAAATAATGGGGAAAGCAGCAGTTGTAAGTAATTTCAGAAAGTCCCTATGGGACTCTGCGAGCACTTGGAGCTGGGTCTCACCTTCTCCTGGCCTGTCCTGCTCTTCAGGGCCAGGAGGGAACGTGATGGTGACCCTACACCCAAGCTTGCCTGTCAGACTCTATCTACATCCATTGTCCTGGCGTACCTTTTGGTGGGTTTCCCTTTTGCTCTCAGAAGTGTTTCAGTTTGGATGATGCATTATGAGACTGCCTTAAACACAGCTTTGCAGTCTCACAGACTGGCTTTGAATTCTGGTTCCAATTTCACTAACTCTGTGATCTTGGGCAAGTTAAATACCCTCCCTGAACCTCAACTTCCTCATTACAAGATGGGGTTAGTAATGGCCTTGGGTGGTACTCTAAATAGTTAATGGCAGACATGGCATGGCTATCAATCAGAAGGGACATGACTATAGTACTTGAGTCCGGGAGGTGCCCACCAGCCTGGATCTTTTGGTTTCTGGATGTGGGGGTGGGGGTCCCTAGAGGAGAGGCCAGAGTAGCGAGAGATACTTGAGAGGTTGGGAGTTTAGGGAAGTATATCATATTTTAGCAACCTGGGTATTGGTAGGTGCTGCTGTCAGTCCTGATGATACTCCCGGTGTGTTTAATATGTAAATTTGTTAGGAGGCCCCTGCGTTGATGCTCTGGCTTCTGTTCAGTTCTTGGTCTTCTCTTTGTTGGGACATGGTGTATACTTCTTCTCTCTCCATTTCTCATCCTCGCCTGTTACTGTGGTTGTCCTTCTGAGTTGGATCTAGTTGGAGTGGAGACCAGTTGCTGACCTTCTGAACTGAGACTGTGGTTCAGAGCCTTGGAGGTTGCACTGACCTGCACCCGAGATGATCCACAGTGACACTTCCAGTCTCTCCCTGCTGCACCCCTGCTGGGCCCACCGTGTGGGGAGAAGTCAGACACAAGGATGATGTGAGCAGTATCACACACTAATATAAGACTGGAATAAGCCTGGCCATTCCCATGCCAAGTGTTGCCCCATTTTTATGTGATATTTCACAACATTGCCTCTTAGAGATTGTATATGGTGAACGAGCTGTGGATGAGAGTCTCCATGCAGCAGTTCTTCGTGGTATGGTACGAAGCAGGACCAATCTAATGTCCTAGAAAAGTTGGTTTTAGAAGTTCTCAAGAATCCCTAAGCTAGCAAACATGAAGAACGCCGCAGTATACAAACATGATTCAAGGACTGGGAGGAAACCTTATAATTAAATGGAAGTGCTATGAAAAAGTTCCTCTCTCACTGTCCTCCGATTAAAGAGTGCATATAATTTCAAGGTGAGGTAGACAAAAAATCCAGAATGTGTGGATAGCATTAAACTATAATAAGATGCAGTGCCTGCCCCAGTAGGCTCTCTTAAGTGTATACCTTTACCTTGAGGAACTACACTGGGGCCAGAAATATGGGTATGTCTATCAGTTTTCAGCTCTTAGCAGACAGGAGCTTTTCTTCTCTTGTCAACATTTTCTTCCTTACCTGTTCTCTGCACACTCCTCCTGCCATCATTCCCCTGGCCTGGTCCCTGGCATCCTTTTGCTCTCTCTTCCCCAAAACCCTAAGTGTAAAACTTGTCCCTGTTTCTTCTATTTAAAGAAATCTTTCAACCATCCATACTCCTAAGCTGCCCTTTCTGTCTCATAGGCCTGTAATATAGTGCCTGCAACACAGCAGATGCTCAGTAAATATTTGTTGAACACATAACTGAATCCTTTTTTACTTCCTTGCTCATAAACTTCCCCAGAGCATATACTTACTTACAACCACCACCTTTCACCATCCTTTCTGTCCTGCTCGTGTAGCCTGTCCCCCACCTGTCTCCCTAAAAATACTCTCCGAAGTCAGAGACTGCTGAGACCCCCCCCTTAAGGCTCTCCATCCCCCTTTCTGTGTCTCCAGGGCACGGAAGCACCCTCTCTCTTGGCCGCATGGTAGTGCATTCTCCTCAGGCTCCTATATTACGTCGTGTTTAGGAATCAGACATTCTTTTTTTTTTTTTTTCTGTTTAAATCAGAATGTTCTTTTTCTTCCCTTTTGCCTCCAGAATGGAGCACATGCTTTTCCAGGGTTCTCACTAGACTTCATTCCTTTTGCAATTCTTCTACACCAGTGACTTCAACAATGACAGCTATAAAGTAATTCCCAAATTCACACTGTCCGTCTTGACAGCATTTCTGAACTCCAGTGCCGTAGTTCAGGTATCTACTGAAGCTCTCCATATAGATTGTTAATAAAATTAAAAATAATTTATTCTTCATTTCCAAAACAGCTCAAACAAATTTATTTTCTTCATGTTACTGTTTCTGCTTATTACCCCACCATCCTTTCCATTAGTAAGACTCAAAATGTTGGCATCATCTTTGAGTCCTTCCTTTGCAGTCACCTGAATCTTACTGACCTTTCCCTCATTCAGGCCCCAGGTGCCTCACTCCTAGTCTTTCACCCCTCATCTCTCCCATTCTGTCCTCACCCCTCACTTCTCCCCATTCTCACTCAGCCACTGGACAGCCCCCTGCTACTTCCCTGACCCACCCCACATGCTGATGTGGCAGAGCACTTCCTAAATCTCTTCTCTGACCCCGGCACACATCTGCAAAGCGACAGTCACGGACTCTTCATTGGTCATTTAGTCAAGAAACATGGCACTGATATTTTTGAGCATTTATCATATGATAGGCCTGTGAGGTCTGACTCACTACCTCTGTTCTATCAGAGAGCGAGCTCCGGTTCAGAGAGGTAAGGTAGCCTATACATGGTCACATAAACAGTTGGTGGAAACACTGGGATTTTAACACCACTTTCGGCTTTACGCAGTGCAGGACCTAAGTTTAAGTCATTTAGCCAGGTGTCTGGGACTTGTGCCCTGTGCCCTCCGCCCCCTGCATAATCCTCAGCACATAGCCAGGTGACATCCAAAGCTCTCTTCAAGCAGGCGTTGGTGGTATAGTGGTGAGCATAGCTGCCTTCCAAAGCTCTCTTCAGCTCTCACCGAGACCCTGATTCCCTATAGCCCTTCTCTGATTTCCTTCTCTGATCTTCGATCACACCATCTTTGTGCAGGTCACCAAACTTACACCCTCTAAAACTCAATAAAAAGAACTTTTTTCTTCTATATGCTTCCAAAACAATTTCTCCATCCTACAAATCCTCCCTGGACTAAAAATCTATTGTGGTTTTAGTTTATGTTTCCCTGGTCCTTCAAAATGATTAGTTCTTCTTCTTAAGCATTCCCATAGCACCCTTTCACACCCTCTTCCCCAAGCTGTATTACTTTTATAATTAATTAAGTGTTCAGTTTCTGTATCCAGCTAGAATAAGTTCCCTGAGGGCAGGGGCTGGTCTGTCTTGTTCATAAGTGCTTATGCACATCTACCTCAGTGCCTGGCACATAGTAGATATGCAATAAAATTCGTTAAATAAGCAACCTAATGCCTTGCTCTTTCTCTCAAAGACTCTAGGTTACTTGCAGGAAAATGGCCACATCTGTTTGATCTCTTATCACCTGAAGCATTTAGTTCGTCCGCATCATGCTCAGAGGTAGAAACTCAGTACGTTTTTGTGGAGTGAACTTGGTGTAAAACTGAGGGTATTGGAGCTAACATTCATTTTACCAGAATAACTTCTCCAGCAGCCTCTGCTAAGGTTTTAGGACATTGTGGGGGAGCTCTTGAAGGCCCTCCAAGCTCTTCACTCTCAGGTAACGTTGAAGCGCTCCCAAAGGTGAGGAGCACTCAGCACAGAGATTATTGTCAGTGCCATTCTGTCAAGAACTCTTCTTTTGGCATCTGGCTGAATGTGACAGCTCTCTTTTTTTCTTGCCTCCAAACCATAGTTTCCTTACCTTCACCATACTCTCACCACTCCCTTGCTTCTAAAATGTCAAAGCTCTAGCCCTCTCCTTTGGCAGTCTTCTCTACTTGTAGCACCCTCCTCTGTTCACAGGCGATTTTGGGGTTTCTCTCCCACCTCACCCTTCAGGGCAGCACCTTCTTCCCCTAAGAGTGATGCCCCAGTCTGCAGCCTGCAGCACTCCCCGGAGAATGTGTCCTGCCATACTAAGCAAAACTGCAGGCTCCCTGGGTCCTCCCTCTCTGCCTCCCCTGGCCCTCTGCCACTCTCCTCTCAGGGCATCTTTCTCCTGCTGTCAAAAATATTGGTAGAGAGTTACTTAGGTGAAGGTTTAGAGATGGACATAGTAAAAAATATTATTAGTTGCCCTGAAAGAGTGTAATAAAGGGAGTTTGATGAGATATGACAGCTTTCTAAAGTTAGTGAACCGTTTGGCATCTCCTCACACAGAGCCAGAGCTGGCCAGGGCCCATCCCTACGAGGGCACACTTGGGATTGATCTTCTTTTCATACCTGGTGCCACTTTCACTGTTTCTCTGCTTGGAAAAAACAGTGCGAGGTCAGCTGCCTTCTGAATGATACATTTGACTCCTCCTAGAGTGAAGATTCTGTCTCCCCTCCCCGCTGCCCCAGTATCCTAGTTAGAATTTTCTTACACTGTAGGAAGTCTTCATTGCCCCAAGAAGGGTGGAAAGTGCCAAAATAAAGAACACACCTGAGCTTGAGCAGCTTGATTTTTTAATGTATCCTGAGGCAATAGTAGGAAGTAGGTCAACAATTCACTGGACAGAAGATGCTTTAATTGGAAACCTTCTACTTAATGTATAAAGACGAGACACAATCCCAGTGTGGATTTCTAACCTCTAAGCACCTGTGTTCCATCAGGTGCCCTCTTACCCACACTCAACACCACTGGCCAGTTTAGGGTTCTTAGGGCCCAGGGATCTTGACCACAACATGGACCATAATAGCCCTCAGTAGATCTGCCTGGGAGCTTTTAGATTTAGGGACTGCACCTCTTGGCTTCTCCTGGGTGTGTTCCACATACCCCCAGATTCAGGGAGCATGACCTGTGGGCCGCATCTCAGGAATCTGGGAACTAGAATGTAATACAACCCCTGCGACCAATTGTAAACAAGGGTCATTTAAGTAGCTTCATTAAGTATCACACTACCAGTAGTATTATCTTCTCACAAGTTGGTGTGAATCTCCGAGCAGCCCTAGAAGTAAACAATAGGGTGACGGTAGCACTTAACCTCTCATGAACTCCTATTAAATGGCAGGCACTGGGGGAGATAGCTGGTGTAGCCTGCTCCCCACAGCGGTCCTGCATTGTAGGTGGTCATATTCCCATTTTGCAGATGAGGAAACTGAGGCTCAGAGAGATTAAATAATTTGTCCAAGTCACACAGCTAGTAAGAGGTAGGACTAGGATTTAAACTAAAGCCAGTCCAATTCTAAAATGGAAGTACCACCCTGGAGAAGCTGTGTACTTCTGGGGTTCCAGAAGATTCTCAGACCTTAGAGATTCTGGTATCAGATGTTAGCACAAACTGAATGCTTTCTCCCCATCTTGCCTACTTTAATTACAAAATGAACACATTCAAAAACCATATTCATATTTTTTAAAGATTGTATTTATTTATTTGAGAGAGACAGCATGAGTGAGAGAGTGAGAGAGTGAATGGTCGGGGAGAAGGGCGGAGAGAGAGGGAGAAGCAGACTTCCCGCTGAGCAGGGAACCCAATGAGGGGCTCAATCCCAGGACCCCAAGATCATGACCCAAGCTGAAGGCAGATGCTCGGCCACCCAGGCACCCTCATATTTATATTTTAAAACAAACATGGCTGTAGCCGCCATCCTCTGCTACCACCTCCATTGCTCCCTGGGACTGCTGCTTGTTCCTGAGGAGATCGGAAGTGCTTTGTCTCATCTAATATTTTTTTCTTGAAGACCCTAAATACTTTAATGATGGCAAACATCATAACCCATGATTAAAGATATTTGTCCAATGCAAATTTTGTTTTGCTTACAGAGAATGGCAAATCTGTTCATTGGAAACTGGGAGCCGATAAGGAAGTCTGGGTCTGGGTGATGGGCGAACACCATCTAGATAAACCCTACGATGTGCTCTGTAATGAGATTATTGCTGAGAGGGCCCAGCTGAAAGCAGAGCGGGAAGCAGAAGAGCTCAGGTATGCTATCTGCAAGCTGGTGAGAGGCTGGCCAGATTATAAAATGATGCAAAGATGGCTCTTTTTCAGAGTATCTGGAGGGAGAGTGGGGTGGGATCCGAGAGTTACAGAAGTCACTATAGATCTCTTTGGCAAGTTTCTTTACACTTTTGGGGTTCCCTTCCCACAATGCAATCAAATCAGCTGTTTCACTTCCTCACTTGTCATCTGATTTTGATCTGGATGAGGTTTCCCCTGTGATCACTGGCTTCACTAGAGTCGTGCCAAAGCATCGAAGCTGACACAGATGAGCATCAGGAATATAAGAGAAATGCAGTGACTATTCCAGCTTTAGGCCTTCAAACAAGATTGCTTACAAGGGGGCAGCTGAGTGCGCAGGCCCTCCAGGTGCTTACACTGTGCTAGGTGGTGGGAATTCAAGGATGAACAAGAAGCTTCCAGGAGGAGGAGAAACAGGCAGGTACACAACTAACTTCCACTGATACAGGCTACCGTACGTGCTACAACTAAGTTATAAACAGAGCATTAACTGAGCCCATTATTCCGATCCAGAAAAGAGGTAAAATCTGAATTAAACCTTGAAAGATAAGTAGAGTTTTCCAGCTGCAGAACATCAGGAAGGAAATTGCAGGCAGGGGGCATAATCAAGACCCCTGATTTTGAATATGTCTTGTTCTTTGGGTGACGATGACTTCTTCTGAATATTTGAGGTATATGTGGGCAAGTAGCAGGAGACAGGGGGCCATATTCTAAGTGCCTTGAAAGCCAGATTTAGGACTTTGGACCTTGATTGGTGGACAGTAGAGGTGTTTGAAGAAGGAAGTGACATGATCAACTGCAAAAATAGGAAGGTAACTTGGTTGGTAGCAGTGAGGCAGGTGATGGATCCCCTCTGCTGGGGGCCCAGAGTGACTTCTGTGAAGCCTGTCACCCCTTCAGTAGTGACAGCCCTATCTGAGCTGATGAGATAGAAGCAGACATACGGACCTGGGTTCAGGTTCCCAGGGCTGCTGATGCTGCCCACCACCTCCTGTAACTAAAACTATAAATGGGCATACAGAGATAAAAGAAGTGTGTGCTGCTCATCATAGGAAGGCAGTGTGCTCCAGCAGTTTAGCTTCTGAACGGGAGTTGGGCAGACCTGGGTCCAAATCCTAGCTGTGCCACAGTGTAGCCTTGGATAAATAATATAATTATTTTGAGCCTCTTGCAATTAAGCAAGGATAACAAGCCCTTCTTATAGGGTTGTGATGAGGATTAAGTTAATGTCTTTTCTTTTTTTAAGATTTTATTTATTTGAGAGAGTGAGAGAGTGTGTACACAAGCAGGGGGAGGGAGAGGGATGAGCAGACTCCGCACTGAGCACAGAGCCCAAAGCTGGGCTCAGTCTCACAACCAGAGTTGAAATCAAGAGTCAGATGCTTAACCAACTGAGCCACCCAGGTGCCCCTAAGTTAATGTCTTTAAATACTCGCAAAGGGCTTACTTAGCATATTATAAGAACTCGGTGAATGGTATCTGTTACTGTTTTTCACATAATTTGAATGTAGGCATCTGCTTTGGAAAAGCTATCCATGTTGGAGAATGTTTTTGATAATTCCACATTTGTTTCTCTTCAGAAAAACTCAGTCCAAAGAATTCGCCAATAGCTTGAAAATGAAATCACAATATTATGATCTGCAAGCACCAGATACCCAGGAGACTCAGAGTATCTACAAGAAAGCAACAGAAGAGGAGGAACTGGGGAAAGGCTCTAGACCAGCACCACTCCTTGAAGAAGAGAAAATTCCAGTGAGTCTTTCATATGTATAAATGTGCAGAATTTCATAACCAGGGTAGTTAAAGAATTGGGAATACTGAGATGAATGTAGTCAAACATCAGGATCGCAAACTTTTCTGGGAAAAATCCCTCCCAACTTGAAGGCCCTGATGCTCATTTCATTTTGGGGAATTTGGATCACCTGCTACTTCACAAAAAAGGGTAAAACACTTTTTCATGGGACTGAAAGTGTGAAGAAAGAACTCTAGGAATAAAGTGCATTTTAAGATCTTTTTGGGGTTTATTTTCCCCTGTTATATGTCTTCTATAACAGAGGTTGCCAACTTTCTTTGCGAAGGGCCCGATGGTAGGTACTTGAGGCTTTGTGGACCACACGCTGTCACAGCTGTACTCAAGTGAACAGGTGTGGCTCTGGTGCAGTAAACCCTTACTTACCAAGACAGGGCCCCCTTTGGCAGCGAGGCTACCCATAACTGACCCCAGTCCTAGGACGCTGGCCTATCTGTGATGTAGATTATGTTCCTTGGAGTCTTCCCTTGTTGAAGGACTACACCTCAGTGCCTCTTTGGGTTTGTAGATTCTGCCTGTGACTCTGGGGACCATTATTTCCTCAACACAATAGAATTTTATAATCAGAATTGGTATGCATTCTCTCGTGTTTCAGTTGGTTTAAAGAGCTCAGACATCATTTGCTGCTTACAGTTTGGAAGAACAATAAAACTGTATTATGAAGTACCTTCTTCTGCCAGGAATTTAATTAAACTGAGAATTAACAGGGGATTTGCAATCGTTTGACTTTGGTTCAGGTCCCCAGCTTTGTGACACTAGTTGCGTGTGCTCTTGACCTATTTGAGGCAGTCACACAGGGCTACGGTTATCTGTCCTGCTTGTTTCATGGGCTTATGATGTGGCAAAGCACACTGCTGAATGTCTCATATCATTCTCACAATTACTTTATGACCTAGGGACTGTTTCTGTATTTGTCCATTTTATAGGTAAGGAAACTGGAAGTTAGATATGGTTATTTGATCTGCCCAAGGACGTATAGTTGACAAAGGACTGACTCAGGATTCAAACAGAGGTCTGCAGGACCCCTGGATCATTCCTTAACTATTGCATTTGATTGTCTTATTAATATGAGGAATGTGAAGAAGGTTTATAAAGAGCTGCAAATATGACACTCAAAATATTTAGGGGTACAAAATTCTAAAATTTGGTTTATATCCCAGGGTCAGACCTGGGTCCTTTCCTCACATGTGCAGTGAAGCATTCAGTCCCTCCCAGGGCTGCTTTGTATTCCACATTTAATACCAAACTCCCTCCAAATAGCAAACTCCTTTTCTAGCACCCCTAAAATGAAGAACAACAACAGCAAGAACAAAAAACCTTCTTGTAAAGCATTGTGTATGCATGCTTATCTTTGTGCTTGAATTACGATACTTTCCTAGAAAAAGTTTTTTTTTTCAAAAGCAGGACAAAAGGTTAAAATAGAAGTTAAATACCATGGCTGTTATTGTTCTATATCATAAATATTATAGGGATTATATTTTATACACACGCATAATACACAAACACACACAGTGAAGGGAGAAGATCTCAAGATTGACTGATTTACTCATTCATTTAAAAAGTGCCCATTATGTGCTAGGCATTGAGATTATAGGGTAGAAGTAAGAACAGAATCACTGCTGAACTTTAGAATAAATTGAAGGAATGAACTGCTGAATGAACTTTATAGTTTAGAAAGCAGAGAGAGACTTCATATAACCCATCATTTCAAAAGATAATGAGTGATCTCAAGAAAAGGATATGTTTCTATGTACCCCCATTACACTAGAATTTTGGGCAATGGCAGGAAGTGCAGGATGGCTTTGCAGAGGGCATGGAGCTGGAGATGATGACAGAGGATGACTGGGGCCAGTGGTTCCAGCAAAGGGACAGCATGGACAAAGGTTGTATAGCTAGAAGAACAGGGGGCTTTGGAGAACCCAAAGAAGGCTATGTGGCTGGAGTGAGGAAGGGACAGAGGAGAGCATACGATTGAGTGAGAGGGTGGGCAGGGCCAGACAGGACAGGGTCTTGGGGTCAACTTTGTGTTTTGGCCTCTTTTTTAAGAACAATTGGTTATTGTCAAAGATTTTTGAACAAGAGTTTGACCTGGTCAGATTTATTTTTTCCAAGTTTTAAATTTGAACTGATCACTCATGGATCAGAGTGGGGGGGGGCAAACTTTCTTATCACAACCCAAGTTTCTAAGCTTAGATGCCTGGGATAATGTAGGTACTATGAGCATAAACAGGAAAATCTGGAGGAGAAGCTAGTTTTAAAGGAGCAGAGTCTAGTTTAGAGATATCAAGGATTCTGCATGCCACTTTAGGTGGTAGCAGTAGATATAAGTTGATTTTACACATAATAATAAAGTGCATACAAGGTGACTTAGAGTTTGCAAAACTTTTTCACATATAGTTATTTCATTTCATAATATTCCTGTGAAATAGACAATGCAAATATTTCTTTTGTACAGATGGAGACTCATGCTCAAAGAGATAAGTGGTCTGCCCAAAAATCAGTTAGAAAGCTCTCCTTTTTGTTTATCTACTTTCATTCTCATCATAGCCCTGGTGTATTTAAAACAGAACTCTTCATATTCCCCATATCCGTACCTTTAGACAAGAACTCTGGTGAGAAACCAAGACTAAAGCTTTGGGAGTCATCCAATATGTTTCCAAAATGCAATTCAGGGCTTGCCCAGTAAAGAGGTCCACATTTCATCCATAATTTATTTTAACTATAATATCTAGAAGGATATTTTCATGTCTTTAAACTTTCATTGTCTACACAGGGCCTAAAATTTATTATAAAAAGAAAAAATTGTCAAGCAGTTTTTATTGAAGTTAGTGATCATGAAGCTTATCTGAATAACCATGGACAGGTTTAAAGAGCAATCAGTCTTCCAGAATTATGAACAATATTCACAGAAAACCAACTATAGACTTACTAAAGTAAAATGGCCTTGCTAGATTCATAATAAATTTCTTCATGACAGATCATCACCAGACAACTGCAGACCTGAATCTCAAAGCACCCTTTACTGGTCTTACCTCAGTAGGGAAAGTTAAATTCAACCCAAATATTGATGTGCATTCAGCACTGTAGAAGCTCTTGTGTAGAGTCATTTAGTTATGGGAAGTCATTCTTCTGGTGAATAGTGACCCCCTGTATTTGTACCGAGGCATCAGAGTAGACTGTATTTCTGTGTTTGTGTCAGCCAGTGCTTTTCAGCTCTGCTCTGATTATCTTATGAAAGAGTCAAGGCAAACATAGTCAGGGACCCCTCTGGGTCTGTGTAGGATTTGGGGTAAATTCAACACTTTCTCCTTCGTTGTCCTCCCTGTTTACCAGTAGTATTTTGAATAAGATGAACTCAGCCTAAATGAATGCCACAGCCAGCTTCACCAGAAGAAAATAGTACATCCTAAGGGCATAGCCAGGAGCCTAGGATATTCTTTGGTGAACCAGGCAGATTTGCCTTAGTGCTAATAATTGGGGTGATAGTGGTTGAGGTGAAGAATTTAACATTTAAAATGTGTGTAGCCCTGTTTGGCTGTCAAAAGACTTAGATCTGCCATTTCACTCATCCTCACAACAAACATCAATGTGAAACAGGCTCTCGCTCTCTGAGTGGACAAATCAAGGGCAGTGGTTTCCACAAAGCCTGATTAGAGGTGGACCTTGGGCCATAAACCAGGTCCTCTAATTCAGGGCCAGCATTCTGGCCATCTGATCGTGCCCCAGGGAAGGTATTCACATCTGTATCTTAATGATCATACTGTTGGAATTAGAGTTTTGGGGTTTTTTTCCCCTAAAGCAGAAATGCTTTAGACCCAGACGTTGTTAGCTTTAAAATTAAATAGAAGGACTTTTCCTGTAAGAAAACAGGGAGAAGGGAAGAGGAAGGACTGGGGAAGCAGTGGAGAAATAGACACGGTTAAATCGAACTGCCTGGAAACCTTGAGACAGTCTGATTCACGGCAGTGGTGCTTCCCAGAGCTCAGGGCTCTGCCATGCTGTTTCTCTCTCAGCTCTTTCCCAGATCTTCGGAGTGGCGTCCCTGCCCCACACTGTGACAGCATCGAGTCAGTGTGCCATGGTTTATCGCTAGGCAGATTTGCTAGCTAGGCAAATCTCTGAACCTTTTGGAGCCTCTGTTTTCTCAGCTATAAAAACTGGGAATTAAAGGATACCTGCCTTGTTTATCTCATGGTTTTTTGCAAAGATTACATGAGATAATATATTTGGGGATGCTTGAAAAAGTGCAAACCCCACTACAAAATCCAAGGGGTTGTTAGAGCTAGAAATACTCGAAGCCTTGCCTCCTCTATATGAGTGTGTCCTGCACGCAGGCTGCATGGGTGAAGATCTTGCACGGTTTGGCTGGCTGGATGGAATCAGTGCTTCTCCGAGCAAGTATTCATCGGGGTCCCAGTACATGTATTGGTAGGTGTTATGGAGCCACAGAGGAGGCACAGGACAAGGTCTTCATCCTTCAGGAGTTAGATGATTAGAAGCACTTAGTACTAAGTAAGGCAGGGGTTCCAGCTGGAGAGTGGCCAGGGCTCACCTGGTTTGTGGAAGGCAGGGACGGGGGGAAGGCCCAAGGCCAGAGGGAAGTGCCGAATGTCTGTGGTGAGAAAAAGGAAAGCGTCATGTGTGGGGATACAGGGAGGAGAGCAGCCTGACTGGAGAAAGCACTTTGGCTGGGACCTGGAGGGTGCATTTGAAGAGCTGAGAGGCCATATGACCCAAAGAGCCAGCCTTGTCTCGTATATGTTTTCTATTATTGCCCCAGCAAATTACTGTAAACCAAATGGATCGAATAATACCTGTTTGTTATCTGACAGCTCCTTTGGTCAGAATTCTGACAAGGCTTGGCTAGGTCCTCTGTTTGGGGTCTCAGAAGGCAGAAATCAAGGTTTTCGCTGAGGCAGGTTCTTACCCGCAAGCTTTGGAAAGAATCCTTCTCACAGTTACTCAGATTGTTGGCCATCAGTTAGCTATTGAGATGGGATGTTTGCTGGGATGATTCCTGATATGTTTTTCCAGCTCTAAACATTTATGACCCTAGAACAGTACCTATAGGCATGACCTGAAGTCGAATATTTTTCCTATCACTACAGCTGTAAAGGAGAGTTTCTATAGAGTTTCAATGGATAAGCCTCACTGTGAGGTCTGGACTTTAATATTCAAGCAGAATTTAGGCAAAGATGTGAGGTTCAAGGCCAGTAGTACAAGACTGCCGTGAACTCAGTCTCATTTCTGGAAAGAAAGTACACATTGTCTTTCCCAGTTAATTGGCAATCTTATTGGGAGCTTTTTTCCACAGCCTTCCACCCCAGACTCAAAACTGTATCTTTTGGCCCACCTGGGAAAGAGCTAATCTTTTCACATATAAAAAATGTAGAGAGTTGTACCCTTCCCTCTGTGGAACTGTTGCAGGATTTTCTGCCTTTAGTGCCCACAGCTTTTGGTCACTTTGGCCTCTTTGAAGACTGAAGAGGTAGACCAGAGAGTGGTGGGCAACAAAGCAAAGTTTACTGAGCAAGAGTATAAAGCTCTCG
The DNA here is from genome assembly GCA_028534135.1 of Potos flavus. NCBI lineage: Eukaryota > Metazoa > Chordata > Mammalia > Carnivora > Procyonidae > Potos > Potos flavus. The sequence goes on along the minus strand of CM052899.1, from coordinate 34,001,933 downwards.
GAGAGGGAGGGGACCTGAAAGAGTTGCCCTCGGAGTTTCTAAGTTTAGGGATTTTTATGAGCTCTTTTGCGGAACCATCTTCAGCAGTCAGGGTGTGCTGAGTCGTGCCAGTCAGGGCTTTGGTCACTTATCTCTATACCTATTTAGGTTAATGTCCACGTGCAGGTGGCCTTTTTTGCTGATATCTGGGCACTTGTGTCTTAACTGCCCCTTTCCCATGATGGTGACAAATGCTTTGTGGTTAATTCTTTTATTTTAGGACATTTTATAAAAGTCACTTCTGCAAAGGCTTCAAACAGAACACTAGTGTGCTCCTGTCTAAGCTTCTAAACAGGATGACAGTGCTGTTTTGTGTTAGCTGTCCTGACTCTATATCTTCTTGTTGGGGACCCCAGCCCTGACTACCGAACTGTCCATCTCCTAACAGAACCAGAACACTAAACGGCCCAATCTATAGGTTTGCATTTGCATTATTTTATACCAATGTAATAATGATTTATTTTGTATCTTCATTAGCAGATGAATTCATCCAAGGAGACCCCTTGTAATATAATGAAAGATTTGCTCCAAGTCTAAGGTTGAAGAATTTCTGTTTCACCTTTGGAGCCAAGATAAGCAAATCTACGGGTTTTGAGAAGAGATGTTGGATCCCCACTTCAGGGTTTAGAAAACTTGGGGTCCAGTCTCATAACAGTTTTCTTCACACAGATAATCTTTATGAAAATTTTTTTAAAGAATACGCTTATGTTGATTTCATTTTAACAAATAGCCAAAGGTAAGACTGCTCGATTAAGTACCAGATACTGTAAAACCGTACCACTGACACAGGGCAAGACTTCTTGTCTGGGAATGGAGGCTTCAGTCCTCCCAGGCAGCTCTGTGACTCCAGATGGGATCCTGTAAGGAATCAATTCTTTCTATAAAATAGGGATTAAATTAGCAACACTGTTTCTTTACAAAGGAAGCTGAGAAAATTTATAAACATGAGGATGCTTGCCCAGTATCAACCTATCGAAGCAGCAAGAATTATTCCCTGAAGTTCTTCAGTTGTAAGATGCTATTTTTATCATAAGCCCAGCCTTGGTCCTTTTCACTTTTCAGATGAAGAGTTAAAGGCCCAGTAGGCTCCGTGGTTTGTGCAGTGAGGAGGAGGCTGAAGTAATGCCTGCATTAGAGCTGAGGGTATCATTCTTATTCTGAAAACCTATTGCCCTCTACAAAATACCTGCCCTGTCCTTGTTTTTGGCAGCGGTGATACTGCTTTGAAAACTCAGAAATGATGCTCTGCTTAACATTTAGTGGGAGTGTTGTGGCTCTCAGTGGATCATGGTTGAACACTTACTGGTCCCGGGTGCCTGTCACTGAACGGGAGGTGATGGTAAATACCAGGATTTAGCTGTCACCCAGCCAGGTTCTGAGACCTGCAGGTTGGGAAGCAGACGCCATTCCCAGTCAAAGGCATGTACGAGGTGGAGTTAATAGGAGCCAGAGAAAATGACAGATGATGCCCTGTGTGAAGCACCCCCTCCTGGGGAGTTTGGGTAAGTTTGGGTATCCCCCAAAGCTAAGTGGAGATCTTAGGGACCTAGGTGTGGACAGTCTTCTGGATGCTATCGGTGTTTTTCCTACTCTGCTGCCAGAGAATCTGGGGGAGAACAGAACAGTTCTCAGTGTGGTTGGGAGACAGGCAGAGCATGCTAATTCAAAGATAAGCCCCTTTGTGTTTCTCTGTTTATATGTAATCTATAGTCTGGGAACTCATTAATCAGTAGACTGATTGTCCTTGCCCCAAAGGGGACCTTGAATAAAATTAGATCTGCCCACTTGTAGATTTTATCTCCAGAGAATTACTTGTTATTTTTGTACAAATGGCCTTCAGAGTGGACCATACTGCAAAACAGAAGATTAAAAAAATCAGAACGCAAACATCCGGGATTCAAAGCATTCCTAAAAACAACAACAACAACAACAAAAACCCAAAAAACCTTGAGGCTCATAGATTAAAATGCCTTGAGCAAGAGTCCTCCTCTTCATATCTTTAAAGAATGTTAGAGCTGACATGTGTCTACCCCTACTTTGCACACGTGCATGTGTGTGCCTGCACTGTCCCAAGGCTCTGGTATATTTTTAAATCTGTAATTTTACTATAACAGAATGATAACAAAAAGATACTACTAAATTGTACGTTTTGATTGTAACCTTGACCTTGACACCATGGTGGTATTCAGTAGTGTTTTTAAGTGCTATTCTAACTCATAGCTTTGTGTTCCCATCAGTAGACAGCAGTGAAGGAGCACCCTGTAAAACTATTTTCAGACATGATGAAGGTCTTCCTCTTGGGTTTTCCTTCTTCCATACATCTCTTCTGAACCAAAAAGTTAAGCTTGTTCTCTGCTCAGAAACCAGCAGTTGTCTAAAACCGCATTTTGGTTGTTTGCCTTTATAAAGGAGAGATTCAGAAGCAAGATACTAAGATGAGGACCACTTCTTTGAAAGAATAGAAAAGAATTGTTTTTTTTAGACCCCTATTCTTCTTCAGGTGCTACTTGTAGAGCAACCAAAGTTTTGGGTTATATGTGGCTTGTGCTTTTTGTAAGGACTGTAAATTAGTATATTAGTAAAGTAGTCTTCGATCATGGTTCCATGGAGAGGAGTACTAAAGCTTGGTGAGTAGGCAAGGTGGAAAGTCTGCACCCCACCTGGAGTAGATGCCCTTGTACCTGGGCGTGGTGGAACCACGTTGGCGGTGCCTGACTCTTATCTGCATGTAGTTATATCATCAAGCCCTGAAGGGAGTTGGGCTCACATTTATAATAAGGAACCCCAATGTCAACAGAATGGGAAAATGTATTCCTGAAATGCAGGCTAGAATTTTGAGGACTGAATTGGGTGTGTTAAATAATAAAAATTAAATTGAGCAAATTTTAAAGATCTAACTGGCTTATTAATTGGTTCGTGAATTGGGCAGCATCTGTCTAGCTGGTAGAGGGGAGCTCCAAAGGGCTACAGAAAAGGAAAAGTAGAGAGGGAGTGGAGAAAAGGAAATTATTAGCAAAGAATCCATTGTTTTAGGCAAGGTCACCTTCCTAAGGGAACGGAAGGGGTCTATCGGTAAAATTCCTAGTGCTGACTAGGAAATTCCCCTGTTGACTGCTGAAAGGTCAGTATCTGGGGGGTTGAAACTGCGGTTAGGTTAGGTATTAAGTCTTGATTTACTGATTTGGAGCTTCAACCTACATGCCACCATTTTGGGCCTATAGCTTTCTTTTCAACAGATGTGAAGAAAAGAGGGATAATCCCAAAACAGTAACTGTTTGCCTTGATGTATATTCCCTTCTAGTATACCTTCAGGAAGCATTTCAGTATTGTTTTTGTGAGAGATAAAGTGTTGGTTATACTAGGCAAAAACAGACAAGGGATTTGTTGTGCTTATTTTATTAATTCAAAAGTAGAGCCATAATCAGAAAGTTACACAATTACCCAAGTAGTTTCCATGTAACTGTAATAGAATTTCATGGTAGTCCGTAGAATAAAATTTTATATAAGGTAGAATTATAAAATCCTAGGGCCTTAGAAACCATTTCAGCTGCTGTGTTTTTAAAAGCAGTTTGTTGTATAAGACGCTTAATATCAAGTAAATGACAAAGAGAAAAATATTTCTAGTCTTGAGAATTGCATATTATGAAGCTGGTAACAAACTTTATTTTGCATGGTATTTACAGTAATTTGCTTATCCAACTCACTAGAAGTAGTGTGCCAGGAAGAAATTATGGAATACTGAGTCTGGAGACATGAGGTCCTACTGACCACTTACTCATTTAATGTGTCTGGAGCTCCATTTCCTACCTAAACAATGGTGGTTATGATAGCGACATATCACTGGGTTGGACATGAGAACAATCCAAACGAAGCAATATATATTGAAGTGTTTTATATAGTATTATGTATGACATAAATATTATTTTCTATCATTCATAGGTTCCTATATTCCCTTGTGTCAAGACTTCCCATAGCCATCGTGCTTTCAAGACTGTCTAATCTCTTAACTATCCTTTATTACTTTATCCTTATACTTTATATTTAATAATCACTTTATTTCCCTTACTTGTCTTCTTTTTGTTTTTCATGGAACATATATCAGGTGTGCCCTTAGTGAAACAGTGAGGGTGGCCTTTGTCATATCTGAAATGCTTTGCCCTAACAGCCCTTACCAGTCCTGCATTATTGTATTTTCTGAGCATATCCCTGCCCAGTTCTCCTGTTTGCACATTGCTTTGAGGGTTGTAGGAGGAAGGTGCAATGGAAATGGACAGATGTTCATCCAGTATGACAGTTTGATGCTCTAATATGTGCAAAATAAACGTGTTATTTAAAGATGCGCCATAAAACTGCACACCATATTAGAGTCTGCTGTACTTTTAGTCCCCGTGCATAGATTTTACTAGGAACAATGTTAGCAAAGTAGGAAAAAGACTCCCTCGGGTCTCCATTGTCCTGATTCATGTTTCAGAAAAATCATTCCATAGGGACCATGTACCATATTTTCACTAGTAAAATTGATTGTCCCATTTTTCATCTTGTTAGTCTAGTTGGCCTTTGGAAGATATCTCCACTCTATATTATTCTCCTTTGTAACTTTATCAAGGCAGTTTCATTATTCTGCCTCTCTTATTATTTTAGAAAGAAAAAAGCTAAATCCCAGTATGCTCAAATGCTTAATATTATAGTCATCATTGGGAAATTTTATTTAAAATGCCTGGAAATAGGATGATCTGATTATTCCAGTAACCTGGTTAGCAAACTAGGTGAGTTACAGGCCATCGATTTTCAGAGAATTTTAATTGTCTCTTTTGATTAATATTAGAACTAGACTGCATATTTTTTAATGATTGAGGAAGTATTTCAGAATTTATGGTGAGTTCATTCATGCACCAAATACTTATTGAGGCCTTTACTAAGTGCCAGTCACTGTTCTGTTTGCTGAGGCCCCAGATATCAGTGAATTAAGCAGACATGGTCTTTCGCCTTCATGGGGGTTATTATTCTAACCTGTGGTCCATGAGGAATACCATGGATTTAAGAGGTATAAGAACAAGACGGCTAAATATTTAACCTAGGAGTTTGTTTTCAAAAGTAAACTCTTGGTTTTAGCCTGTTAATTCATCATTTTCATCTTCACCATGAAAGTTGACTGCTAAAAATTTTCTGTTTATTGGAGCTTTCTGGTTTATTTGGAATTAATAAATTGCATAACCCTACTTTTAAACAGAGTAAATGTTAGATTAAAAACCAGAATGAACTATTTTTCAAATCACATTTTAAAAGTGAATATAATTAGAATAATCCTCATAGGACGCATAATCTCTGGGGGAAATATAATTTGTAACCATGTAATACTGATGTTGCTACAGCATCTTTTGATAATCCAATTGCTTATATAGATTTGAATTACCATTCTTTTAAGTTTAAGGGTAATTCAAAATACATATACACATTCTTACCATCCTTTGGTCAATACAGATGGGCTTCACTCCCAGATCTGATTGGGCCTGCACTGACTAGAGGGGACCATTCTGACTCGGTCTCTGCAGGAAGTCCACTAGCTTCTGATGTCACTAGCTTTCAAGTTTTCACTTTATTTTGTGGAGCTTTTGCACAAATATTCAGTGGCAGTTTTTATTTTTAAATAAAGGAAATATGGAGCAGGTAAGATTGCTTTAACTCTGCCCGTAGAGTTTCAGCAGCTGCAGACACGTCTTTATCGTAGCAAATGGGAGGGGGCTACAGACGCTTGCATGCATGAGAACAAACATGTTTTCTCTCTGGGACACCCCATGGAAGGAGCAAGCTGTAGACATGGAGAGGACATGGGTTTCTATCTCTGCTTTCCTACCTATTAACAGGTCAGTTTACCTCTGGTAAGGGTACCTGCTTTGACACACTTATGGGGTTGATAATGAAGGTCAAATGATGTACTGGACTTGAAGGTGCTTTGAAAGCAAAAATTATGCAGGTAGGTGGTAGCTTTCATCTCTTTCTTGTGTTACAAATAGGAATAACTAAAGAGTACGTTCCCTGGAACACAGCATCATATGGAAGCTTCAGATGGGTGGTACCCTCTCTAAGAAACCTCTTTATCTTCACTCTGAGAATGCTCAGAGCGGCAGCGGTATTCCTAAGATTGGGTCCATCTGGTATTGGCATCATTAGTCATCACTTTTGAGGCAGTGATCTGGTTTTGTTTTTTAATAAAGGAAATCTCTTTTGGATCATACTATTTTTAGTCTATTACATTGAACTCGTATTCCATGGATTTGTAGAACGTGTAAGTGCATCTGAATGAACTTGCTCTACACAAGTCTTGATTAGTTCTTCATATTATTTTAGCACTTTGGAATAATGGCAGATCTTGGTTCACACTGAAAATTAGAATTTTTATAAATGTAGTTCTTAGTATATGTGAATAGTTTTGGAGTTGACAATATATTTTAGGCATATGGAAGTACTTCAGTAGAAGTATCATGTAGTTGTTAACTGGGTGGTTGTTAAACTAATCGAAATTATTTATACTCAGACTCTTCTACTCAAGAACCAACTTTGAGCTTTGGTGTACTGAAGACAACCTAAACCTTCTGACAAAGAAAGGCAGGCAACGCTGACTGGCTCCAGCAGATGGTGCTGATGGTCACGCTCGGGCCTTCAGTCCCCACCACCACATCCGTTCCATTGTCTGGTTCATGTGTCTGTGCTTAGTTTTGAATTATCTTAAGAATAGGAATAACCTCATCATTTCTGATAAGTGCAAAAGCAGTGAGAGTGTTGAAATGCTGGTGTCAGGGAGGAAGAATTTCCTCTGCCCATCAAGGTCCTTCTGGCCAGACTCAGAATCAGATTGACATGGACAGATTAGCAGGAGAAAATCAAATTTAATTTCATTTGTATGTTAAATCCACACAGACATGGAAATTCCAAAAACAGTCAAGCAAAATGAGGTATATATATCATTCTGAACTAAGGAGAAAGAGACTAAGGGTCTGGGACTTAAAGGGAATGAATGTAATTCACAGGAAGATGAAAAGGAGTAAATGTTTGGTGAACAAATGTTTGCTGGGTCACGCAGAAAGAGTGGGACATAGAGGACTTTGATCAGACAGGCTTTGCCATTCCTAGTTCATAGTATAATGTAGTTATCTATAGTAATAGTTCTCTTCCTGGAGCAGATCCTTTATCTAAATTCTTTTAGGCAGTTGAGGTGGGGAGGTATAAAGAGAGTTTCCTGAATATGCTGTGTTTTGATTGCTTTTAACTAAAAAATAATCTGCATGCCAAAGTGGTCTATCTTGGAGTAGTTTGCCTTTGGTGATAGATGATGGAAAAAAATTAAAATAATGAAACAAAAAGCAAGTGTTGAAAAAACAATGTTGTATGTGTATATAAGATGAATCACTCAGTTGAACAAATAGTTCTAAGGGACAAAGAATAACTCACACAGTATGCTTAAGGTATTACCCATAACAGTAATTGGCAAGTGATGGGGGGAAAATGTTTGACAAAGTAGAATATATGTTAGAAGAGACGTGTCAGATGCCTGTTAGCCTGATGCTAATTCAGGAAACAACTGAGAGTTTGTTGGAGAGCTTAAAGTCTGAGCATGGTGGAGGTACTGCTAACAAATCCTGGGTCCAAAGCTGTGCTGCCTGCGTTGGTCCAGGTCCCGTGACAAACCAGTGGAGAGGCCGGGGGTGTAGATACTGAAGCTGGAACCTTATCTACAGTGCATAAGGATTGGGGAGGATGGTTACCTGCCTCCTAATTTTAAACGTAGAAGAAACTGATCCTTTTTGCAAAATGATGCCCCACAGATCTTATAGCATTGAAGAAAGGGAGAGTGAGCCTGTTTTTAAAACTCACATTCCTTATAGTAGACATTTATTCAGAGACTGCAAGCCCAAACCCTTCAAAATTGCATTGGACTTTTGAGCAGACATACACAAACATACTGTTCCTGCTGGGACAGTCCTAACCTGTTCATAAATAAGGAGAACTGGTTACTGTGCTATTTTGAATGCAAAGAAGTTATGTATCCTTTTATAATATTAAAATAAAAAACAAGACAGAATATTGTAGGTAGTAATTTTGAAACCTGTAGGATTCATTTTTTGCCAAATAATAAGCATAAAGAAACTTTTGACCTAGAGCTCATTTCCTATAGTTACAGTGTTGACATAGTGGAAAAACTATAAACTCTGGCACAAGTCAGCTGTGTGAGGCCAGCAAGATACACAACTGCTCTGCAACTCAGTTTCTTCCTCTGATAATTGGGCATTGTGTTCCCCATCCATTAGAGGTGTTGTGAGTAATAAAAATAATACTTATTAAGTCACAGTGCCTGGTCATAATGGGCCTTCCATGACTAGCAGCCACCAGTGGAATTAGCACTAATAGTACTCCCCATGATTAGTGAAAAACCCCAACAGAAGGCTTGAAGGGTGCCACCAGCAATTGCCATGGCCAGTTTTATCAACTAACATAGATGAAACTTTTGTAACAAATAGACCAAAAATGCAATGGTCAAAACATAACAGAAGTTCATCTTTCTCTCTTGTAACATCCAGGATGGGCTCTGATTCAGGAGGGCCCAGGTCCACACAGTCAGGGACTCAGGTTTTTGATGGTTCTCCAGTCTTTAGCAGGAAGCATAGGAAAGGAGAAGTGGCCTAGAGGCATGTGTGAAGGTTTTCAGGACTAGAAAAGAAGTGGCAAATACCAATTATCACCTGCATTATAGTGGAGATAACTTATTCCCACGGGCATACCTAACTGCTAGGGCAGCTGGGAAATGCAGTGTAGCTACTGGGAAAAAGGAGGCAAGATTGAGGTAGCCATACTGGTTTATTACATGGCATAGTAATGACCCTAAAGTATTCTCTGTGCTCCACACTGAATCTTGGTACCAACATTCTGAAAATTTACTGACAATTTCTGATCAATATCAAAATTCAGGAGTGAATCCTGAGGCACAAGACACATAAATCCTGGTAATATGGGCTGCAGGTGGCTCTGTTAAGCTGTATAGGACGTGTGGCTTTCAATGGTGGGACTTGGCCCAGACTCTGCACTCAGGCCAGGGACCAGGTGACAGGGGCCTGTGTAACTGACCTGGTCTAAAGAGGCACTCAGTATGATATGCCAGCTCAGTCACAATGCCTGAGCAGTTGGCATGTGGCAGGCAGGAGTGACAACCAGGGAATCCAGGCAACAGATCGGGGAACCCCATTGGCAGGAGTTGCCTCCTGGGAAATCAGTCTGGAGCATCAGAAACCCAGACACTGGCTGGGTAACAGGGGTGGGAGAGGTGGGGAGGGAGTGCGATCAGGCAGGGAAAGTGGGCAGGGCTCCCAGGCACCAAACTGATATTCCAATCCTGCTTCTGGTCCTACCTAGAGAGAGAGCAAGGCGTATGCAGTTAAATGGCAGAGACTAAGCGTTTCTCTGGTCTGACCAAAACAGGGGATGAGGAGGAGCAGGGATTAAGAGAAGAAGAGAATTTAAATTAAGGAATCATGGTGATATCTAGAAGTCGTTCAGGGGCACTGGGGCCAGCTGGGAACAAACTACAGAAACCCACTTGCATTAGTAAACCACTAGCTCCAGGATCTTGAGCAATAATTCATTTCTAAGCCCTACTGACTGGGGAGGCTAAAGCTTCGCATACCTGCTGCCTCAGTCATTATTGGCTCAGGAACTCAGGTGCTGGTGGGAAACTGGTGCATCCACCTATGCGGGTGGGGCACATTAGGGGACATTGAAATGAGGGAAGCATGAACAGATTATCTGCTGAAATTGCATTGTAGTTCTAAATGGTATAAAAATGTGTTTCATTTAATTTTTAGTCACTCTCCAGTTCCTCAAGAAATATTCAACAAATGTTGGCAGATTCTATCAATCGTATGAAGGCATATGGATTTCACCAGGTAAAGACTTACATTCTGTCTTCAGGGGGCTAAATGCATAGCCATTTCCACTAATGTTTCACAAATCGGTGTATTAGTCTCATGCAGAAATAAAAGCAGCAGATGTGAAATCTGTCTTTAAAAGCTTGTGAACATAGCTATTCATTTTTACCTGTTTATCTGGAGTTGGGAAAGTCTTGAGTATCATGGAAAGAACAGATGCCAAGACATATCTGCTAAACTCCTTATGGAAGATCTAACGCAGAGACAACATCCCGGGCTACAGTGAATACTGAGGGAAGACTGATTTCAGACAGCGATAAATGAAGCATTTAACTTGGCAGAAATCGTGAATTCAGATTAAGTTCCTTATGTGTTCCTTATTTCCGTGAGCTTGACCGTGTTCGATGAGCCATCCATGCCCACTGTGCCAGGAGCTCCTTTGGGCACTCAGATCTCTCACACATCCATCCAGATGTGATTCTCCCTACAGGCAGAGCCTGTTTCCTCCATCGTGCTAGGTTGTATCGCATTGTACGTTCCTCACAATAAATGGAGCATAGATGGGCAGTTGGAAACCATAGTAGGATTTGACCTGCAGGAAGTTCGAAAAAGTAGTGTAAGATGTGAAGCTGTAAAGAGAAGTTCTGAGTGACCACAGGCCTGAGGCGGAGCCATGGTGGAGGCCTACGTTCCAGTGGACAGTGCGATCTGTGGGGACATGTTATGAACTGGGATAGCTCGCATGGAGCCTTTGAGAAACTATGATGAATTTTTGCAGTGTAGAGCCGGTGTGCATCTTGCTGGTATAACACATACCTTTCTAAAACAGCAGCAATAGAACATCTAAAAGAAAATTTCAGTAACACTGCCTGGATTACATTGTTTCATTTTAAATGATAGAAAAACAAAGGATCTGTGTATTTATCCAGCCAATGTCTGTTGAGTTTCTCTTGTGTGCTAGGCACTGTTACAGGCATTGGAAGTACCATGAGCAAAACAGATAAAATCCCTGCCCTCAGGAAGCTTATATTCTGGATGAGGAAGACAGACAACAAACACATCTATGAAGTCAGATGGTCATAAGTTCTGTGGAGAAAATTAATGCAGGATAAAGGAGCTGAGGAATGCTGGGAGGGTGGAGATTGGCTTTTTATAGAGGTGGTCAGAGAAGGCTACTTTGAGATGGTGCTACTGGAGTAGAGAACGGAAGTAATGAGGGAGGGAGCCATGTGGATGACTGGAGGAAATTATGTCCCAGGCAGAGGCAACACCAAGTATGAAGGCACGAAGGCAAGAGAGCGCTTGTCATGGTTAAGGAACGGCAGAAAGGTCAATGAATGAGAAGGGAGATTAGGGCTGGGAAATCATGTAGACCCTTGTAAAGAATCCGGTATAATGGTGTTATGTCAAGCCGTGATTAAAGATGCGATCATCTAGAGAGTAAGTCTACATGGAAAAGAGAGAGCTTAAGTTTTCTTGTCTCCAAAATAAGGGGGTAGACTAGGTGGTTCTCAAGCATTTTCAGATGTGAGACAGCCAGATTTTCATAATCTTCACACCCTCTCATGAGAATGCGCAGAGCCATACGCCAATGCATTCCTTCTCTAACTTAAGAAATTATATGGGAACTCAAGAGAATGAATGAGCAGATAGATCACTTACTCAGCTTCTCTGGAAAACAAAGATAATAAAACAGCTTTTTTACTTTGGAGGCAATGGAGAGGGTCTAATGAGGAAACTGGTGCGAAGTATTTCCATTAACAGGCTGGGATGAGAGGCTTTCTGTGGGAGATATTTTGACATCGAACTGCCCATCCTCACGTCTAAACCTCAGCCTGTGAGTGTTTGGACCAGTATCCAGCCTTACTCCTGCTGCCCCTTCACCCCTCAGCCTCTACCTGACTTTCCCATGCTTGGCTCACCATCCCCATCCTGGACCTACATGCTTCTTGCAAAAACCTCTAAAAATGGAATAATGGTTTGGTTTCCTAAGTAGAGGAAGTAAAGACCAACCTGTAAAGATTTTGCTAGAAGTAAATTTTCTGGAGGAATTCTTAGAGAATCAGGACAAGTCCTTAAGTTTTCTAGCTGCTTTCAATAGTGGTCAGGGCTCATCTCATCCATTACTCTGTGAAACTCATGATTTTGTCTCCTTTCCCTCTGTGCCCCAAACATAGTGACACTGCAGGTTAAAAAGGAATATGGTTTACTAGCTATAGCACTCCCCAACATTTGATTGTCATCAACCACATACCACCGGCATTATTAGTGAATATTTCTCCTTAAGTAGACTCACTTTGTAAACTTTTTGCTTTTCCTAAGCAGCCATATCTGCTATCATGGTTTAATGTTATAGCTCTTTTCTAATCATTTTAAATCATTTTAAAATATGCATGTGGAGATGAACAGAGCTCCACTTTTAAGTTTTTTTTCTGTTTAAGCTTAGAAATTGCTAGCAGTACTTTTTATGTATTTCAGGTTTACACATGGCTTCAGTATGTGATAACAAATTTTAACAGTAATTTAAAACACCAAAAGCTGTTTTGTTTTGTTTTGTTTTATAATAAGAGGAAACCAAGGGGACTTAGCTCTAGGCAGGAAAAGAAAGTAAGAAAAAAAATGAAAATAATAAATACATGAAAGTTTAGTTATATCTGAAATGAAAGAATATATGAATGATCACCTCCTACATTAACTGTGACTTATAACTTCCCACAATGATCAAAAACGAGTTTCACAACATCAAGGTTTATATTTTAATTGGGGTGAAATAATTTAACCGAAAGAATGTCTTTATCTTTCTATAGGAAAACGCACACACAAAACAAGACCTGTCGATTCTGAGATGCAGAGCGAAGCATGGTCAGTCTTTTCTGACCCTCTCAGCTTGCTTCATTATTATAGGTGACTTAGGCTTTTATTTGGTTTACCAAATGCTAAATTCAGTTTTCTAATAAGCACTCAGAAGGCAATACCCAAACAAAGTACTCTTTAGGTCTAAGTGATTTGGTGTGTTCGTTTTTCTTTAGTTAAAAACTAATTCCCTTCAGTGTACTTAATGCCACAGAGCTGTTCACGTCAAAATGGCTAACATGGTTTTTATGTTATGTGTATTCTTCTGCAATTTTTAAAAAGGTTAAAATAATTTTTGTGTTATGTATATTTTACAGTTTTTAAAAAAGCAAATTCCCTTTTTAAGGAAGACTCGTGTTTCTTATTTTATATTTTCTCGAAGAGAGTGCTTTGTAAAAATTTAAAAAGACCAAAAATTCCTTTTTGGGTCACCTAAAATCATGTGTAAGTACCACATTTTTAAATAATTTTTTTAAGATTTTGTTGAGAGAGAGAGAGAGCAGGAGTATGAGCAGGGGGGAGGGGCAAAGGCAGAGGAAGAAGCAGACTCTCTGCTGAGCGTGGAGCCCGATGTGGGGGCTCAATCCCAGGACCCCGGGATCATGACATGAGCCAAAGGCAGACCCTTATTAACCAACTGAGCCACCCAGGTGCCTGTAGTACCACATTTTTAGACACTGGTTTGAGGGCACATGGAGGTACAGCTGAGATTGCTCTAGAAACGTACTGTTATTTTTATGGAGCCTGACGGATACTGCAGTGTTTACACTGGTGCCATGAAGTGGTGTTTACACACTATTTGAGGGAATTCGATTTAAAACAGATAAGTGATGTTTGAGGAAAGTGGATATTTATTGAGTTTTCCTATGTGCTACAGACTATGGGAGACACTTTTTAAATAAGATTTAACCCTGACTGTAACCCTATGAAATATTTTTAGTTTTCTAATTCTACTTAAGCAAAGACAGCCTAAGAGAGGTTTGGTAAGGGTCACGGGGTTGCCCAGCTAGGCTGTGATAGAGTGAGCTTCAGGTCTCACCCACTCCAAGCTTTTCCCATAACAACTAATCGCCTAGCCAAGGGGCCAGGGGGAGTTACATCGAAACCGGCTCCTCAGTGCCTCTGACTCCTCCACCTCCTCCCCACTCCTCTTCTTCCTCCTGCCAGAAAACTGCCAGAGTTACTCACTAGTGTTTGTTTTGTGTGTGTGTGTGTGTGTGTATTTTTTTTTTTAAACAGAAGAAAGAATCCATGAAGAAAGCACAAGATGAAGAACTAAAACAAATAGATGAGGAGAAAACCAAGCAGATTTATAAAAGCTGGAAAGAAGATTCAGAGTGGCAGGCATCTCGTGAGTACCCAGAGGCCTCCATAACACCTTAGACCCTCCAGGCCAATTCCTTCTCTTAGTCAATCTAAGAAGCACTTAAAATGGTTGTGGAGAGAATTATTACAAGTTGTTACACAAAGGCTTAGGAGTCACTTCTTGAATAGTAGAAAGGTTCTCCATTCATCTTTGTACCATCACAGTTGTGATATAGCTATTTGATGGAATTGTATATAGCTCTGAAAAAACATATTTTGGAAGAGTTTTTAATGACCTTGGGATATGTTTATATCTCTTTTTCACTTGAAGAAAAAATATAAAATAGTATGAAAAATATCCCTATTTTAAAATGCCTTAGTATATGAAGTAAAAGAACTGGAAGGTTATTAACATGTTAATATTAATTTTTTTTTTGGAGGGATGGGTTTTGAGCTTTATTTGAATTCTTCTTCTTGTTATTCTGTACTTTTCTAACTTTTCAACAGTTAACTCACCTTAACTTTGTAATAGAAGAACCCAGGAATAACCGATTGGATATCAGCATCCCTCCCATACCTATGACCTGACCCTGACTCCTTTTTGAGTTAGCAGTACCAGAGATAAACCCCCTCAGGAAGAGGTCAGTGTAGGCTAAGCCAGAGCCGAGCTTGCTCAGCGATGCTAGGGGCAAATGCAGGTTTGAGACACGATAAGGGTTTCCAGCTGACCCAGAAAGAGGTTTACCAGCCAGGTCATCCCTTGAGGCCACTTGAGGGTGAGAACAGGAGAACAGGAGTGACAACGTTTGCAGCATGTGGAGAATCGGTGTTCAGTTGCATTACAATGAACACTATTAACATGACAGTTTTGTGAAATGAAAATATTTGCAAGATCCAGTCACTTCCATGCAGTGAAGTTCTAGTGTAATGGAACATTTCTGGCATCTCTTCGAAGTCACATGTAACAGGGCTTGACCAAGAACACCTGAAGTGCAAACACACTGAATGAAAATTAGTCTTAGCATCCTGCATTAGAGCCCTTTACTACTGTGTTGCTAAAACAAAACGATAAACGCTCTATTTTACAGAGCAACATTAGAAGGTGGCCTTGGGGTGCTTTTTAGGTGTACCAGCACATTCTCTGATTGTGGTGAGAATCGTTTTATTTTTTTGGTCCGGCAGGCCAATTCACACTTGGTTCAGCTCTCTGGGGGCTCTGAGTGTGACCCTCGGCGAGCCTCTCCGATCTCTCACCCTGTCCCTCACAGTCTCGAGCCGCTGCGCTGAGGAGTCCCTGAGAGCCTGATCTTCGCTAGTGATGTCCTGAGCTGAGCGCGTGAGGGATGATATCACCTCTTCTTATTCAGAGGCTCCTGGCCAGCTGGAATTTGCACTCAGGCTGGGACTCATCACAGTGTTGCCAAATGCAGGAAATTCTCGAACACGTGGTTCTCCATTCTATTTCCTCCCTTCCTCCTTCTCCTCCTCCCTCTTAGGATGTCCTTAAAACCCCCTTAGAAAGACAGGAATCCTTCAGTGAACGCTGAGCAGCTGTGAATGTGCAGGCCCGAACTCTGTGGGTCCTAGGTGTTATAGTGATTGTTCATTATTATCAGCAGATGACGGAATCTCCTGAGAGACCGCTCTCTTCACCAGCTGATTCTTCTCACTATCTCTGTGGGCTGACCAGGGACTTTCTCAAACCCCCTTGTTTTTCTAGTGAGAAAATCCAAAGCAGCTGATGAGAAGAGACGCTCTTTGGCTAAACAAGCGCGGGAAGACTACAAGAGGTTATCCCTAGCAGCTGAAAAAGGAAGAAGCAGTGAGGGACCAGAAAGCCCCCCAGGAGTTCTACAGAAACCAAAAAGACCCCCCCTTCCACCCAAGCCTCACTTCCTAAACCCAGCGGGATACCCTCAAAAGCCTCTTAGGTAAGAAGCCATGCAGATGGCTTTAAGCATAACGGTTGAAACTGGCTGATTAAAGACAAATTGCATGATGGGCCCTAGGGAGTGGAAGACCAGCTGGCTGCCTGTGTCATTAAATTCAGCCTCACCTCTAAGCCTGTCTTCCCGAGATACCTGGTCTGGATTCATCCTCTTCTTATCTATAAAATACCCCGAGTTTGTTATAATTAAGATACTCAGTAACTTAGAGAGGATATGCATCAAGTTCAGTGTCTTCCTGTGCCGCTCGCGCACCCCCACCCCCACCTAGTGTCAGTAGGCGGGCCAGTGAGGGGAGAAGCAGAAACAGTGGGGTTTCATCAGTGCTCAGTATCCCTCTTAGTAGGAAACAATATCAAAGAAGGAACCTAAGGGCTTGCTGACTTCCATGGCGTATAGAGTTATATTTTCATTGCTCAGGATTAATGATTTGATGGTAATCCTCATTCTGGGATGCAGAGCCAAGTTCATATGTTGAGTTTGGAACTGTTCCTTCTTTGAATGAACACTTTTTTGGTCATGATGGTACCTTTGCCTCCTCAGGTATAAGAAATTAGATAGAACAGCTTGTTTTGTAAACTCCCTGAAGAAAAATACAATGGTATCATAGCAGAAACCCCCTTTCCCTTATGCTAGTTAACTGTTCATAAAATTATTTTCTCTTGGATTTTTTCATATTCTAATATGTAGAAAGACATTATGTAAAATATACCAGAAGAATCAAATAGTAATTAAATGAAACAGAACTATCTAAAGCCTTGCCTTCTGAAATGAAAACCAAAAATACTTCTCTGTTACAAGTATGGAGAAATAGAAAGCAAACAAATCTTTCTTTGCTCGGAGTCAGTACGGATCTTCAAGACTTTTCCTAATGAGGATTATGACCTCAGAGGAAACAGGAAGGTGGACCTTTTTCTTTACTATAATTATTTCTGCTTACTCAACTGAAAGGTTCCATTTTGGGATGTGGGGACCAGAACTAAAAGATCATGTTCTATAAAGTGACAGTTTGGGGAATTTTTTTCTTATGGACAAAAACCTAAGAAAAGTAATCAGAAACAGGTATCCTTGCAGTTTTGTGAACAGGTCACAAAGGTGTGAGCTCCTGCCCAGGGTCCTCTTCGGTGCCCGAGCTGGTCTGTGCATTGGCCCCAGATCTTCAGCAGGGCTATTTGTGTTCCTGCCCCTGTTCTCCAGGCTCTTCCAGGGGGGTGACTATGAGGTGTAACATGCCCTGGCCCACACTATTTTTAGTGCACAGTGTATGTGATTGACAGCAGTGAAGGTGGCCTTTAATAAGGGCAATTCTTGTTTCGAGCTGTGCTCAGTGAGCTAAGTTTTTCCAACTTAACACACTTGCATGAAATGCTAATTGTGACGCAGCCAGACTGGATGGTTTTTAGGCTGGGACAACAGTGTATGACCAAGGTCAGCTAGGAGCCAGCCCAAGAAAAGACAGAAATTGGCTGTCCTTAGAGTTTTTGCTTAACCTCCAAAGACTTTCCAAAGAAAAAGAACCTAATTCGAAAGCTAGTAAGAGTACTCGTCATATAACCTCATGTGTGTGCAGGATCTGATTCCCAAAAGAGTCAAATATTATAGTCTGTCTTCTCCAAAATGCTATCTATGCATGCATATGAATATGTACATACTTTTATGTACACCTGACATACATGTCACATGTAACTCGTGGGGACATATGTTACCATAAAACGCAAAAAGAGCCATAAGTTAATTTACATGACAGGCATCCCAGCAGTTCATCCAAACTCATCATTGTTTTTACACTGAGTTCTGCTCAAAATTAGTGGGCTGTTGTGTGAGACTTGGAAATATGTTTATTACATTGCAGTGTTACTTTTTGTAGTGGAAATTGACTTACATCCCAGAACTTTAGTTCTGCGACTGAATGTATTTCAAAATGATTCTGCCGCTTGTATCTTTTTCTTACCAATCTTCAAACACTCTTCTTTCTTTGACTTTATATTTCTGAGACTGTCTTTAGCAGAACCAAACCTCTTCAAAGTGTGGGAGAGAAGAAAGCAAGTCAGGGAGGTTGGAAACAGAAAGAAGAGAAAGTTTAATACTGAAAAGGTTAGGAAAGAAAATTTTTTTATTGCATTTGTTTTGTTTGCAAGAATATGCTCCCAAGGAAAATAGTGCTAGGGGTGTATTTCACTTTTTAATGCTTATTTTCTCAAATTTTAATTGGAAGTTAATGGAGCTTTTGTTCATATTAAAAATGAATTAAAATCTATGTATTAACACAGCAGTAGCTCATACCCATAACTAGCCCTATAGGACTGGAAGGACAAGTGACAGATTTATGTTCCTATTTTTTGACTAACCCTTGAGGGTTGAGTTGTATAATGGCAGTAATTAGGGGTCCAACTTCCCATTAACTCAGCCCATGTAATTAGATCTTCAAATATATATACTCCTCTCTCCCTTTATACATGATTTATATATCCAGGATATATATGATTTTTGAAGGCATTGTTTTCAAGTTAGTTAAACCTGACTTGAAGAACTGTTCTCTAAATCTCAGAAACCAGGGAGTGACGAGGATAGCATCAAACTCTGCCCAGGAGGACATCATTCGGTGGTTTAAAGAGGAGCAGCTACCACTTCGAGCAGGCTACCAGAGAACCTCAGACACCATAGCTCCCTGGTTCCATGGTGAGTACACAGGTGCCCTCGACGGAGCCTCATCTGATGACAGATGAAGCCGTGTTCATCTGTTAATCCACCAGGAGGGCAGAAAGAATAAAGGCTTCCTTTTATTTGTGCTGTCCAAGAAGAGTCTTTGAAACTATTTTCACAAAGCAGTTTTTCAAAGGTTTCTCGGTGAGTTCAAGCTCACAATGGATTTAGAAAACAGTAAGCAGTTGTGGTCTCTGCATGCACTGTGCCTTAATTTGTCACCGCAAATAAAACACCGCTGGGTGGGTGGGGAAGGCAGTGCCTCCTGTTCACCTACACTAGGGCACTTGATTGTGATTTCCTTCAAATGGCAGTGCCTTTCATCCACCGTCCACAGTGGGGAGAGTCCGATATTCCCTTGGGTGTGGTGGGCAGGGCACTGGTTTAGCAGTCAAAAGGTTAGGTCTCCATTAACAGTTGAGTGACTGAGCAAACCATCATTCTCTGTAACAAGTCAAGTCAATTGAGCCTCATTTTCCTCGCCTGTTAAATTGAAGGGAGTTGAACTTTATGATCTTTAACCTGAAAATTCTGTTACTTTGATCTGTGTTTCCATTAAGTAGTTGAAGCTGCTAGGTGGATTTGTTGGAACAAAGCAGATATTACCTAATAAACCATTTCTTAATTTGACCCTAGAAACTTGGTTAATTCAAGCCCTCTGTCTAGCCAGCACATATTTCACTGTCCTCTCAGTTTTTTGGACTCCAGGAAAAGAAGCGGTTCTTGCCTCAATTGGCTTCTTTAGGGTCAGTGATTGAACTGGATTAATCGGCTCTATGTACAACAAAAGCGCTTTTAAAAAAAATAAGGTTCTCTCACAGAGCACACTTGTCCTAAAGGGTACCTTGTTTTGAATCATGTCGAAGTCTTCTCTCTTTTATTTTTAAAATTTATTTATTTATTTATTTTTTAAGATTTTATTTATTTATTTGACAGAGAGAGAGATCACACGAAGGCAGAGAGGCAGGCAGAGAGAGAGGGAGAAGCAGGCTCCCCGCTGAGCAGAGAGCCCAACGCTCTCTGATCTCAGGACCCTGAGATCATGACCTGAGCCGAAGGCAGAGGCTTTAACCCACTGAGCCACTCAGGTGCCCCTATTTTTAAAATTTTTAAAAAAATTTTTTTAAAGATTTTATTTAAGAGAGAGAGAGAGAGCATGAACATGAGCAGGGGGAGGGGCAGAGGGAGGAGCAGACTCCCTGCTGAGCAGGGAGCCCATTGCAGGGCTCAATGCAAGGCTTAATCCCAGGACCCCGGGGATCATAACCCGAGCTAAAGGCAGATGCTTAACCAACTGACCACCCAGGTGCCCCGAAGTCTTCTCTCTTTTTTAGTATCATGTCACACACAAATATATCCACAAAAGTAGGGTCCCAAACAAATAACATGGTAAACTTCTGCTTTCACAGTCCGATCATTATGGAACCATCTAGCTCTCCTTGGAAAATACATATTCTTTGGTGATTCAGGCTTTAGTAATTGTCCATTCCCTGAGGAGCTCCTCTCCCTCTTAGGACTAGGTCATGAGCATACTTCCTTTCCATTCCATTCAGAAGACATTGGAAGAAATAGTGACATCAGTGTCAAAGGTGAATGTTTCATGTTGCCTTTTTTTTTTCTTTTTAAGATAAGCACTGATGAAATCAGTACTTTATAGTTTCTGTGTCATTGGGCAAATGGGGTCATTCCTGATTACAAGGGTGGTAGTTCATTTTAATAACAGGAAATAAGAAATTGAAAGTGTTGGTTAATGTTTAAAAATCCTGGTACTTTAACAGGCAATTCCACTTGAAACAGTTGCTAAAGGCTAAGAAGATAAAGTTGGACTAAAAATCCAGTTGGAGCTTTGGTTAAAAAAATAAGTTTTTGAGTTTTACATAAATAACTTATTAGTTCCTATTGCTATGCATTTATTTTCACTTATATAAATATTTATCATAGTCATAAGCAAAATAAATAATATGATACAATACAATGAAATAATATACAACGACGTACTCAGTGTAAGTCATTTTCTTCTGTTTTAAGAAGACAAAATTTCACATGTTTCTATGATAAAGAAAAGATGGATCATATCTTATATTTTTGAAATATAATGGTTTATTGATCATGAGCCCTGTTTGAAATAATGGGATGGTAGCTCTCCTGTATTGGTTTACCATCTTCCTTCTATTATCAGGCACTCCATAAGTTGCCTTTCTTATAGTACTGTTTGGGTCAGCTAATTTTTCCCCACAGTTCACACTTCCACCCTTTTCTTTTCATTAGCTTTAGATAGAATGGAAGTGGGTAGGAAAGGACAGGGAAATGAAGACCACTGGATCTCTGGCTTGTGGAGCTGCGTGGAAACTGGCATGCTCTCAGTTGGGAGAAGGAATTCAGGAGGATCTGGAGATTACTGGGATTAAAAAAGAGGGGAGACTATGAATTTATTTGGGATAAGATGAGTTTGAAATGTCTTTGGGAAGTCATGTGAAAATATCCATTTGGTAATTGGATTAACAGATCAGTGCTAGAGATAATGGATTGGAGTCCTCAGCACACAATGAAAAGCAGGGGAAGGGATGACATTTTCCAGGAGTGAATTGAGAAGAAAGGTAAGAGAAGACCAAGGACAAGACCCCAGGAAGCACTAACACTCAGTGCGATGGCAAAGAAGAGCAGAGACCCCACATCTTTGTCTAAGGTTTCCTTTCCCACTTGGGGTCATGATGAGGCAAATATCTGGCCATGGGCAGTAAAGTCGGGTATTGCCTCTGATCTCCTAGATGTAAGAATGTGGAAAATCCCAAGTGCAGGAGAGATCCGGAAATGTAGTACTGAACTCTACTTTGTGAGCATCTTTTGATGATCTCAAGCACATCTAGATATGTAGTCTTCCCACTTCTGCTCCTCTCTCAGCAAGCTTTTCTCACAGAGGCCATGGGGTCTCAACTTTCACTGGACTTTTTGGTCCGGCTTGATCTGATTATCACCCCAGCTCAATCTCAAACCACGTTCCTCACAGAACCCTGCCTTGATCATGACTTTCCACCACATGTTTCCCTTCTGTCCTTGACACACCACACTCACCCCTTTCCTAGGACCTTTGCAGTTGTTGTTCCTGAAGATCCTTCTATGGCCAATGTCTTAAGGAGCTGGCTCACATGATTGGAGGCTTGATGGGCCCCAAATCTGCTGGGTAGGCTAGCAGGCTGGAGACTCAGGGAAGACTGGCAGCTCAAGTCCAAAGTCCACTGGCAGAATCCCTTCTTGCTCAGGGAAGGTCAGTCTTTGTTCTTTTAAGGCCTTCAACTGATTGGGTGAGGCCCACCCACGATCTGGAGGATTTTTCTCCCTTCCCTCATTTAAAAAATATTTTTTTTGACTAGGAAATATTTTGAACAGAGTACAAAGGAAACTGTAAGTAACACCGATGATGTAATAAATGTTGTATCTACTTTTTAGGATACAATGAATGTTAGAAGCCATATTTATCTCATATCTGTTTCTCTTATTAAGAAATAAAGCCTGAGAGAACTAAGGCCCTTTCTTTTACTCCCTTACTGACTCTATTTACTTCTCTCCCAGGGGTGAACCACTCTTTTGAAGTTGTCCTTTTCATCCATATTTTTATACTCTCATTATATATGTATATGTGTGTGCATTTTTATAAACTATATTAAGATATATATAGAACATATATTTATACACACATATATACTTCTATAAAACATGCAATATTGTGTTTAACATTTACATGGTATCATGTTAATAGGTATTTTTCTGCAACTTGAGTTTTCTCCCAACATTATATTATCTAGATTTTTCTTTGGCTCATTCTTTTTACCTGTTGTGCAGTATGTTATAATATACATATTATATTCTGTTGGAGCTATAATTTCTTGAGGGTCTAATATGTGCCAAGCATTACATTGAGCACTTTAAAGGAAGTAACTTTTATTCCCACTTTATAGAGGAAGAACCTAGGAACTAAGATGTTAAGTTCTTTTCAGGCTTCTACCATTAGTGGCAATATTCAGAGCCAGATCTACTTAACTTCAAAGTCACAGCATATCTGAGCCTAATACAAGTGGGAACACCCATCCCATGTCATGCTTTTTATGTAAGCTGGAAATTTAAATTAGTGAATAGTAATACCACAGAGATTTGTTTCTCCAATACATGAATGAGTTCACTAAATCTCACAGTCAGTGGTGAAGTAAAAGTATCAAGGAACCTTCATTCAGCGTAAGTTTTGCCCCATCCCCATACAATACCCCAAGGCCACAAAGGTTTGGAGTAATAGAAATGGGATCTATATATTTTGTGGTAGTGGTTACCTAACTGTATACATTTGTCAAAATCGATCATTTGTGCACTTAAAACTGGTGAATTTTATCGTATATAAATTACATCTCAAGCTGATCTTTTAAAAATGTGACGTCCAAGAAGCACAGAGTTTTCTTAGCTCTTAGCATGGAAAGATAGTGCAGTTGGCCCTTGAACAATACAGGGGTTGAGGTGCCAACCCCTTGCACAGTTGAAAATCCACAAATAAATCTGGACTTCCTAGAAACTTAACTATGAACTGCCTACTGTTGACCAAAAACTTACTGATAGCATAAACAGTTGATTAACACATATTTTGTATATGTATTATGTACTGTAATCTTAGAGAAAAAACATTAAGAAAATCATAAGAGAAAATACATTTATAGTACTATATTTATTGAAAATATATATATACATATAAGTGGACCCATGCAGTTCAAACCTGTGTTGTTTGAGGGTCAACTGTATAGTGTAGGCTTGGCACAAGACTCCAAGACCAGATCACCTATGTTTGAGTTATGTTCTTCTCCTCTTTAAAATGGGGTTAATAATATCTACACTGTAGAGTAGTTTTTTTTTTAAAAAAAGTGTATCATCTAATATATGTAACATACTTAGAACAGCACCTGGCACATAGTGTTTCTATTATGGCTAATCAGAACTGAATAGCTTAAAGTAAATGCACCATTCCTGTTCTCCCTGCCTTTCTCTTCATTATAATCCTAATCTTGCCACAAAGTATTGTCGTAACTGCATCATATATGAGGAATAAGCAGCACTTCAATAAAATAGCTCTTAATTACTGCCAAACTATCCTATGCTATTTTGATAAGTTTATTTAGGGTCTGTCCTTAAAAATCCCAGAACCCAGGAAGTCACCCCAGAAGGCAACAGGAATTTGGAAGGACAAAAGGAAAACTGGCAAAACAGGGAGTAAAGTTGTTTGGAAAAGTTGAGCAGAACATTGCCAGTTGAGACTGAGTGTGGGGTTGGGAGGAAAGGTGCAGCAAGATGGGAATGAGTCCTAGATTTGCTAAAAATAATATCTGCTATTTTCTAGATTTAAAATCTTCTGAATACTGTAATCAGCTCTGTTTGGTTTTGTTTCCTCTTTATCATCCTCCTCTCATCCTATCGGACTGTCTTGACCCTGAAATACAGTCCTTGTCTTTATTCATTTTCTTCTTGCGTCTGGTCACCGCATTGTAGCAGTCTTTAAGACACACACTATGGTCTAGAATGTTTGTAAAGTTGGAGATTAGTGTTGGAGAGCCCTCCTGCTAAATGTAACATCGTGCAAAGTCATTTTATTTATTCTGGTTCCTGACTCTGAATATCCAAAGTGTGTAGATACATAATTAGCTATACTCACTGACTAACTCCTCTTCAAGGAGAGGGCCAATAAATAAATAAAACTGAAGTTTGAAAGTCTGTTCAGAAACCGCCAGACTCATTTCTTCATTCTCTCCGCTAGCATATCCCGTCTCCTGTTAATATGCGACAGTGTTCCGGAGCTTAGATACAGCAGGGACTGGGAGTCGGAAGGTGGGGGAAGGCTAACAATAACTGTATAAACAAATTTCTGATTTAGGAATTTTCTAACTGCTTCTGTTGTTAGAGAATTCGCATATTTGCTTTACGCATCCAGTGCTGATCATTATGCCTCTGAAATGTAACGCACACGTCCTTATTCAAATATGGATATAATTAGCCTGCTGTGAAATGTTCCCATTCTGATCGGTTTCTTGTGGATGTCTTTTGCTGTCATGGTTTATAATTGAACCCGCCTCTCAATGCTTTAGTCCCAATATTTTATATTCTAAGCTACTTAAAAAGCAAATCCCTTTCACATCTGTGGGATTTCAGTACAGTTCACACTGCAGCTATTTTGATTGCTTCCATTTTTGACACATGCCTCCAAAGTTTCCTTCTGCTTGGAGAGCAAGTCCTATCCATTTCTGTGGAGGCAGCTGCTCTCCGGGACTTCAGTTCCCCAGAGCCGAGCGTCCAGGTGCAGTCCTGCGTCCCACGCCTCGGCCATGTGCCAGCCCACAGCCCCTGCCGCGCAGTCCCTGAGGCCGCGTGCCCACAACGGGAGGGATCGCACAGACAGAGTCTCACAGAGCCCGCCCAAGATTTCCTTCAGGCTAACACCTTAATGAACGTGGGAATCAGCACTCATAAGTGACAATCTGCCCTTCAACTATTTTGCTGAGGAGCAGTGATTTCTTCATTGTGGAGCCATCAGACTTCTGGCCCCCTCTCACAGAGAGACTTTCAAACTTCGTCTTTACTAAGCACATTCTGTCTCATTCACATATATGATTCATACACTTGGTGGAGTGGGGTAGGCTGTGGCCAGCAGCAAGAATCTGTCACGTCTGTGTGTGGCAGGGAAGGACCACTGCAACTGCCTCCCCTGGCAGTCACTGTCCACCCTGGAGAGGGACCAGCACAGCGTTAGCACGGAGCCCCGGGACTTCACCTGCATTTGAACATGAAGCCTTCATCTGCATTAAGCATCAAAGCACTTTGAATTGTTCTCTGGAGTTCTCCTATCTGACTGCCTAGTATTAGTTCAGATTTCCAAAGTAACTGAAGAGGAAACATAAAGAGGGTAAAGCTGTGTCCATCTAGTTAGTCTTGAAAAGAGCTAGCTTTTCTGCAGCACATACCGTGCATTATTGTGGGGTTTTTTGGAAGACTCTGACTTTTCTCATAAACTACCCAGTGCAGCAAACTGGCTGCAAAAGCATATGTATGTATTTCCATTAATGTTGGGAATCATCCATTAACCTCAAAGGCCTTGCTTACTTGAGTTTTTCAAATGATGCACTTGAGTCTTCCCCCCGATGCTGCCAGTCATTGAGTGTCATGGCCTGCGTGTGCCCAGGAGCCCTGTGCTTGCCATTACCGATGCCCAGGACTCCAGTCTTTTAGTTTACCCTGTGTTCTTGGAGAGACCTAGAAGAACCTCACAGGCAAGGGAAGAGGGGACTGGGTAGGTGAGGGGCAAAAGAGAGTGACCTGCTTTGGGGGTTCGACTTCAGACTTTTTATAGAAAGGGGGATTTTGGTATTTAGAGAAGTACTTTTAATCTGTGCTTTCATCACCAGAGTTTTCTTTGTCATCACATGGTCTGATTATAAAATTTGGACACTCTTTCTTTATGCTCGCAAAGGAGGCAGTAGAGGGTAGTGGTTAAGAGCACATCTCTGGGGCCAAATCCCAGCCCCCACCAACAAGCTGTGTGGCCTTAGGCAAGTCACGGAGCTTCTGAACTTCTGTCTCTCATCTGTATGATGCAGACAATGATATTACCTGTCTCACAGAATCGTTCGAAAGATTCATGAGTTACTATATGTGAATTACTTAGAGCTGAATGTGACACATAGGAAGCCCTAATTAAAAAGTGTTAGCCATTACAGTAATGAAGAAAGAACAAATGATGAGATTTTAATTCTTGAATTATTATGGAAACATGAATAATATTTTGAGAGTTCTATTTTTCCTTATCCCAAGGGGCCTGAGACCTGAAGGGTGAGAGCTTGGTATCACCGTGTATTTCCCTCTAGATAGAGGATCTAGGGCGGGTCCCAGAGCCCCTCTGAGAATACTTCCTTTAAATATTGACAGGGGTAAGGAGAGCATAAAGTAGAAGGGAGCTACAGTGGGAAAATATAGAGCTCTTGCCCAAGTTTAAGACCTCCTATGGATAACGTGTGCACTTTGCATTTGGC
Organism: Potos flavus; assembly: GCA_028534135.1. Taxonomy (NCBI): domain Eukaryota; kingdom Metazoa; phylum Chordata; class Mammalia; order Carnivora; family Procyonidae; genus Potos; species Potos flavus. Next base: position 33,975,116 of record CM052899.1, on the reverse strand, counting down.
AGGGTTGCTACTTGGAAAGAAGTTCTTCTAAAACTCAGTTTTTTCTTTTATTCACCCCTAATCTAGGCACTTTGCAGTGTGGGACTTTGAGGTCACCTTAACAACAGAGATGAGTTCCTTCATGAAAGTTATCTTAGTGCTGTCTCCTCCCTGCAGGATATTCTGGGCAGCCCAAGAAGCAGAGAATACAGGACAGGTGACAAAAGAAGGAGTGAGAGTTTCTTGGCAGAGCTCTGGAAGGGCAGCCCCTAGGCAGCTCTCAGCAGACCCGAGGTGCAGTCAAGGTGAATGCTGAAGCCTGCTATGCTCTGGGGCTTTTCAGAGTCTGGCAACAGGAATCCTGAGCTTAGGGGAGGTGGCGGAGGTCGCTGATGCCACGATTCTACATCCAGGTGACTGTACTTAAGCCTTCACAGCAAATGCATCTTCTTTACGTTGCTTGGGTCAGGGGTGCCTGGGTGGCTCAGTCGGTCGAGCATCCAACTCTTGATTTTGTCTCAGGTCATGATCTTGGCTCAGGTCATGATCTTGGGGTCCTGGGATTGAGCCCTGCATCAGGCTCGACGCTCAACTGGGAGTCTGCTTCGGGATTTTCTTTCTCTCCCAGTGCCCGCCCCCCAACTCTATGTTGCCCAGCTTAGAAATGAACACCTCTTTGTGAAATAAATATTCATAGTTTATTTTCAGCCAATTTCAGGAAAATTTCATGAGCCCAGGGGGGTTAAAAAACAAAATACTTGAGTGAGAAACAAGAGACCTGAAACCATCACTAACTAATCCTATAACCTTGGGCATATACCTCTTATCCTTCAGTTTTCCCATCTGTATGGCAATGTAATAATACCAGTTCTGTTTATTTTGAGTTGTTTGGGAATTAAGTGAAATAGCAAATGGAGGCACGTTGAGCAATGTGAAATGTTAGCACAGGGGTAGTATTCTGGTTGAGCAGGTGAGAGCCTGGACTCTGGGGTCAGACTGCCTGGATTCAAGACCAGTGCTTCTCCTGGCCTACCTATGTGACCTGAAGCACATTAGGAACTCTCTCGGATGCAGGTTTTGCTCATCTGAGATTTGAGAGTAGGAATAGTACCTATTTGTCAGGCTGCTTTGAGGATTAAATGAAGTAAGGCACCATTTGAGGAATGCCAGGCAAACATTAAGAACTCTATGCTGCTATTATTTGGTTACCTTTCATTTGGTTTTTAAATTCATATTTTCCAGATTCTGGACGTAGGTCATACAGATGTACATGTATAAACAAAGTTAGTAGTGCTTCAGAGAAACCTGAAATGCATCGCTTGTCCCTGTACATAACAGTGCTCAAACTCGAGGCAATGGCTGCATAGAAGTGTCCCAGAGAAGAAAGTTTCTGGGCTGATTATAAGACAGAATTACTCATTAGACCTTTTCTGGGCATCTTGTAAGTTGCAGGTGCTGAGAGTGTGAAAATAAGATGTGGCAGTTGCCCTCTAGGAGATCGCAAGGATGTGGGGCAAGGAGAGACAGTAGAAGGTGCTGTGAGTACTCCAATGGAGCTGTGGATGGTACATGGTAGGATGGAGGGAGAACCAGGACAGACCCTGGATGGACCAGGGGAGTCTCAGGTGGAGGTGGGAACAGGTGCTCAGCCAGTATAGAGGAACCTTGACTTACTGCTCAGGGAGAAGTCAGAAGGCTTCATGCTATTGCGTTGCATCTTGGAGAATGAGTCGGCATTTTCCAGAAGGAAGCTGTGGAGAAGGGCATCCCGCTGGCCGTCGTCCTTCTGTAAGGTGGCTGGCACTTGGGTTTCCAACGAGGGCCATGCTAGGGTTTCTGAGTTATTTCAAGTCTCTTGGGGTCTATTCACCCTCTTTTGTGCAAAACATAGTCCTCTTGGGCCTATCATGGAGCTCTCCCTTCCTGCAGTGGGTTCAAAGCTGTGCTGTCCAGTACGGTAGCCACTCCACATACGTGGCTCTTTACACCAAAATTAACTAAAATTAAATAAAATTAAAGGTTGAGTCCCTCAGTCACACTAGCTACATTTCAGGTCCTCGATAGCCACATGTGGCTGATGGCCTCCACAGGGCCAGTGCAAGCATTGCCATTGCCACAGAAAATTCTGTTGAATAGCACTGGCCTGGAGTGTGCCCTGCACACAGAGGAAGGAGTGGGACATTTCTGTCTGCTCCCTCCCAGCTCCTGCTGTTGTGAACCTCTAGGCTGGGTGCTCAGGCTCTCAGGGGTGGTAGGCAGCTCAGCCCCGGCTCTTCAAGAGCCAGACACTGTCCAGTAAGACCTCGTGCAGTGACATCTGCTTTCTTCTGGACTGGAGTGGTTCTGGCTCCCTCTGCCCGGATTCGGCTTCAAATGAGCAGTGCTGGGGGAAGATCTGGCTCATTTCAAAAACTGGTGAAGTAAAAGAAAGCTTTTTATTTACCCCTCAAAACTAGCACGGAAATCCTCCTGTGAACTCACATAGGCTTGGTTCTTAGAATATGTGTGAAGAGAACTGATCAGAGGGAGGTGGCCTGGAGGTGTCACTGCCTTTAGGAGGCTGGATGAAGGCCACTGCTTCAGAATTCTTGAGTCACACACCAGGATAAGGAGATTGCCTGAGTCCGCAGCGATTAATATCTGACACTGGATTTTGGCTTTGCGGTCAAGGACTCTCTTTGCAGGCAAAGCTCAGTGCTTGGCAGCAATCATAGCCAGGCCTTCCTGCCTTCGATGGAATCATGACAAATTGTACGTGGACAAGTATCATCAGATGAGCCAGAAGAGCGTGCTCTTCAGGAGTGATAATCCTGTTGTAAAGCAGAAAGAGTGAAGCGTGGTCTCCACGGCACTTCACCTCTGAACCTGCCGTCAGAACCACAGTATTTGAGCCTCCGTTAGGACTTATGATTTGCCACAAAATCATTTTACTGTGTTCTGGTGTCTCTGGAAATTACACAGTGCCCAGATCTGTGTGTAATGGGTAATAATTACAGTTTGAGAGGCTTTAGGGAAGTTTGATTTACAGCTACTATCTGACCTGATTTTAGGAGGAATTTAACTGAACTTAACCCAGGTTCGGTTATAATTTTCCAGAACAGCTTTCATTTTCGGAACCTAAATCCATCTGGATAACATACTGAGGTTATAACATCTACCCCATCTGTTGAGGTAACTTGGAATTTCAGAGTTAGGCTGTCGGTAAGTCTGGAAGAAGAGAGAAATCTTTCTTCCAGAATGCTGCTTCTCCTTCACTCACCTCTGAAGGGCAGTTTTCAGTGTCAGTGAAAAATATCCCTGGTTTCATAGACAGTCAAATACAGAGTCTTGAAACTTCAGTCATGTTGAGTCCCTGGGCAGGCTGGTTACCTGTTGTCTTGTTTCAGATTATGGTTTTCATCTGTAACTTTTCAATAGGGTCAGGTGTGTTTAGAAAGGTAAAACAGACCAACAGAAGCAGCAGTCTGTATCTGTTGGATCTGATACGGGCATCATTTGAGCACCTAAAATGGACAGTGCAGCAGCTGACCCAAGAGGCTCACTCACTGTCAGTGGTGCCTGCGGTTTCCATTGGCTCATCAAGGAAAGGGCGGAAAGGTAACTGGAGGTGATGGAGATAATGCATAGGCATCATGGTAACCTTGCTGGGCCTGGGTGCGGTAGACTTGGAGGCCCTAGAAGAGAGGCCGTGACTCTTCCGTTTCAGGGATATTTCCTATCTGTGAGTGGGGGACCTGCCAAGTCTTTGCAACACCCCCAGTTCTCATGCCCATGTTTCACTGGAGTTGAGCCTCATAGGGGTTGTTGAGCACTGTGACTTTGAGGTGCAGGCCCTGGGGCCTCCTGAAATGTACATGGGAGAAGGCAGAAGGGTTGGTTGTTTGGTCTTGGCTAGGAGAGAATGGGTGATTTTTTAATCCCCCCGTATTAAAGGTCTACTTACAAAAAAGAAAGTAGAGATTTTTTTTTAAATGTATTTATTTGAGAGAGAGAGAGAGAGCAGGTGTGAGAGTAGGGGGGAAGGGCAGAGGGAGAGGGAGAGAGAATCTTAAGCAGACTCCACACTAAGCACAGAGCCCAATGTGGGGCTCGATCTCATGATTCTGAGATCACGACCTGAGCCAAAATCAAGAATCAGATGCTCAACTGACTACACCACCCAGGTGCCCCAGAAAGCAGTGATGCTTTTATCTGATGTCATAATCTGGATAATTAGGGTTCAATTCTCAATTAACTTTACTAATAATAAGACTAAAGGACTATAATAATCTATTCATTGTCTTTTCACCAGGGGGTTTTTTAGGCGGATTCCCTGGTAATAAGATACAGAGTATCAATATGGAGCTAGCCCTGGAACAGGAGAAGTAAGAGCTTCTATCTGCCGAGGTGAAAGGGATCACCAGGGGAATTCCACTCCTCCTCCCAGATCTGAGCCCACTGATTAAGTGAATGACTTCACCATCTCTCCAGGATGTGTTTATGCACTCTCTGTAGGTCTCACCACATCACTGACCCATCTGATGAACCACAGTAGGAATAAGAAGGGAAATTGGGAATATGAGTCAAACCTCATGAGTTTGGACTAGTTGGGGAAAAGGCAGGTCTGAATTAGTGTGAATTCATGAGGCCTCTAAAGTATATATACATATAAAACTTCATATAAATGAAGAGTTTTATTTTGAATATATATGAAGATATATATGTATATCCATATATATGTGTGTGTATATATTTTTATTCCTTGAAATGCCACTGGAGCATCATTTAGGAGTAACTACAGTAGAAAGACTTGTAGACCTGGGTCCCTCCTGGTTTTTTACTAACCTGCTGACTCCTAGACCAGGCTCCTCAGCTCAGCACTATTGATATTCGGGTTGGATGATTCTTTGTAGGGTGAAGCTGCCCTGTGCACTGTGGGATGTTTAGCAATATCCCTGGTCTCTCTGCACTGGAGGCCGTAGCATCCTCTGCCCATGACAACCAAAAATGTCTCTCAGACATTTCTAGACATTGTCCTGGTGGACTGTTTAAGACCATGTAGGATCACGCTCCAGGCCAGAGTCCTCAGAAATAAACTGAGGAAGACACCTTCCAGTCCCCTTCCAGATCGAATGCTTCCGGGACACCTGTAAAGGGTCCTATCAGACTCAGAAGCCACCTAACCCCTATGGTGTTATAAACGGGTGCATAGGTGGAAACATATTCTGAAGGTTAAACCTTGATGCTCTCATTTATATTATCCATTGGCCGCTGTCACCTACCCTGCTCGCCCAGTTCCTGAATACCAGGAGATGAATGATACTACTATATTCTTAAGAAGTCCAAAATGGACCTGAAGTTGCTCTTACTTTTTACTAAACTTTATCCATGCAGCCATATTAACTGAAGACAGTTCTGGAAATGATTTGGCTAAAATACCTGCTTTTCTTTCCCACAGGGATTCTTACATTAAAGCGAGCAAATGAGCTTCTGAGCACATGCGTGCCGGGCAGTTTTCTGGTCCGCGTCAGTGAAAGGATCAAAGGCTACGCCCTGTCCTATCTGTCCGAGGACGGCTGTAAGCATTTCCTCATAGATGCCTCCACGGACTCCTACAGCTTCCTGGGCGTGGACCGGCTGCAGCACGCCACCCTGGCGGCGTTGGTGGACTACCACAAGGTGACCCGGCGTACAGGCTCAGTTTGCTCTGTGAATTGTTGTCCCGCAGCAGCTCTAGCAGTGAAAGGCAATTACGAGAAAAGAGATTGAGACGAGTAATGGGGGGATTAGCCTTTGATAATTCTTCCGGATAATCAGGATTCTTAATTGCATTTCCTTTATCACTGAACCTAGTTCCTCCTTGGATACTCAGGGAGAACGCGCTGGGGCCGAGAATGGAAGAGATCCTAAAAGTCTGTGCACACGCTGATCGCATCTGAGGCCACTCGTAGTGAGAACTCAAGCCTGGAAGGGAAAAAGGATACATGGCAATTTGCAGATGAGAAAATCTCTTCTAAGATTGCCATAAACCGATAAAACTTCATGTAAATCAAGGGCAACCAAGAAGTTGTGTACTCCGAGGAGGCAGGGAAGGGCATGACTTTCTTATTTCTACTGTCTTCACAACCTGCCCCCCACAGCCCAGCCTGATCTGTGCCTTCTGATTCACAGGTGGAACCAATAACCTCCCTGGGGAAGGAGCGCCTTCTCTACCCCTGCGGGCAGCAGGACGAGACGCCCGACTACCTGGAGCTCTTCGAGTGACAGCTTCCACCGTGGCACCCTGCACCCCCCAGCTGGGCTTTCCTCTGGGTCAGCACTGCTCAAACAGACCTTCGTGTGTGAAGCCAAAGTTCGCCTGCAGCAGAGCCGACACTGATCAACGGGCACGTGTCCTTGGAGCCCCGTGGAAATCTCTCTCCTGCTCACATGCTGGAGTTTAACACTAAGAGAAAATTACCTCTGCATCATATTCACTCCAAAAGTAAAGGGAGACAATCCCCAATTTCAGCAACTACCAAACGTGAAGGATACAACCTTAATGATGTATATAAAATGAACAAAGGAGAAATTGAAACCTTTTAGGAATTAAGACGTACTTCAAAAACCAGTAGGTCCCGTGAACTATCTTATGACCTCTACACTCCCTCTTTGCATCATTTTGAAATGTCTCAGGATTGTGTTTATATTAAGTTCCATGTTGGCTTTGGGGAGCTGGCAGAAAAGGCTTCCCTGGTGGCCTGCAAACACACTTCATTTATTATGCATGTTGGAGCCGGGATGTAAGGAAGAGACATAGAAAAACAAAAGTTGGGAATGCAAATTGAAGGAGGAGTTAAAACTGTAGGAGGAGAGGCGTCCGTGTCAAGAAAGACTGCGGCCTGGAGGGGAGTGAGCACATTTTCTGCATTTCCTCGTTCTGGAGAGCAGGACGGTGCTCGCCCTGCGTACTCTGGCTCCATCCGGGAGCACACTGCCAAGGGCAAAGCCCACGCACACGTGAGGCGCTGTTTTAGTGCTGACACGCCAGCACAGACAGCGAGCCATGGCAGTACTACTTGTTCTGGGTTGGCTGGTGTCCCCAGGAACATAAGTTGAAGTCCCTAACCCTGGTATTATTAATGTGACCTTAGTTGGGAATAGGGTCTTGGCCGATGTGATCTAGTGAAGATGAGCTCCTGCTGGATTCCGGTGGACGCTCCATCCAAGGACTTACAAGGAGAGCGGGATTGGGAGCCAGAGACCCGCAGAGGTGAGGCGGCCGTGGGACCACAGAGGCGAGACTGGTGATGCGGCAGCGAGCCAGGGAAAGCCAAGGAGTGCTGGCCGCCCCCGCCAGCCAGGATCCTCCCCAGAGCCTTAGAGGGGGACGTGGCCTTGCTGACACCTTGGTTTCAGACCTCAAGCCTCCAGATCTGTAAGAGAATAAATGTCTGTTGTCTTAAGCCACTGAGTTTATGGTAATTTGTTCATTACAGGACCCGATGGGCATTACGTACCATTTGTGGCTACACAGCCTGCCCTCCCCGTCAGGAAGGAAGAGGGGCAAGGAGAGTAAGCTCCCACGGGCTCTGTTCCGCTCTGGGATGTAGGTTTGCTCAGTCAGGAATCGTATGCCCACTGCATCCTTACTGCCAACCTCCAGCAACTCTCGGGCCAGCCCAGCCAGGGGGTCGCCTCCAGGCAGCGACCCAGGGTGCTGTGAGCCAGAGAGTCTTCTGGAAGCTGGAGGGTTACTTGTACTCCAGGCCTACTCCCTGCCGCAGCCGTTTATCAAAGGAAGCAGACGTTGTGGCAGTTTGTTCACAAGGTTGCTGGTTGTGTAACACACTTGTGGGCCGTGTAAAATGTAACTGGAGAAGAGGGTGGGGTACGTGTGTATATCTGGGAGTGTGTATGGGTGTGTGTGTGCACTTTCATGAGAGAGTGTTTAAACACCGATCATTGTAAAGTATTACCTGAACTGTCCCGTTGTGTTTCTATAGTCTGAAAGACAACTGTCAGTGAGACATTTGTCCAAGAGGACCTGTCTTTAGCCGTCATTTCTTTTTTTTTTTAAGATTATGTTTATTTGACAGAGAGACAGCGAGAGAGGGGCCAAAAGCAGGGAGAGTCGGAGAGGGAGAAGCAGGCTTCTTGCTGAGCAGGGAGCCCGATGCGGGCCTTGATCCCAGGACCCTGGGATCATGACCTGAGCCAAAGGCAGACACTTAACTGAGTGATTCAACACTGTGATTCAACAGCCATGACATTTTAGAATTGCAAAGACTGCACAGGACCCATATCTTCCCAGCATTTGCTCTCTGAACTTCAGTTTTCGCTTCTAATAAAAAAAGGTATTTTTTTAATTGAGGTGTACTTGACATTTAACACTAAATTAGTTTCAGGTGTACAACATAATGATTTGATGTGTGAAATGTTTGACTGTGAAATGATCACCATTTTGTCTAATTATCATCCATCACCTTACAAAGTTATGAAATTTTTTTCTTGTGATAACTTTTAAGATCTATTCTCTTGCCAACTTTTAAATATGCATTCTAGTGTTATCCACTATAGTCACCGTGCTGTACATACCCATGACTTAACTGATTTTATAACTGGAAGTCTGTACCTCTTCACTGCCTTCACCCACTTTGCCCCCACCCCAACCCTCCTTCCCTCTGGCAACCACCAATCTGTTCTCCGTATCCATGAGTTTGGTTTGGTTTTGTTTGTTGTTTTGATTGCACATATAAGTGAAACCATAGGGTATTTGTCTCTCTCTGACTTATTTCACTTAGCATAACACCATCAAGGTCCATCCGTATTGCAAATGGCAAGATCTCATTCTTTTCTATGGCTGAGTAATATTCCATCGTGTATATACACCACCTCTTTTTATCCACTCATCTATCGATGGACACCGAGGTTGCTTCCATTATCTTGGCTACTGTAAATACTGCTGCAGTAAAACTAGGGGTGCTTGTATCTTTTGGAATTGGTATTTCTGTTTTCTTTGGGTAAATACCCAGAAGTAGAGTTGCTGGGTCACATGGTAGTTCTATTTTAATTAAAAGAAGGTGCTTTTATTAGCTGATTTTTATTAATTTCATCCAGTTCTGAAATCTTGAGGTTCTGAAATGACTAGAAAAGGACCCCATAGTCACTAATCGTTACGAAGACATATGATTCTAGCATCACCCTCTGCCTAAAATGATTTTGGAGGAAATAAGTACAGTCATATCCAGATATAATGACACTAACATCCCACTGTGGGATGACTTAGTAAACGGAAAATGACCTGACTGAATTAACAAGGGGGAGCAGATCAGAGTTCTGTACTGTTTTATCCTGTTGGTAATATTCAGAATAATAAGCTATTGTTTGATTATGATGGGGAAAAACTGTACTTTAAGCCGACTGACCAAACCAGCAAGGGAACTCCAGTCCTTGTCTCAGAGCCCTTTCGGTTCCTCTCTCCTACCCTGTTCCTCTCGCGCGCCAGAATTCCAAGTATGCGCGAGGAGGAGGATATAAATTATCCTCCCTGCTTGTGCTCGGGGCTCAGATCTTTGGAGAAGGGTGTCCTCTGAGTCTCACCGGTGAATAAATCTCTCTCTCTTCTTAGTCTCCGAGTGCCGCTTGGTTTTTCCACCAGGATCCAGTCCAGGTTCTGCTACATATGGTTCCCTGACCGGGAAACCCAACCGCGCTGGCCCATTGTGCCACCGGTTTGGGACAATGGCGCGGCAATGACAGGATGAGGGGACCAGGACCGTAAGGGAGAAGGCACGCCCTGCCTAGTTTTGGGCAGTCTCGCGCCTGCTCACCTCGGGCTGACCTCGCCCCGCTGTTTCCACCAGACCCAAAGGAGACTTGAAAGGAGAGGTCCCGACGGCAGATTCTGGTAAGGCCGCGCCTCCAAAACTCAGACCCACTCAAGAGAGCGGAAGCGGAGTTTGATCCACTCCGCGAGACCTCTTAGGTCTCACAGGTAGGGCTTCCGGGGAGGGAGGGGGGGCAGTCCCTCAGGTCAGGAATCCCCTGAAAGGGGGGACAGGAAGGAATTTCCAAAAGAAATTCCACAGGTCAGGGCCTCCGGGCCCTGTAATAACTTCTGGAGGGAGTGCGTGAGTGAATGTGCAGTTTGACTTGACTTGTCAGGTGGACTGATCCTGTGGCTCATCCAGGAGGGCGGCCAGGCAGGGCATCTGACTTGTCTCTCCTTCGGAGGGACACTCACCCTTTGTCTTTGCACCAGCCCAGGGTGGGGGGTGCATCTGAGGGGACCCAGTTGGTAAAGTGCCTGCCTTCTGCTCAGGTCACGATCCCAGGTGTCCTACAGGATGGGGACTTTAAGGAATATTCTGAAGCAGCTGCCGAAACTCTCTTTGCTTTGGGAAACTCCTGTCTTTGGCCCAAATTGGCCTGCCTATCCCCCTTTGTTGTCGGGAAAACATGGCGTCTGCCCTCCCGCAGCACTTACTCTCTTCTGCCTCCCCACCCCCTTCTCCCATTTCTGCACCACCTGGGGTGTGACCTGCATTACTAGCTTTCAGGCCGCCCTCGCTGCCTCAGGCACCAAGGCTCCTCCCCTCACTATCAGGAGCAAGAAGAGCACCCCTGGACCGAATGCCGCCCACGCCAGATTTCCCCACGTGTCTCAGGAGGAAATTGACCATGGAGAGGATCCAGGTGAAACGCAAAATTAAGTATTTAAACTAAGTTTGTTGGTTTCATTAAGGTAGACCTGTCTTTTTGGGCGGATGGAAACCCCCAGGCCCTTGCCCCTTTCTGTCTGCGACTCTCCGTTACCTCCTGCTGAGATGAAAGAAAAGACCAAATGTCTGTCCCGTTTGGTTAAGAAAAGGAACCAACTGACCCTGAGAAACCGCAAAAAACAGCAACAATAACAACAATAACAAAAAACTGGTCGGCTTTGGCCACCAGTGAGGTTTCTTCTCTCTGCCCTAACTATTGTGTGGCCTGTTATGCTGAAACCGGCTTCTCCTGGCTTCTCCGGCTTTCAGGGCCCCAAAACAAAGAAAAACAGAATCTGTCTCTACCCAGCACAGCAAATGGTTGTAGTAATTGCCAAAGCCCTCATAAAGCCCTCCGGCTTGAGGAGTACATGTAATCATGGCTACTACCGCTGGACTCTGGCTGGCTGCTCCCCCTCTGCCTTCTTTCCACGAGCTCCCGGCATGGGGGCTGGGCCTGTAGAGGCCGGCGTGCCCTCCTGCTGGGGCCGCTGCAGAGTGGACCCTCCTCCTCTTCCTCAGATCAGGTGTCTGGCACAGGGCTGGCCCTGTGCTCCGGTGCTCAGCGTTCCGGGCTGTGTGTGCCCCCGCCTGGCACTTTGGAAGCTGAAGATGCTTTCTCCAGAACCCTAAAATGGCTGTTGAAGGTGTCCCTGACTGCCAGCAGTGGCCGGAGAGGCAGGTGGAGGGCAGTGGTTCTCCCAAATAGGAGTCCTGAGGCCTGGCCAGGCCAGGGTTTGGGCCTAATGGCTTTGTCTAAATTACCCCCAACCCCCTCCTTTCCGGAAAAGGGGGACCTGGAGCCACTCGCTATCATTCTTCTCTGACCTTGAAGGAGGCGGTGTTGGCCTGGCTTCTGGAATGGACACAGTCCGCCCTAGAAAGGGCTGGGGGCAGAAAGGGGGGGGGCGCGGCCTGCGGAAGGTAGGATTAGATCATTAGGTCAATGACCTCCTAGGGTTTCGATGTGCTGTGTTTTCATCCTACAACTGGTTTGGTAATGATCTTCAAGTCCCAGAGAGCAACAGCACAGCTATGCCTGATGCTCTCATTAAAATCTATGCAGCCAAGCTCTGGGCTTTGTAGCAGCCGGCCTTGAGCAGCCTCCTCAGCTCGGGGTG
>CM052899.1:33938707-33962795 GCA_028534135.1 Potos flavus | reverse complement strand
TCCCTCACCTCAGGAGTTGGGACTTTACACTGCTGCCCCCGTCTGACCGGACTTTCTCCCAGAAACTTGTTATTACTTATTGCGGCAGCCTTAGGGACCTTAGGACGGATTGCTAAGTTCATAGAAAACACTATTACCAGGCGAACTGCTGCTCAGATACTAGCCTTGCAAGGCTATCAGCCCATAGTAGATGATAATGATGCCCTATAAACCAGGTGTTTAAAGGGGCATCAAAGGGGGGAATGATGGGGAAAAACTGTACTTTAAGCCAACTGACCAAACCGGCAAGGGAACTCCAGTCCTTGTCTCAGAGCCCTTCCGGTTCTTCTTTCCTACCCTGTTCCCCTCGCGCGCCAGAATGCCAAGTATGCGCAAGTAGGAGGGTATAAATTACCCTCTCTGCTTGTGCTCCGGGCTCAGATCTTTGGAGAAGGGTATCCTCTGAGTCTCACCGGTGAATAAATCTCTCTCTTCTTAGTCTCCGAGTGCCGCTTGGTTTTTCCGCCAGGATCCAGTCCAGGTTCTGCTACAATTACATGATGGCCAGCAGTGCTACCTGAAATTCTTAGGGAGGGAGAATGGTATAGAATTCAGAAAGAGACTAAAACCAAATGGGGTTGAGGAAGCCTGAATGCTCATCCTAGCTCAGCTATTAGATACAGTCTCCCCGTGTCTGACCCCAGTTATGGCCTAAGCAAGGACGTCCAACTCCTGGTCCTACGCCCCTCTTCTGTTACTTCGACAAGCCCAGCCCCCTGGCCTGCCTTCGGTTTCTTGGTCTAGGGTGATCCCCTCCTGTTACTGTCCAGGTTCAGCCCCAGGCACTCCAATCTGCCTACCTCTTTGGGACCGTGCGCAAATGCCTCTTATGGCCAACATCGATTCTTTTCTTTCTCACTTCCCTCAGTAGGATTCTAGAATCTCCTCTTACAGTCATCCCAGACTCTCTGGCTGCCAGCCCCCTACTGCCAGACCCTCACAGTCATTAAACCCCCATCGGGTCACCCGTAAGGCCCTGGTTCTGGTCTCCTACCCTACCCTGCTACAGGGGGATGCATAGTCCCTCAGTGTCACCGGCAGAGCTAAGCAATGCCAAGAAGTATTAGTGGGCCCAAACCTTCTGCCGAGAAAAGGAAAAACACAGGGAGAGTTAAGAAAAAGGATGAAGAAAAAGGAGAAAAAGTGAAAATGGGGCATGAACAGGTCACTTAAAATATCTTAGGGGCATTTCTACCAAAAATTGCATATCTGAGCCGCACTTTGGAATTAACCGTCCTATTAAGCGTAAACTAATAGCATTTGCTAATGTGGCACAAAATATTCTTTTAGGTTAAAAAAGTAAAAATTTGTGGCCATAAGTTCTTTAGTGGCCACTTCCTGCAGAGGCCTGGAGTTCAAGCACGTGTGACGGGCCTCACACAGACTTCTCCAGATGCCTGCCATTTGACGTACACGGGAGACACAAAGATGACTTACAGGGGGTGCAGGGATGTGTCTCCATGGGGCCTCTGGGCTTTCCTTCTTGCCAAGAATGTGGTAAGTACATTCAGACTGCACCCCGTAGGTCTTTCCTTCAGAAGGCAAGTTTCCACAATTGCGTCTTTAAAGAAGACACTTGTTCGACTTGCAATTTCCCTTCCTCAGGAGTGGCCACAAATCTGACTTGCATGTCTCCCCTCTGCTCTCCATTTGTGTGATCTCCTCCCCATCGTTTTCCTCTCTCCCTCCTTTTCTGCTGTTTTCTCTGAGAGCTTCTCATCACCTTCCCTTCCGCATCACAGACTCGACCTTCTGCCGTGTTAATTCTGCTCTCACTGCCTCCACTGTGGACGCAAGTGTTCTATTTCCAGTGTACTTGCCATACTTCCTTCTGTCCCTCTGCCTCACCTTCACGCTTCCTACCGCTGCCCCAGATTAAAAATGCTCCAGAGCCTTACAGGACAAAAGTGCTCTTTTTATTGTGTGATAAAAACACATTGGTCGTGAGTGAGCTCAGTGTAGTAGAAGTCTAGCAGGTCTGGGTTTGGATCCTGGCTATATCACTAACCAGCAGTGTGGATATTTTTTTTAAGGTTATTTATTTATTCATTTGAGAGAGAGAGAGCACGAGTCAGAGGGAGAGGGAGAAGCAGACTCCCCTCTGAGCAGGGTTACCGATGCAGGACTCCATCCCAGGACCCCAGGATCGTGACCTGAGCCGAAGGCAGACACTTAACTGACTGAGCCACCCAGGTGCCCCCAGCTGTGTGGAATCTTAAAAGAAAAACAACACTAAGCCTGTCTGAGCTTCAGCTTTCAAATAGGAGTGATTCAAGTCGCCCATTGGATTTCAAGGCTTAGAAAAGAAATATGTAAAGTCTCTTGGGTCCAACAAGGCCAGGATTCATGCACTCCATGCTCCTATTATGAGCTCAGTTTGTATAATCCATGGCCTCTGTATACCAATAGCCCATTTGCTAGAGTTTCTGGGCTGAATTTTCAGGGGGAAAGGAAAGTTTTTAGAGTAAGGGGTATAACAGGGAATCACACAATAGATTAGCCAGTTGAAATGGTTTGCAGAGAGATGGCTACCTTAGTCTGGATTAGAAATGGCAGATAGAGGGCATTCTCTTAACGTCAAATTTTGACGACCTCGAAATTAGCAGTGACCAGTCTTTACCCAAAGTTGGTCATTGACAAATTGATTCAGTTGTTCAGGAATTCCTGATCACAAATCCCCAAGTATTCACCTGCCTTTTTGAACAGAAGATTTACCACAAACCCAGATCCCTCTGGGATTAACTCTGCGTTGTCCCCCAAATAGGTCAGCCAGCGCCAGTGCTAACCCGGACTTCGGGGGGTGGGAGGCAGCCCCTGCCCTCCGGTCAATCTAAATCTGCTTTTATTTTCCTTCGGCTGAAAGGATGTTCCTTCCTGAAGTCTTCCTTCCAGCTGGGTCAAAATCCCGGTAGCCCTCCCCCACCAGGCCCCTCAACAATCACACCACGTGGTGCTTGCTTACCCTACCTCCTGTGAGAGCTCAGGGTGGTGTGGTGGAGCTCTCCTCAGGACTTCCCAAACCCACCACTGCTGTTCCGGGCAGTCCCCCACGCTGTAGGGGTGACTTCTACCTGGCTCTGTTTGGGTTAATGACAGGAAGAAACAAGCAGTTAAATACGTTCTCCCTTCAGCCTTTCTTTTGAATGTAACTTGAAGGTTTTGCTGTTTGTTTTCCACTTTATTTTTCTTAAATCATTTCAAATGGGGTTTCGCAGCCTAGCAGGACAGGTGATGATGACTGTTGCAGTTCTTTCAACGCTGGGGTTGCTGGGGGGAGGGTCTGGGAGCAGATTGGGGTGGGGTTTGAAATGGGGGATTAAGAGCTGAGGAGGAGGGAGGAGTGAGCTGAGGTCCTGCCTCTCAGGTCCATGAGGAGTAAGCCCAGTCCACCAAGTGTCCCGCCTGGGTGCTGCCTGCAGTAGGGAGGCTGGATGCACAGTCAGCCACCAAAGGACATTTGGGGAGTCTTGGGCAGAGGCTGATGAGGGTGGCCTGGCCCTCCCTGAGCCTCTGGGTGAACTGGGTGATGGGCAGAGGCCATGCCTGCTTCTGTCCCCAGGCTGTCCCCTGTGCCCTCCTCTGGAAGAGCAGTCAAGGCAGACACAGCCACGGGGCACGGGGGTGACCACTGCAGAGGGCACGCGCAAAGGATCAGCATCCCAGACACATTCTGAAAGGCACCTCTGCTGAGAGAACATTTTCTATGTGTTGGAGAAAAACCCACCACCCACCCTCCCCACCCCCAGCAGCTGGCACAGTCCCCATAGTTTCTGGCAGCACCGACTGAGTCCTGCCAGGAGAAATAGCTTTGAATTCAAATAGAAAGCTATTCAGAATATGGATCACACAAAGCTGCCAGTTCTTTGATGGGTGTTGGGAGTAAAACACACACCCTTTCAGGAACCGCCCAAGGGCATTATCTCTGATCCGCAATTCTCGGAAACAATGTCAAATCTTTTTCAAAAGGCGAGTATTCCCACCTGCTCTCCTGTCCCATTCAAGGCAGCCTTTAAGTCCGAGGCCTTGGGCATACAGAGGGCAAACAGAGGGCTGGAGGGCTGCTTCCAGGGCTGCAGAGCCCCAGCCCTCAGGGGCTCACAGGCCCCCCGTCAGGGGATTCTCGGATGGGCTGAAGAGCAGAGCAGCCTCGGGAAATTGAGGCACAAGAGAACAGACTCTGAACTTGCTGGAGGCCAGAGCTCCCTTCTCTATCCCCACCCTGTGACCTTCAAGCCCTCTGGAGCTGGCGGTAGGACGGGGTGAGAGCCGGCAAGCCTGATGCCAGCCACTTTCCGTCCTGGGCCTCTGAGCGAGCTCCTCACAGTTTCTGCACCTGGAAAAGGATATTATCTGCTTTAGCGGGGGTGGCGTTCCATACAGAAGGTGCCCGGCTCTGCACCTTACCTCAGAAACCTCTAATGCTCCTCAGCTGCCTAGGGGGTCACTGACACCGAATTCCTGAGCACAGAATTTAAGGAAGAAATTATCCATTCTATCTTACCTTCCTAGTTACCCTCCTTCAGATAGACTGAACTTGTTTTCGGAATGACAGAAGTAAGGGATAGCCATGCCTATGTGATGGGTTCATGATCTCCGACGTGCAGCCCATATCGGCCCAGGAGGTGCTGGGTAGGCTGGGAAGCATCACGGACAGCTGTGAGTGCGAACCTGGTGGTCAATCGTAGCAGCTGGATGTGGATACCTACAGCAAGCCAGACGTGTCCCAACGTTGCAGGAAACAAAGGCAGAAGGAAACGTAGATTAAATGTCCTTATAACCTGCAGCCCATTGACAAACCCTTGAGGCAGGCAGAGTATAACATTCCCCCAGGAAACTCCCAGCTGTCTTAATGTTGATGCCTTGCTAGAGGGAAACACAACCTTTGCCTGACAACAGCAAGTCCTCTGGCATCCTGTGAGCCTTCTTCTTCTTCTTCTTTTTAATTTTATTTAATTTAAATTCAATTAGCCAACATACAGTACATCACTAGGTTTTATTGGAATTTCCCTAATCTTTACTTCCCCCAACCCCAAAGTAAACAATCAGTTGCCCCTCACAGTCCCGGGGCAGCAGCTCTTTCTGCCCATGGCTCCTGTCCCCGTGCTTTAATAAAACCACTTTTTTTTTACACCAAAGATGGCTTGGCCATTGGCTCCAGACCTCACCAACATTCCAGAACTACATCCCTGGGACATGGTAGCTGTGAATGCATTCATGGCCCTGAACGAGTAAAGGGGGTACAGAGATGCCGAGTGCCTGGCTTAAGATCATATAGATGGCCCGTGAAAGAGCTGGAGTTTGAGCCCAGGCCCTCTGGCTGGGGAAGCCTTTCGATAAACTACCGCACCACACTGACCACCGATACGATTAGATACAACCAGATGACATTAGGAGATTTTTCCCCTGAAACAAAAGGTATTAAATTTAGTTTCTGGGACGCCGTTTTCTTACTTTTCAGAATTGTGTGCGGTGCCTACTTGAGTCGCACAAAATCTTCAGGGTAGGGCTGTGTGAAGTTCTGTTTACCCGTTGCAAATTCCTAGGCCTGATTCTCTCCTCATTGATGTGTGGAGAGAAGCCAGTTGGCCACACCAATAACTACAAAAGACTACAAAGCAGATGACAAGGAGAACCTGTGTGTCACTTGGGGGCACTGGTGTGCTGGTCAGTAGTTAACAACCAGCTGGGAGGGGGCGTGGTGGAGTGGGAGGGGAGGGAGAGTACTGGTGGGGAGCCTCGGCCAATTGCCCATTTCCATGGTGTAAATACTGCCATCTTGGTGGACTTCGAGCTACTATCCTGCCATTACTGAGTGAGGAGGGGGAAGAGGTGCAAACAAGCCGCTCTCCCAGGCTGCATCAGCTCACCACGGCTCAGAGAAGACCCAGGTGTGTATCAGAGACCACAGCTCTAGGGAGCTGGCTGGCCTAGTTGCTAGGTGACTTATATACCATAAGAACAGAGGGGGGATGCAGAGAGTGGGAGGGGACCTCAGACAAGCCCAAGACTTGGTGCTTCCTTGACAGTATCCTTCCTTTAGAAGACGTCATTTGACTGGGTCCTTGAAGCCAGAGTTCATTACTGCTTCCCTTTGCTGTCTGAGGCTAAATTCCAAGCCCCTCAATGTCATGTTGCAGTGGGGCCTTCACCAACCCTTCTTCTGTATATAGGATAGGATAGGTCCCGCTACGGACTGAATGTTTGTGCCCCCACAAAATTCCGACGTTGAAGCCCTCATGCGATGGTATTTGGAAGTGAGGCCTTTGGGAGGTAATTAGGTTCTGAGGTGGGGAGCCTCCATGATGGGATTAGTATCCTTTCGAGACAGGAAGAGAGCTAGCCCTCTGCCTGGTCTCCGCCCTGTGAGGATACTGTGAGATGGGTCCTCACCAGACATTGATCTGCCCAGCCTGATCCTGGAATTCTCAGCCTTCCTGACCTGAATCATCCCCTTGCTGTTTAAGTCACCCAGCAGCCAAAATGAAGACAGATTCCCCCATGTGCGCTTGAAGAGGGCTCTTTTTTTGATAAAACTGCTTTACCTAAGTTATAAAAAGAGAGAAATAGTTTAATCTTAATACTGTTTCCTTCCCTCTTCAGCTACCCACAGCAATTCTTAACCAACTGCTGAAACTCCAATCTTCATCACGGCCTCAGGCATCCGAGATTTGCTGCGGAAACAAGCGCAGATGGCTGGTTAACCCACAGAGTGCAGCCAGGACCCTACAGTCTGCAGGATGCTTAGACCTGCCTAACTGCAGGGTCACAACAGTTGCTGCCTGCTGCCACCCTCACTGCAAATGCGTCCTCCAACCCGGGAGAAGACAGGCAGGAGTGTGCGGTCAGAACCTCAGAGCCATCAGAACTGCTGGCAAGAGGCGCACGTGCCCCAAATCTCTAGTACCACCACTGCCTGTGAAAATATGAGACCCAGTTAGAAAGGGACCTTAGAAATCCTTTCTCAATTTCTTCTAACTAGAAAGGACAGGTAAAATGTATTAACAGCCAGGTTTTTCCTCTTGGTTCTGTCGTTCTAGACCAGTGGTCCTCACAGGGGGTGGTTTTGTGCCCTCCCTCCAGGGGACATTTGGCAATGACTGGAGACATTTCGGTTGTCAACCTAGGTGAGCGATGCTCCTGGGATCCAGTGGGTGAAGGCCAGAGGTGTTGCTAAACATCCTACAGTGCACAGGACAGTCCCCCTCCCGCCCCCGCCCCCCCCCCGCCCCCAACAAAGAATGATCTAGCCCAAAATGTCTGTAGCAGAAACCCTGGTCTCTGAACATAAAAGTTTTCCCCAAACTAAAGACATGGCATTCTTGCTCCAAGAAGGAATCATATCCACAAGTCATATTTTATTAGCTGTCCAATGCCACCTTCCATTCACATCCTGTGTTTTAATTAAATTTTATGAACTACCAATACAAATCAATACATTTTTTTTTTAACACACCAACAGCATGAATGTTCTTGAAGCTTTCAAACAATGAGGTGACTGTGGGCAAACAGAAGGCAAGGAATCACAGATTCATGCATCTGGTGCTGGCTAATAAATAAATAATTTTCACATGAATGTAGAAACCACTCAATGTTATTAACTATTTTTTTAATAGTTGGAAACTGTAATAAAATGCCATTTTCAGAAGCATCTTGGCGACTAAGTAGAACTGTCTCGTTTAAAAATTAGTTAAGTTACTTTCCCCTAGGCTGGGGTGGGTGAATGTGTAGCAAAATCTTCCATCCCACTTGACTCTGGCAGATGGAGTGATCTTTCACAAAATACGTTTTTCTGCATTTCTTTTCATAAAAGCCAGCTGCCAGGAAGAGCACCCTGCTTTGAAAAAAGATAGTTTGGCTCACACAGTATACTTTGGTTTATTTAAACGGTAAGAAAGTGGTCCCCAGTTCTCCTGAGGGGAAAATGTGTTTTCTGACTTTTGAATAAATCAAGATATTACCAGTCTGAATGAGTTTCCTTTTCTGTTAAGGTAAAAAGTATACCTTTCTTTCCCCCCAGTGTTCAGTTGCTCCTCTTGGGAAATAGTCTTCGGATAAAGTATCTCTGTGTCTCGATGTATCAGTAGCCCCACACCGTGACTTCCACATGACCAAAGGTCTGACATTCAGTGTCTGACGGGATCAGCATTCAGCGTGTCCTTGGATATGGGGCTCAATCCAAACTAAAAGTTCTCATAATACAAGTATCTTCTTAAAAGATATAAAAATGTATGTTAACTTGTGCTCTCTTAGTAAGGCTTGCAAATTGGCAATTAAGTAAGCAGAATATAACTCATAAGCAAAAAAAATGCATTTTTTAAATAAAATTAAGAAATAGGGATGATTAAAACTATAACAAAAAAAGATAAGCAGATTATTTTTGGTTAATCTTGGATGGAAATGACACAATAATTTCTTTTTTTTCTTTTTGAGTCCATTTGGTTTTGCTTAATACACTCACAAGGATCGGCATGAGTGTTTCTCTGAATCCCACGAGCATTCCCAGGCACTAGAGCCCTACCCATGTCATCATTCCACTGGGGAGACATGTGCTTGCCTCTCATTCCAAAGAACTTTTTTATAAAACTGGTCTTAATTCGTGACTATTTCAATGAGCACAAAAGACAACAGCTCTCACTTTGCTGTAAACACAATAAAAATCTCCATGCCTTTGGGCTCATAACCTCACAATCATTCTGCCTTTGTCAGACACCGAAAGGGATGCCTTTGGGCCACTTTTGCAGGCAAAGTGGGAGATTTTAATTCCTGTTACGTCCAGCCAAATAGGCAGAGAGAAATCAGAGGCTCTCTGCCCTCCTCTCTTTTACTAATAAGTCGATTTTTTTTTTTTTTTTTTTCCCTTTAGGGAAATCTCTTCCTTGTTACAGCCACGAGTTCGGTAATCATGAAAGGGAAAAACAAAAACGTCTCCCCAGATCTACCCCTGGGAGTTCATGTTTTTTTGCCGCTAGTCTTGTGTTTCTGTTTGCGAAGGTGAGCCTCAATCTCGTGCCTGAAGACCAGCATCCCCAGCTGCCCGTGGGACGCCTCGTTCATGGCCTTGGACTGCATGCACATCTTGTACTGCTCGGGGGTCAGCTCGTCCACGCAGTGCTTCTCGTGCCAGAGGTGGAAGAGGCCCCGCACCGGCGTCCGCACCACTATGAGGTTGCTGTGGAGATACTTGCGATAAAGGTGCACGTCCTCTCCGCCCCAGCCTTTGATGTCCAAATCGAAGCCACCTGTTGGGAGGGGAGAGAACACAGCGCTGAACCAAGCCGCACGGCTCCCTCCTGATCTAGATTCACCTTCCTCCTCTGCACCAGCGCAGCACTTTGCATGGAGAGGAGAAGCATTTAGGGGAGACGTCTCACCGCTTGCCCCTCCGAATGAGGAGCGTGTCCATCCGGGAAAGAGGATTCAGAAATCCTGAACGGAGGACTTCGCGGCAGTAGCAGCAGCCAGCACCAACGCCCGGAGCTCCCAAGACTGCAAAGAGCATTCATTCCCAGCACTGCCCGCTTTCCAGAGCCAGCAGCAAGGCGAACGAGCAGCCTGAGCCCCCCATGAAGAACTGCAGCCACCCGCCTTTTCTACTTGAAACCTTCTCATGAAAATTCTGGTTTCTGTTTGAATGTGGCCTCCTGTCATTCAAACAGAGGGAAGCAGGGGCTCGCCCCCTGAAAGGGTAGCCGGATCTCAGCGTGAACAAAATGATGTCCCACAAAACACTCTGCCTTTCATGGGCTGAAATGGTCCCGAAAGCTGTCTGTCCACCCCAGGCCGGAGGCATGAGTCATGTTTAAGGGACTGGCCTCACCGTGCTGAGGTTCTACTCCAAAAATCTGGCTTTGCTTCATAGTGGACTCTTTCAAAGTGAGTAATGGTCCCCTCAAGTTTCCCCTTTGTAAACGGAGATGCCCCACATCTTTTCTTAACCTGAAGCCCACCAGGAACCAAACAGAACCAGAGAAGACTTGCTCCTTTTTGTCATTGTTCCTTTCTCACCTAGGAGATGTATTTAACTCCTACAAGAAACAGTGACGTCATCCTCAACACCTTTCATCACAGCTGCCATGTAGCCCCCAAGCTGTGCTGCTCTGATCAAGGCCATCACTGGGCCCGGAAGGGGGGCTCATGCATGGGGGAAACTGCAGCCTGCCCACAGCTGGGTTCTGTGTGCAAGTGACCTGTGGTCCCCCCATGGCAGGAGGTGCATGATACTGAGTCAGGGGTCTGAAATTTGAGCCTTGGTTCGGCCACTTCACCTCTCTTGAGTTGTGGTTTCTTTATCCTGAAATGAACTAGATGTCATAACCAAATGAGATAGTCATGTGCTTGCTTAGCTGTAACTGATTTATTATCATCGGTATCATCACAACTTACTAAATAGAAGGTGTAAAAGTAAGATGCTTGCAAATAAATACAAGATGGGAAAGAATAACTGGGGCCCAGATGTGAGCCAGAGATTCTGAGGTCACGTCAATGGCTCACAGAGGAAGAGCACCCTCCCACATGTTTCAACGGCAGCCGTGCCCCATCTTTAGGAAAATCCAATTTATTATAAATTCAAATTTGATAAACATCCATCATCACAAAATAATCTTTCCCTGTACATAGAACAAGGAAACATGGAGTTTCTCGAAATGGAAACCTGCTTTAGAAAGGGAAGACGGGGTGGGGTAGGGACGGAAGTCTCCATGCTCTGTCAGGGCGGGGCTTCCCTGACCCCAAGCCAGGGTCCACTCTGAGCCCCTGAGCCCAAGATCAAAGTTCCGGCCTCGTTCATTCATATTCTAGTCATGTACGATCCACAATTTTGTTCTGTTTCAGGGCACATGAGTAGGTACTGCTGTGGGAAGTGGGGTGGCATTTCCAAGGGGGACAGGAAATGCTCTCTTCTCATCCTACGTCCCTCACTTGTTGTGTGGTCTCTTTGCCCTTTGGTCTTTTCAACTGCAACCTAAGGGCCTTTCCTCTCAGTGCTCTGGGAACCTCTGCGTGCGTGCGTGCGTACGTGCGTGTGTGTGTGTGCGTGTGTTGACAGGGACTATACACTCAGTCGGAGCTTGAAGTAGTATCTGGAATTTTCAAAGGTGTAGCAGAGAGAAATCTGAACCCTTTCTGGCATGTGATTTTCCCAAATTCCCCATGTTGTCCTTATTTTTCTTCAGTGGATCCCACTACTACTGTGGAGGCCCAGAATGTTCTGGATGAGAGGGACACAGCCAGAACTAGGTGGGAAGGAGGCACCGGGGTGTGGGGGGAGGATGGGGAGACTTGCTTCGAAGCTGCCTTTCTGCAACAGCCTTTACCCTCAGACTGTGTGCCGCACATGGGGTGACCGAGAGGGTCTGGTGGAGATCAGAGGGGCTGTGTGTCGACACAGGCCCAAGCCTCGTCCTGGTCCAGCCCTCAAGTCCGTGGGAAGGGCCTCTTCTTAGGAAATGGCACCACCTCTGCCCTCAGACTCCTGGGGAGCTGCCCCGACTCCCTCTGGGGCTGTGCGTGGCCTCTGGGTGGCAGCAGAGGTGCAGACTTGCCTTGAGTCAGTGCCTCTTACCTATATTGATGAAGTCTGACCGGTACTGACAAGTCATCCCAAATCCAAAGTCTCTCCAAAATCCAGTCTCCTTCTTTATGACCTGCAGAGAAAGCATTGTCATTTGAGAGGCGAGGACTGGGTAGATAAAGGTAGAGAGCAGTCACACACTTGTGTAAGCACAGTTGAATAGGAAGCCCAGCCCACCCGGTAAGGAGCCGCCCCCACAACCTTTGTGGGAAATGCGGATGGATGTGAGTCCCTGCAGACCATAAGGAATACACTGAGCTCGCCAGTTCCCAAATGGGCCTTGTGATTTTTGGCACCTCTGGCTGGAATGTTTCTAGGGTGTAGGCATGAAAACACACACACACACACACACACACACACACACACACACACACACACAC
The DNA here is from genome assembly GCA_028534135.1 of Potos flavus. Classification (NCBI taxonomy): domain Eukaryota; kingdom Metazoa; phylum Chordata; class Mammalia; order Carnivora; family Procyonidae; genus Potos; species Potos flavus. The sequence goes on along the minus strand of CM052899.1, from coordinate 33,950,807 downwards.
TTTAAAAAACAAACCAGGAGAGCTCGTTTTTGAGCAGCGCCATGGAAAAGCCACCTACGTGTCTGGCCCGACACCAGTGGCAGAGAGAACCGGAGGCCTCGGCCCCTCACACAGGACCGGGCAGGGAGCCAGCAAAGGGCTCAGGAAGTGGAGAAAAGGGAGAGAGAACAACTCGGAATTCAGCTGCTCTGGCACAGGGCACACACAGGACTCCCTCGGGGAATAAAAAGAAAACCCGAGAAGGCACTGGGTTGCTTCAGCTCTGCTAACTCTCCCTTGCCGAGGTAAAGAGCACCAAGAGTCCAGGTTCTGAAGACAGACTCTGTCCATTCATCTTTAAACTATTTTAAAACCAAACTGCTCCCCAAAACATCGGTGCCAAGCTGCAGGGCTGCCGAGAGGCCATCCAAGCGGCGACCGGCTCCAAAGAGCGAGATCGGGTCCTGCTCAGTCTCTCACTCTGCAAGGAAATCTCCAGTGTATTTGCGAAAGCAGCAACACTTTTTAAAACGTTGGTTTAAATTTTTGGCTGAGGTAATTCCGGGGCTTGTTTGAGACCTTAATAGTTCTTTTTCATTCTTGAGGTTAACATAGGTCCTTAGGGGAGAAAGTCCCCTCCTGGGGAAAGGAGTGGGAGGCCGAAGCACGTCCCCCTCCACTGGGATTTCTGCATTTTCTGCCCGCCCGAGGTCTGGCTCCCTTTGCTGCTCACCAGAGACAGTGTGTAGCAGGGGAGGAGACCCAGGGTCTCCTCCCAACTTGACCACTGGCTGGCTTCTCTGCCTCAGGCAGGTCCCTCACTTCTTTGAGCCTCTATTTCCTTTCCAATAAATGAGGACGTTGAGGGGCGCCTGGATGGCTCAGTCCACTAAGCATCCGACTCCTGATTTCACCTCAGGTCATGATCTCAGGGTCCTGGGATTATGCCCCGCATGGGGCTCCACGCTGGGCATGGAGCCAGCCTGAGATTCTCGCTCTCCCTCTGCCCCTCCCCCCAAAATAATAAGGGGCACCTGGGTGGCTCATTTGGTTAAGTGTCTGCCTTCAGCTCAGGTCAGATTCCAAAGTCCTGGAATCGAGTCCCACATCAGGCTCCAGGCTCAGCAGGGAGCCTGCTGCTCCCTCTCCCTCTGCCCCTCCCCCTGCTTGTGCTCTCTTGCTATTTCTCTTTCTCAAATAAATAAAATCTTTTAAAAAGAAACAAAGTAGGGCGCCTGGGTGGCTCAGTTGGTTAAGCGACTGCCTTCGGCTCAGGTCATGATCCCAGAGTCCCGGGATCGAGTCCTGCATCGGGCTCCCAGCTCCGCGGGGAGTCTGCTTCTCTCTGACCTTCTCTCCTCTCATGTGCTCTCTCACTCTCTCTCTCTCTCAAATAAATAAATAAAATCTTAAAAAAAAAAAAGAAAGTAAATAAAATAAAATAAAATAAAATAAAATAAATGAGGAGGTTGAGCTAAATCTCCTCTAAGGTCTCTTCTAGCTCTACCATCCAAATATCTATCCTCACTGCTCTTCCACCTTCCTGAAGTTCCAAGTTATGTCCACCACAGCCTCAATTATATTCCATATATGGCTCGTGGAAGGACTGTGAACTTAAAAATTCTTTGCCTCTGTAACCCATGAAGCCAACTTCTCTTCCCTACAACCTCTGCATAGACGTGGCCTGGGCTGAGGGAACACGCATGCGTCAGGGCTGCCGAGGGGAAATAAGGACCGAGAGAGGTTTTGTCAGTTAGTGTGGTCCCCGCAGATGTGCTCCAATTGGAACAAAGGCCTGTTATACAATTATCTCCCAAGTGACGAGACAGTTTCATTAGTATCAACTGGAAAGATTTTGCAGGGAAAGAAAGTTTGGGAAAATCTCCACTGAGTCATTTTTTAAAAAACAGTTTCTATTTCATACCAGGTACATGGTTTCTGGTGCAGCTAATGGCTTGATATCCTTTCTGCTGGCAAGGACACGAACAGACCGGTCCTCTAAACTTCTGGATAAAAATGGAGTCAGACAAGAGCCAGTAACCAAACACCAAGCATTTGGCTGAGGTCTACCTGGACTCTAAGCAAGAACGCCCCAAACGGGAAGACCAATGGCCAGGGCTTGGGAGGAAAGACAAGGATGGCAAGAGGCAGTCACCCCAGACCTGGGCTGTGTATGCCTTGCCGGCAAGGCTGGACAAGGTAAAGAGAGAGCCTCACCTGGGGACAGTGGGACAGACACAAACTGATTTATGAGCTGGGGAATGCACTCTATAAACACTTCCTAATGTCGGCTTTAAAGGCGGCAAGCCAGAAGAAGCCACTATCTGAAATGCTCCTTGAAACTGAGCCCTTGGTGGAAATGGGTTGGATCACACCCTACCCATGGCCTAGAACATCAGGGAGAGAGGGGGTTCACTTCTGACAGGCTCTACCACCCACAGCTGTGCCGAGGCCCTGGCACCGCGCCCTTGGCCGGCAGCCTCACTGCGAGTGAGTGCTCTCGAATGTGCCTCAGATCACAGCACACTCCAATTTAAAACCCTGCAGGGGCTTTAACTGCATTCTTGCTAATGCAATCAGAATAAAACCCAGAGAAAACCTCTATCCTGCGAGGGTCCGATGTGACCCGACCCCTGCCTGCCTCGTCCATCTCATCCCCTCACGCAGAATCTCCTTCTATTCCGCCCCTTGAGCACACCAGGCTCCAGGTCTCCAAGGCCGGACACTTGCAGACCCCTGACCTGAGTCACCTTTTCCCTGCTCACCATTGGGCTCTGCTCCAATGTCACTTGCCTACAGCCGTCATCCTGACCCTCCCAGCCAGTGTCACCGCACACCCCCACCCGTCACCACCATGTCACTCTCTAACCTGTCACCTTGTTTCTTTTCTCTGTAACACTTACGGCTCTCTGAAACTATCCTGTTGAGGCATTTGTTCTCCTCTTTTCTGTCTTCAGCTACCACCATTGGTGAACTTAAGCCCAGGGCCTTGGGCTCGTTCACAGCCCCCAGATCACTGTCCAGCACACAGCAGGTACTCAATAAATGCTCCTCCAGTGAGAATGAGGAGCACTCCTAGGGCAGAGAGGGCTCCATGCCAGTGGAAACAGACATGGTTCCAGCAGGCAGTTCTTAAGCGGGTCAGCAAAGGCCTAGGAATTCCAGTGGGAAAATAATTGTGTGGCTTTGGAAGGACAGACAAAAATGTTTTCACCTTCCTGGGCTCTGAGCAGACGGCTCTCCTGCTTAGAGCCTCTGCCCCAGGCACGACAGGCTCCCCTGCTCTGTTCAAGCTTGAAAAGATAGACACCAACGACATTTACTACAACAGAGGAGGAAGAAACCCTCAGATAAAGATTATATGTTCAAAGAAAAACATCTTCTGTCCCGAATTTTGCCGATTGGTTTTCAAGTGCTATCCTCATTCAAAGAAATGTCTCTCGAGGGCTGGCCTCTCTCAACTCTCCGCAGCCCCCTTTCTCTCCCCACCTTAAATCTCGGCAGGGCACTGCAGGGCAGGAACACACCACAAAGGACAGTTGTCAAGCCCGCTCTCCCACAGGAAGTTTCCAGACCCGCAGCTCTGGGGGCGATTCGCGTGACAGGGGTGATTATTTTCTATGGGGACCAGAGCACAAAGCACAAATTGGCGTCTCTCCCCAGAAATGTGGGAAGGTGGCACCCCGCAGCTGCGCAGGGAGCCATGAGGCTGTCCGAGCCTGTTGGTTTAATGGGGCTGACTTGGACAACTGCCCGCGAAGCAATCTGGGCCCTGAAGTAAAATAAATAACAAATACTCAGGCAGAGTATTTCCTCTAAATCAAAGAGAGCCTCCCGAGCACCGAGGCTGTGTTTGGCCAAGCTCACATGCACGAGCAGCACCAGCAGTACACGCCCCGTGCAGCCCACAGGCCCCACGCTCAGGGAGTGTCCCACCTGTTTCCACTCTTGAAATTCTTTTTTTTTTTTTTTTTTTGAAATTCTTGATAATTCCTGAACCAGGGCCCTGCACTTTTGCCGTGCACCGGGCCACGCCAATTATGCGGCCAGTCCTGCCTGTGAGTGGCAGGCACGCTGAGCTTCAGGGCTTTGGTGGCTGGGTTGGGTATCCTCTACGCCCGCACCGTACATTCCTTATTATCTGGGCCCGGCAGGGGGGCTGCGTGGGGCATGCACGGGCCTTACAGTGTGGAGGTAGGATGGCTTGCCCCAGCTAAGTCAGCCAGTTGTGGCTGAGCCCAGACCAACACCAAGATTGCTGCGACCATTTCCATTTCTTGAGAAAGACAATGTTCTGGAGGCACAGCTTTCACAGAATTGGTCTAAGGATGGACTCAAAGGCCACCTCCTCCGAGATTCGTATTAACCCACATTTCCCCACAAGTCTTCTTTTATTGGTATCTGCTTAAAAAGAATAAAGTGTCTTCTGAAGGGTATCATGCTGGACAAGGTTCTCTTGTCTAGGAATCTCCACCGAAAGCTAGACTCTACGCCCTTCTGGAAGCACGGCCACTCAGAACCCTCAGCCCCGTTCCCATCACACAGGAGGCCTCGAGTTCCCAACCCTCCCACTCAGCAATCCGAGCAATGACTTAGGCCTCTGAGCTACAGGCTTTCACCTGCAAGCTGAGCTTAATAAGGCCTCTTCAGCTTCCCCCCAGCCCACGAAATAAAGCAGCCACCGTGCTGGCTTCCAAAAGGCCGCCGATGGCATCTGTTCACACTAGTCTCAGTCCTCGGTGAGTGCCTGCTTCCCGAATATATAAAAACAGACTAAAAGGATGGACTGTGCCCAGTCAGCAAGCTTTAGACATTTGAACTGAAATGCAGGTTGGTGGTGAAATACTTCTCAGAAGCGGGGAGAGAGGCAGCCCAGGACCCTGCGAGTCTCTGTCTGCCTCAGCGCTCAGTGACGTCACTCTGCCCCCCCACCCCAGGCCACGGTGGGGGCACTGACGGCACGGAAAATGGCCAACACGATGAATCAGGGCTTTTTCTCCCCCTCCTTTCAGAGAGTGGGTTGTTAGACATTTACTAGCACACCACTGGCTTTGGGCCAGAAAAGATGATTTAAAAATGGGATTAATCTGTGTTTTGCAAATGTAACTCTGGCAGAGGAGGAAGGAAAGACCAGATGACAGGGGAGGGAGAGCGGCTACAGAGGGAGGCAGCAGGAGGCTCCGGCAGTGGCCCCAGAGTGAACAAGGCTTGAATCGGGGAAAGCGGAATGTCTACAGTTAATCATTATTTAAATCGGAGTCATTCCTTGGTTTCTGAGCTGTTTCTTCATTAAATTATCAGCAAGTTTTATCTCGGGTTTACAACTCAAGAAATTAAATGTTAGCATAAAGTCCCATGATTTCACATACTTCTAATTATTGATGGTCTGTACTCAAAAGTAAAGAAACAAGTAGTCTGAGTATACACACACACACACACACACACACACACACACGCCAGGAATGAGGCTTCCGGCTTTAGTTATCAAACAGCAGTGACCAGCATGGGGGACACACAAGGTCACATTTATGAGGCTGCTCAAACACTTGTCTTGTGTTTGCATCTGTGAGTACCACAGCTTCCTTCTGGATCTATATTCTCCCTCCACCTTGAGACCAATGTATTCCAGGGGAGGCTCTCAAGAATATCTATAGATTTCTGATCTTTCACGACTGAGCCAAAATGAACCCTTGCTAGGAAGTCTCTCCTAACTTACCGTTCCTAACCATCTCTTTTTATTTTATACCTTCCCAGCACCTACACATTCTGTCTCCATTAAATTAATTTCTGTAGCTTGATGTTCTCCTTTGGAATTTTTGTCAGCCAATTTCCTTTACATTTTAGCCCTCATCTAGATCTGAAGCCAATCTGCTTCCACTGCACTAGGGTAAGGAGATCCTGCTTTGGGCCTGAGTTCTGCTACTAGCTGGTTGGGGGATCTTGGGCAAGTCTATGAAAATGAGAGAGTAGAGTGACCTCCCCAACCACGGCCGAGCATATGAAACTGTTTCAGTTCCTCTGACTCCTCTCGAATGTCCAGTCTAGTTCTCTGCAGCTAGTAAGGGTTCCAGAAATGGCTCATCCAATAGCAAACATAATCAACACTTTCCTTTTGTGGGTGGAGAACCCCCTGTGTCTCAGAGACAACTGCTGTGTTTCTCTGGACTGAATCATCATGAACACTGAACCCTAACGTAGCAGATTTACATGCTCTAGGAAAGCTCTAAGGTCTATTTGGAAGTAAATGTCCCCGGTTGCAGGATAATTCTGAGGCTCTAGCTATGGACACGGCGATCTGAGTTCTGCTTCTGCTTGACCATTAATTGTGGGGATCTGAGAAACTGGCTGAACCATATCACACCTCTAGTTTCCCATTGCACCCGCTTCTCTGCAGGAATGCTAACACAAGGATAAAACTTTTAAAGTGCGAAATGAAAAGAATTCTTTGCAAGCAAATAAGACCTTTATGAGTTTGAAGTTGAAAACATTAATCCATTTGATGTCAAACATAAAGAAGCACTTTATTTAAAACCAAAGGAATTTATATTCTAATAGGTTGAAAGAAAATAAATCCTGTATCCTATTTCCCCCTCGAATCCTACTGGAAGCTTAGAACTCATGGAAAGGAAACAAGAAGGTTTGTGTCTCAACGGAAGCAAAGTCACCCTAAAGCAGATAAAAACTGATTCTTGGGGAATGGAAAACTCCTACCGTGTTGACGTATACAGCACACATACACACACAGTTACGTCAATAGATATTCAGCGTATCCGTGGTGTTGGAATTTCACTGGGAGGGGGGAGAGAACGATATTATTGCCGTACCGCTCAGCATGGGCCCAAAGGGAAATCATGCTGGATGGGTGAGGAGTAAACCTCATCCAGCCTTAGGGAACCCAAGCTGAAACCTTCTGGGAAAGATCACTGTATCAGCTGCCAGAGGGTTACTGGACAATGGGGCTAGAGAGAACAGGTTTTGCTACTCTGGAAGCTTTAAGACAGAATCGGTCCTCCAGGAGAATTTCAAAGAACACATATTTTCAATGAAAATCAATTTACTCTCCCATTGCACAGAAGCACAAGAGACTTGGTTCCTTCCCATCTTCACGTTCACACAGCAGATTTCCCTTCCCCACCCTAAGATGTACCTAGTGGGAAGAGACACGGCTTTGCCTCCAGAGGAAACAGAGACACTCAAGGCGATGAAGGACAGACAGCCCAAGGTCAGCTGTCTCCTAATATTCAGCCTCAGTTGGAATGTAGCTTTAGACACACTGAGCTCATCTCTCTGCTGGAAGAGGTCACAGTCCAAGTTGGGAGTGACAAACAATAATGGGGAATTTCATCTCAGAAGGGCATGACTCCATGCATTCCAGAAACCCTCTTCTGGCTTTACCTCAACCTCCTGTTGCCCGCACCACTTCTCTGCTAAATGGGCTCACTGCCGCCGCCGCCACCACCGCCACCAAGACCACCAAGCCTACAGAGCTCCTTGGTGGCCATGTGGTTCCACTCTCCGTCACCTGTGCAGCTATGATCTTAGCAGAGAAGCCCCTCCAGCCTTCCTTTAAGAGCCACCTTGCTGGTGACCAAGCCCGAGAAGGACTGTGATCTGTGGGAATGGTGGCGTGATGAGACGGACACTGGATCTGGTCCTCACTCCCCCACTGACTCACTCGCCGTGTGACCTGGGGCAAGCCACCCCTTTCTGGCTTCTGTTTGCCATCCATCACCTTTCTTACTTGGGAGCGTTTGTAATAACAAAGAGAAAATGTGCTGCATCCATAATGCAATAATCCTAGTTTCCAAAAACCATATAAGAAAACTACGAAGGTGTGAAATTACCTTTCCATGAGGTACTGTTCCTATTTATTTTCTGCTTTTAAATATTGCAAGCACTTTTAATGAACAAGGCGCTGGGAGCAAAGGCCAGAACATCTGCCAAACTTAAAAATTACTATGGGAATCAATCCACAGATTTCCACTCACCTTTACTCATGGTCAGGTGCCCCTGGTAATGAAAGACAGGAAACAGAGCCACACAAGGGCCCCTGTGGGTAATTACTCACCAGCTGCTGTTCTAAGGGAGGCACCGCGTCCTGATGGCCATATATTATGCCAGGATTGTACTGACTGAAAAGGACCGGATAAAATACCTTCTTCCCTGCAAACCAGAAAACAAACTTTCACCTAAAGCAATGGACAGAACTATTAGGCTGGTTTGCTTCTATTCAGCCCTCGGAAATATCCCAGGTCTTTGCATCCACTTTTCCTTTTTTATCACTCAACCCTAAAACAGATCTTAGAAATTCTGCGCACCCAGACCGGGCGGACAGACTCTCTAATATCTCTGACCTCCAGCACAGAAGAGGTATTCAAAATACTGACAGTCGGTGGCTCTGGTGCTGGGCGTCCCCCAACAGAAGCGGGTGTGAGAGAGAGTTCTGGTGCCCCCTGCCCCCCGCCACACATGAACCCTTGAACTGCTGGCCTGTGGGGAGCCCAGAAGGGCGGCCAGAGCGGCCAGGGTAACTTCAGGCAGCAGGCGTGGAATTAGGGACCCCAGGGTCCTTGCTCATTACCAGCTTACATGGAAGAGCTTCGATATTTTAACAGTAGTTATCAGCTGAATATCAGCTTTGGTTTGAGTCAAACGGTTTCCTATGGTGGGTTCTTTCAGCTCTGAGCCCTTCCTTCCTTAGTACATGCCTACAGCCACTCCTCCCCCTCTAGTTTCAGACAGCTTCCCAGCCCCTGTCCTCCCACTACGCTTCCTCCCGTGGATGTTCGCTAGGGCCGACCTCCCAGCTGAAAATGGAAAAGGGGTTATAGACTTGAACTTAGGATGAAGAGCCTCAGAATTATGGTGGCTGACAGGCCCACACTGACATCAAAGGAGGAATTAAAACAGATGATTTTCCTTCTCTTTGTCATGGGGGTAAAATGGGGCCAGTGCAGAAGCAGGACATCTGAGGGACCTGTGAAGGAATGCGTGTGAATATGACAGAGCTAAACACCACTGTGGGGGAGAGAAAGGGAAGACCCTTACCTGGTTGTGTATTCAGCCTGCATGTATTGAGGAATTCGGAGGTGAAGTAGATATCGACGTCACAGAAAAAGAGAAGGACGTTGCTTCCTTTCCAGAAGCGGGCTCCCACATCAAGGCCCTTTCCCCGAGAAAACTCCCCATTCAGTTGGATGAAGGTAAAGTTCCTGAAGTTGGCAGCTCTAAAAGGGAAGACCAGATACAGTCACTCATGTGCTCATGTGCCCAGGCGGACAGAATCCCCTGCGAAACACAAGACCAGGGCCCAGCCACATCTTGCAACGTAGGTTTTGGAACCGTGAGGGCACTGAGACTACCAACAAGATACAGAATGAGCCAGACTCACTGGAAACTCACTGAGATTAAAGGTACCAAGAACACTCAGGGAAGTTTTAACACCAACTTATTTCTTCTTTCTCTAGCAATTTCCCCACAGGGAAAACTGTACTGTTAATAGCTAATGGATATTTTCTGTGATCGAGAAACCTGAACCAATGGAGACTGGGTGAACAGAACCCAGGACAATCTTCATGCCTCCTGAGCCACCTGAGTGAAACCACTGGGCCAAAGAGAGAAAATCACATGGGAATGACCCCACCCAGTATCTTCTCATCTGTATGTGACTCGAGACCAGGCATGATGGTCTTGATGTATGTCTATCCCCGAACACATCTAAACCTGGACTCCTTCCCCGCCTTCAGGAAAAGCAAGAAAGCACTGGAGGAAAAATGACAGACTTGGATTCGTATCACTAAAGCTGTCCCAGACCTGGCTCTCCTATAGATTAACTCTGTGATCTAGGCCACCCCATTAATCTCCTGGAAACTCAGTTGCCTCATCTGCAAAATGGGAATAGTAACACCTTCCTTAACTACTGCACAGAGTTACTAGTTAGATCAATACTGCCAAGAGCATAAAGCAGGCTGTAAGCATCAGCTCTCACTGTCCTCAGCCTGGACAAGGACTCCCAGGCCTGTGGTGGTAAACCCAAGTAAGACATTTCTTCATTTGGCTCTTCTTTCCCAGGGACACCAGAACCTTCTGAAATGGGGCATGTCTTGAGCAGAAGTTCCAGGAATTCATATGGTACCTAGAGGTACAGGGATTGTCTTCAGCCAGACAGAACTAAGGAACAACTTTGAGTCCTGGTCCAGCTCCTAACCCTGCCTGTGCAGCAGGGGGCCTTGGCCTTTGGCAAATCCCCTTTTCCGGCTCATGCCCCCATCTTTTCGTCATGGTGCGTCTGCTCCCACAGCCTGGGCTCTCCCCTCCACCCACTCCCCACGCCTAACACCTCTCTAATCTCGAGGTATTCAAAACACGTATAAAAACTCACTTCCGTGAGTTTGTATTCCAAGGAACTCTCTTGGGTGAAGGTCAATACAAAAACAGAGTCAGAAACTTTTCAAATGCAAGGTTGTGCTTGTACCTGGTCATTTAACCAGCCGAGCAAAATTAGTTCTGCTACCCCTTCCCTGACGTGACATTTTCTTTCAAATAGCTGGGCTTTTTATCCTGGGAATCTGTGGGCCCAGCCTTGTCTGAGTCTAGTGCCAGACAGGCTTTTCGGATTTAGATCAGGGCAGGAGGCCTGGTGACTGGAGAGCACGGGTGTCTGCGTCAGTGTCAGCAAACCTGGATCCGGGGCCTAGAGCCACGCCCACCCCCACTAGGTGCTCAGCAGATGTCTCTGAGGAAACGCGTCAGCAGACGAATGGCTCTCACCCCAGCTCTGTCTCTCATCTATTTGGGGAAAGTCATTTCACTTCTCTTGCCTCAGGTTCCTCACTGCAAATCTGGTGGAGCCCAAAGGGCCCTTTTAACCCTCAAATTCTGTTTCTCTGGGATTCTGCATTCGGTTCAGCAGGGCTCTGTCTGTGGAGGGATCTGCCCCCTCCTGCATGCCCCGGGGAAGTGGCCCCAGGTTGTAGTTTCTGTGAGTGGCACTGAAGTCATGCTCTGGGCCTCCTCGTGCTTGGCCTGGCCCTGGAGAGGACAGGACCACCCCCTGCAGGTGGAGAGCGGCCCCTGCAGTCGTGTTCACACCTGCTGGAGGCTTCCAGAACCCCGCTCCTGCAAGTCAAGCTCACTCCACTTCTCCCTGCCCTGTTTGGGCAGTTTTCAGGAAAGTTCCACCCTTGTGAGGCACCTGGATTCTCCCCTCTTCATCCCAGGGAGCCTCCTGCCAGGTCTCATGGGACTTAGCCACATCCTGGGGCTCATCTTTTTCTAACAGCCAGTAGTGGGTTTCTTTCTTGACTTGGCTCAAGGCTCATACTCTTGGGACCCTCCTAGAATGCAGGGTTATCTGTTAGCTAGTTGGCCGAGCAGGAAGGCCTTCCTTCTTCAGGTTGTATCTGACTCATAATTCAGGTATCACCTCCAAGAGGTTTTCCAGGATCTACCATTTAGAGAGTTCAAATATAAAAATGCTTTGTATTTGAATGGCTAACAGACACATGAAAAAATGTTCATCATTAGCCATCAGGGAGATTAAAATAAAAACCACATTGAGATACCACCTTACACCAGTCAGAATGGCCAAAATCAGCATGACAGTAAACAACAAATGTTGGAGAGGATGTGGAGAAAGAGGAACCCTCTTCCACTGTTGGTGGGAATGCAAGTTGGTGCAGCCACTTTGGAGAACAGTGTGGAGATTCCTGAAGCAATTAAAAATAGAGCTACCCTATGATCCTGCAATTGCACTACTGGGTATTTATCCCAAAGATACAGATGTAGTGAAAAGAAGGGCCACATGCACCCCAGTGTTCATAGCAGCAATGGCCACAATCACCAAACTGTGGAAAGAGCCAAGATGCCCTTCAACAGACGAATGGATAAAGAAGATATGGTCCATATATACAGTGGAATATTATGCCTCCATTAGAAAGGATGAATACCCAACTTTTGTATCAACATGGACAGGACTGGAAGAGATTATGTTGAGTGAAATAAGTCAAGCAGAGAGAGTCAATTATATGGTTTCACTTACGTGTGGAGCATAAGGAAAAATATGGAAGACATTGGGAGAAGGAAAGGAAGGGTGAATTGGAAGAAATTGGAGGGGGAGACA
>CM052899.1:33837324-33938207 GCA_028534135.1 Potos flavus | reverse complement strand
GATTCTGAGCTTATACAAGCCAGCTTATACAACTCTGTTTCAGCAAGCTTCTTTTGAAATGAGAAACAAAATGAATAGCCAGACTACCTAAGACAGATTTAAGAGCTATTACTCAAATTAATAAAATTATAAACAAAAGAGGAGACATCACAACTAATACCACAGAAATACAAAATCTCATGAGATTGCTATAAACAATTAAACGCCAACAAATTGAATAACTTAGAATAGATAAATTCCTAGAAACATACAACTTCCCAAGACCAAATCATAAACTAATAGAAAATCTAAACGGACAAACACTGAATCCATAATCAAACATCTCCCACAAATAAAAGCCTTGGGACTAGACAGCTTCATGAGTGAATTCTACCAAACATCTAAAGATAAATTAATACCAACCCTTCTCAAACTCTTCCAAACTATTGAAGAAAAAGGAATAGTTCTAAACACATTTTACAAGGCCAGCATTACTCCAATACTGAAACCAGATAAGGACACTACAAGAAAAGAAAATTACAGGCCAATGTCCCTGACGAACACGGATGCAAAAATCCTCAACAAAATATTGGCAAACCAAATTCAATACATTAAAAGGAGCATACACCATGAGCAAGCGGGATTCATCCCTGAGATGCAAGGATGGTTCAACAGCTACAAATTAATAAACATGATACACCACATTAACAGAATGAAAGATGAAAATCACATGATCATTTCAAAAGATACAGAAAAAACATTGGACAAAATTCAATATTCTTTCATGATAAAAACCCTTAACAAATCAGATAAAGAAGGAATGCACCTCGACATAATAAAGGCCATATATGACAAAATCAGAAAGAAAGAAGTAAAATTATCTCTGTGAATGGAATGATCTTATATATAGGAAACCCTAAAGACTTCACCAAAAATCAGTTAGAACTAGTAAATGAATTCAGTAAAATTTCAGAATACAAAATAACATGTAAAATCAGTTGTTTTTCTACATACAGTGAAAGAGAAATTAAGAAAGTAATCCCATTTACAGTAGCATCAAAGACAATAAAATAAAAAGTAGTGAATAACTGACAATTGTTACAGTGTGGATGACCTTGAAATCATCGTCGTAAGTTAAGAAGCCAGACACAAATGGTCATATACTATATATGAGTCCACTTATCTGAAATACCCAGAATACAGTAAATTCCCGTTTTTTCAAATGCTTTTTCTGTGTGGACAGAGATGGTCATGCAGTTTTGTGTATTACATTGATTGATTCTCGTATGTTCAGTCAACCCTGCATTCCTAGGATAAGTTTCATTTAGTCATGATGTAAAATCCTTTTTACATGTTGCTGGATACAGTTTGCCAGTATTTTGTTGAGGATTTCTATATCTCTGTTTATAAGGTATATTGGTCTGTAGTTTTCTTTTCTTAGTCTTTACCTGGTTAAGGTATCAGGATAATAGCGCCCTCATAGAATGAGCTGGGAAGTATTCCCTCCTCTTCTAAATTTTGAAAGTTTGTGAAGCATTGGCCTTAATTCGTCTTTTATGACTGATGGAAATCAGCAGTGAAGCCATGTGAGCCTGGCCTTTTCTTTAGCAAAAGTTTTCTGTTTACCATTTCAATCCATTTACTTGTTATAGGTCTAGTCAGATTTTCTATTTCTTTTTAAAGAAATACTTGATTTCGACAGTGCACAAAATTTGATCCTCCATTCCCTCTCCCCTCCTTTGTGCTGTTATCATATTAAAATGATATCTTTAGGCACTGTGTCTACCAATACAGATTTATGAACCTTGTTTTATGCAGTTATTTTTCAAACAGATAAGAGAAAAAAGAGAGTTTTTTTGTTTTTTTTTTTTTTTTAAAAAGAGAGTTTTAAACAAAAATACATTTATACTGTATTATATATTTCCCTATAAATAGCGAGATGGTTACTTTTACTTCAGCTGTTGGTTTCTTCACAAGAATCTAAGTTTGTCTAGTGTCATTTCATTTCAGCCTCAAGGACTTCTTTTCATATTTCTTGTGTGGCAGGCATGCTAGTGATGAAGTCTCTCAGTTCTTGTTTATCTGGGGATGTGTTAATTTCTCCTTCATTTCTGATGGGTGGTTTTGCTGAAGATAGAATTCTTGGTTGAATATTTTTCTTCCAGCTTTGAATATATCATCCCACTTCTTGGCCTCCATTATTTCTGATGAGAAATCAGCTACTGATTTTATTAAGATTCCCTTGGACCCAATAAGTGCTTTCCTCTTACCACTCACACCATTCTTTCTTTGTCTTTGTCTTTGAACTATTTGATTATCACATGTTTACTGTGGATTTCTTTGGATATCCCTGTTTGGAGTTTGTTGAGCTTTTTAGATGTGTAGATTCGGGTTTTTCACCAAATTCGGGAAGTTTGGGTAGATTCGGGTTTTTCACCAAATTTGGGAAGTTTGGGGCCATTATTTCTTCAAATATTTTTTTCTGCCCCTTTCTTTCTCTCCTCTCCTCTGGAACTCCCACTATGTCTACATTGGCATGCTTGATGGTATCCTACAAGTCTCTGAGGTTTGTTCATTTTCTTCATTCTTCTTTATTTTTGTTTCTTAAACCTCATCACATCAATTGACCTACCTTAAAATTCACAGATCCTTTCCTCTGCCTGTTCAAACCAGATGTTCGGCACACCCTAGTGAATTTTTCATTTGCATTATTGTACTTTTCAACCCCAGAATTTCTATTTGGCTCTTTACTTATAACTTCTGTTTCTATTTGGTAAGACATGGTTCTATTTCACAAGACTTGGTTCTCATACTTTTCATTAGTTCTTTAAACATGGTTTCTTTTAATTCTACAAACATATTTAAGACAGCTGATTTATTTATTCTTTTTAAAGACTTTATTTATTTATTTGACAGAGAGGAGAGAGATCACAAGTAGGCAGGCAGAGAGAGAGGGGGAAGCAGGCTCCCTGCTGAGCAGAGAGCCTGATGCGGGTCTCGATCCCAGGACCCTGAGATCATGACCTGAGCCAAAGGCAGAGGCTTTAACCCACTGAGCCACCCAGGCGCCCCAACAGCTGATTTAAAGTCTTTGTCTAGTAAGTCCAACACCAGGGCTTCCTCAGGGACAATTTTTTTTTAAGATTTTATTTACTTATTTGAGAGAGAGTTAAGCAAGAGAGAGAGAGCACGAGCAGGAAGAGAAGCAGAGAGAGGGGGAGAAGCAGACTCTCCACTGAGCAGGAAGCCCAATGCAGGGCTCAATCCCATGACTCCAGGATCATGACTTAACTGACTCAGCTGCCCAGACGTCCCTGTCAGGGACAATTTCTAACGACTGATTTTTTTCCTGTGCGTGGGGCATACTTTCTATTTCTTTGTTTATCTCATAACTTTTTGTTTAAAGTTTAATGTTTTATTTTTTTTCTTTTGTTATATCACTTTTTTTTATTTTAAATAATATAATGTGGCAATCCTGGAAATGAAAATCAACTCCTCCCCCCCCCAGGCTTATTGTTGTTGCTCTTTTTTGTTGTTATTTGTTTTAGTGACTTTCTTGAGCTAATTCTGCAAAATCTGTATTCTTTGTTGAGTGTGACAACTTAGTGGTAAGCTAACAATTAGACAGAGATTTCTTTAAGTGTCTAGAACCAGTAAGTCTCCAAATCTTTGCCAAGGGATCTTTGTGTACATGTTGGGGCCTGCCATCAACACTCAACCAGGGAGTTGACAGCTTACCTTAGCCTTTACTTACTTTTGCACAAAGCCTCAAGGTCAGCCAGAGGTGAAAAGTTAGGGCCTGCTTACATTTTTCCTTAGGACGAGCATAGCCCTAGATGTGAGCACAGCCCTAGATGTGAGTATCTTCTCACATGATCTAGAAGGCCCCCAGGAATGTATTTGAGCTTTTAAAAAACCCAATGGAGATCTCGCTCCTCACCCTCACTTTTTAAGCATTTTGGTTAGTCTGTTGTTTGCCCCAACTCTTATCTACCGCCTCAGGCAGCTGCAAAGTTAGAGACTTCCTGTAATTGTTTTTCGAGGAAAGGCTTTTTCTACTGGGAGAGTTCTGAGTCAGTTAAATAAAGACAACCTTCTGAGTGGAGTCTTCCAGAAAACCCCAGACAGGTCAAATCATGACATTTCTCTGGGAATGACACTTTAGAGGAGTTCCTGCCCTATGGTGGCCCCCAGTGGCTGCCAGGCTGTGGCTCTTGCTGTGCTTATGGGCTACTGGATTTCAAGGTACGGAAGAGCTAAGGAGAAGGTAGGAATGAGAAAGGTTGAGGCTGTGCAAAAATTCAGTCATTTTTCTTGGATAAACATTTTTCAGATTATTGAAAGCTTTGTTTAATTTCCAGAGTTCTTAAAAAGTTGATTCTGACCATTTTTAGCAATTTTCTCATTGCTTTATTAAGAGCATTTGCAGAGGTCTTTATTTTATCATTTTTGCTGACATCACCTTTCTTTAACTGTTGAATTATATTCCATTATATAAACAATATTGTTTAATTTTTTTTCATAATACATTTTCCCAATATTTTTATCTGGAAAAATTTGAAACCTTCAGAAATTTAAGAATGATATAAGTATCCATATATCTTTCACTTAGATTTAGGAAGTGTTAATGTTCTGCCTGCCTGCTTGCTTGCTTTGAACTATTTGAGAGTTAGCTGCACACATCATGACAACTTTACCCTTGAAGAGAAGTATCTCCCAAGAACCAAGGCACTCTCCTATGTAACATTATAATAATATAATAATCACACTCAGGAAATTTAACATTATTGCAATACTATAATCTATATGCTATGTTACAATCCCCCAAAGAACAGTTTAGAATACCGACTATAGGCACATCTCCACAAAGAGTGGAATCTCCACCAAGCAGAATCACCTCTTGCAAATGCCAGGTGAGATGGCCACAGGCCTGAGATGCTGCCTTAATCTGTGAGGTACCTCCCAGGGCCCAAGATTTCTCACCTCCTTGGGAGGGATTTGCTGTGTTGCTTTTTCGATTTCAGTGAATGAGATAGTATCTAAAAATTGCTTAAGAAAAAAAATTAAAACAAAGCAACAATTCTCCTCAAATTTAAGAAACAAATCGAAATAAAACAAACCAGAATAAAACCTTCCTCCCCAATTTTCTTCTGCGATGTCCTCATAAAATCTTCCTGAGGGTACATGTCAAACAAATCCCTTCAGGGGCGCCTGGGTGGCTCAGCTGGTTAAGGGTCTGCCTTTGGCTCAGGTCATGATCCCAGGGTTCTGGGATCGAGCCTTGCATTGGGCTTCCTGCTCAGTGGTGAGTCTGCTTCTCTCTATCCCTCTGCCCCTCCCCCTGCTTGTGCTCTCTCTCTCTCTCTCTCTCTCTCTCTCTCAAATAAATAAAATCTTAAAAAAAAAGAAATCCTTTCAAAGAGGCATGAAATGATGACACACACCCAAGCAAGGCAGGTCTCTGACAAGACATACAGAAAAACCCCTCTCTTAGGTCACACTCTTGCAATGGCAGGGCAGTGTCTCATCTCTAGTACTTTGATCTCAGAGATAATACCTCTGAAAGAAGCCTTTGTGTCCTTATGATTGGACAAAGATGAAGGTGCAATGTAGTAAATGTTAACTCATGCCAATCTGCCTACCTGTTACAATTTTAAAAAATTTCCTAATACATAGCTCCAAGCAAATCTTTACCTAGGCCAGCATTTCTCACTGTGGGCCACCCACATTACCAATGCATGTGGGACTCATTCTAGGTGTCGGTGACCAAGCTTCTTCATCTCAGGCCTACTGACTCAGAATTTCTGGAACTGGATACCAGGAATCTGCATTTTAAAAAGCACTCCAGGGGACGCCTGGGTGGCTCAGTCGGTTAATCTTCTGCCTTCGGCTCAGGTCATGATCCCAGGGTCCTGGTATCAAGTCCCATATCAGGCTCCCTGCTCAGCGGGGAGTCTGTTTCTCCCCTTCCTTCCCGCTTATGCTCTCTCTTGCTATCTCTGTCTCTCTCAAATAAATAAAATATTTTTTAAAAAGCACCCCAGGTTATTCCCAAGCACACTTATATTTGAGAATCACCAGGCGAGGCTTTAATCTGAGATTAACTGCAGCTTAATATGGAAAACTATGGAATAAGAATCAGACACTGAGAACTGATTTGTACTGTTATCCATGGCAGTGGTTTCTAAATATTTTGACTGCTGCCCATACAAAGGAATATATTATACATTATGACATAGTAGACACACACACACACACGCACACTGAAGTTTTACAAACAATATTTACCCTTACTACTGGTGATGCACTCTGATATCTTCTATCCTATCCTATTTCAATGTTTTAAAAACACTAGACATAACCCAGTAAGCTATTACACAATCCTCTAATGAATCACAAATTGCCATTTCCGAAGCACTAATCTATAGCCATCAAGAGAAATGTAAAGCTCAACTGAGAAAGCATAAATCTAGAGACAGAGAGAGGAAAACACTGCACATGAGCCAAACTAGATTTTAAAAAGCTATTCTTAACATATATACATTTAGCTGCATTTAGAACAGTTTAATCACAATGCTGTTATCCTAATAAAATAAATATCATTCAGGCTGATTTCAAATCTTACTGCTTTCAACTGACAATTATGAGTTTCAGAAGGGAGTAAGGGAGTTCACTGAAGAGAAAATGTGGTGCCATGTGAAGACCTGAAGAATCTCAAGTTAACAGCTGAGGCTCAGATCCGGCCTCTCCCATGTGGTAGCGATGGCAGCCTGAGTAACAACCTCACCAAGCCTCAGTTTCTTCATCTATGAATGGGGCTAACAACAGCACCTGTCTCATAAGGTTGCTGTGAATATTAAATAAGATAATTCACGGTTATTATTACTATTCAAATATAAGATGTGTTTGAACAAAAGTTTTACCACCTTAAAAGATGATAAAAAATGACATTTGAATAGGGCTTATTATATAAGTGTTCATATGGATTACTAGGAGTATAAACATACCGTGTATGTGGCATTGTCCTCCTCTTTTTTTTAAAGATTTTATTTATTTGAGAGAGAGAGAGATATACAGCATGTACAGGAGGGGCAGAGGGAGAGGGAGAGAGAATCTCAAGCAGACTCCATGCTGAGCATGGAACCCGGTGTGGGGTTTGATCTCAGGACCCTGAGATCATGACTTGAGCCAAAACCAAGAGTTGGATGCTTAACTGACTGCACCACTCAGGCGCTCCTGTCCTTCTCTTTTTTTTTTTCTATCCTTCTCTTGATGAGCAAACACTGGACGTTTTCTGAGTAAGGCATTAAGCTAGAGTTATAAAGAGCCACATGATATGGTACTACTTATTAAGCAGCTAATAACCTAGTTAGGAGTAGCTGAATCATATACCAAGTGCCAAGCAGAAGAGATACAAGCAGGCAGTACAGTCTGAGTTCAGAGAGAGGACTGGAGGTTGGGAAGAGCTCCAGAGGTGGGCACTCAGATGGGGAGGTAGGGTACAGAAGGGTGGCGGTCTGAGTACGTAGAAAGGAGGACAGAGAGAACACCATGTAGAAGATGATAATGGGAGCGAGGACGAAGGGGCAGACCACGCCCTCCCAGTGTGGTTGGAGACAGGAAGTCATCGAGGCGAGGTTACAAGTCAGAGCCAGTCTGGGTAGGAGGCTAGGGCAGTAGGTGACTAGGAAGATTGATCTGGAAGGTGGAGTGGCAGTGCTGCAGTGTTCGGTCAGCTCAGGCTTGGCTGCGGAGGGCGCGGCATTCCTGCAGGAGGTGGTCAGGTCAGAGCAACAGCAGGGAGGGGGGAAACACCACCAAGGCATCAGACACCTCAACACTGCAGATATCCCCAGTTAGCAGAAGGAGAGCATCGACACAGGAAAATGGGGTTCCAATTCATGTCGCCAGAATTTCTGTAGTGCTGTTTTAAAGCACTGATTGGCTCAGCCCCGGGCACGAAGTTCTCGGTTATGGGTACATTGATCTCTGGAAATTTTCCAAAATTTTAAGTAAACCATCCCTGCCACTGAAATAATTCTACTTCTCTTGTTGGGATTCTATTCATTCTTTGCTCACCAAGCAACCCTCTGCTGGAGAATTCAGTTTGCCAGGTCATTTGATACAGAGAAGAATGCCTTGATAATTAGAGTCCTTAAGCCTTCCAGTCACTAAAATGGAACACTGAACAATGGAACAACATTGAAACTGGCCTTCCACTTATCCATCAGACTCATGTCAAGTTGGTTATATGTATCTATCAGCAAATGTCCTTTAAAGTGCTCAGAAGGTGCCAGACCCAGTGGGATTGACTTTCTCAGTCCTGACTACACTTCAGAGTCTCCTGGATAGCTACTGAAAAACACCTCGGAATAGGGCAGCCGGCTGCGCTCGACGCCTCTCATGGACCACTCCCAGGGTGGACTGCCGCTTTCTCAGACAATGACTCAATCCTGGCTGCAGGTCAGAATCAGCTGGGAAGCTTAAAAAAAAAGATCCATGCCCAGGAATGGATACTTCCAGAGATGCTGAAACCTATCCACTGGGCAGAGGACACGAGTTCTAATAATTCCTGTGCCTTGTCCCTAAGCAGAGACGACAAGGATATCACAGAGCATGAGAGGTTTCTATTTCACTGACATTTAGGCTGTTCAGTTATTCTATTCTCTTTGATCTCCCTTCGACAGGAGCCTAGCTTTTAAGCTGTTACTAGTTTCAAACTCCGAATTCCGTATTGCTTTAGAACAGAGGTCAGCAAACTTTTTCGGTAAAGGACCAGACAGTAGAGAGCCCAGGCTGTGCAAGTCACACGGTTTCGGTCACAGCTACTCAACTCTGTTCCAGCAAAAGCAGACATAAATAATATGTAAACAGATGAGGATGCCTGCCTTCCAATCCAACTTTTTGGTTGTTTTTTTTTTTTTTTTAGAGAGAAGACCAGTGCACTTTAGAACATTTGAATAATTAGAACAAGCATTCTGATTTGTGCCCAGTAATACCAAATTAGTAACAAAGTGTGAACATAAACACAAAAGGTACACTCAAATCTTATAAACTTATCCTTTGACTCTCATCCTATTACCATTTACCAGACACGCAAACAGGGGGCCCTATTTATATTTAGATCATATGGACCTTGTGAGGCAATTTCTGCCACTGAGTACTTCCCTACGGACCCCTCCAAGCTTCACTTATGGAGAGACTACCCACCCGATTACTCAAGCGGAGCCCTGCAAACCTCCCTGGAAAGCCAGAACATGGTATGGGGCACCGTTCCGGCTTCCTCACCAGTAGAAAATGCCACAGATATTTATTACCTCAATACTTGTTTGTTTATCTGGGGAGGGGAGAAAACCCGTCTGTGCTGCTCTCCCCCATACAAATGACCTGTACACATATGTATATGTCTACATATACAACCCGAAGTCCAAGGTTTTCAGTTAAATCATTTCTGTTCAACTGAGTAGCTTTCATCCAGGATCCCGTCCTAGCTATCACCTCTGGCTTCTCCCTAATCTTTCAAAATGCATAATGATTGAAAGTCAAAAGGGTTAGACCTTTTGCTAAGTGGAGGAAACCCCAGGATGGACAGCACTCAGCTGGAGCTCAGTGCGCACATGCATGGTCCCTAATTCCCACTCTGTGACGCCAAGTCCCCAAATCGGCAGCACTGAGACGATGCCCAGTCGCGCAGAAGCCCAAAGAAGCCTGTGCCCCCACCCCTGCAGCTCAGGGCACTTCATCTCCGCACTGTCAAAGCCAACACCCCGCACAGTGAGGACCAGTGTTGGCTGGGGTGCTCTCCCAGGGAAAGGGGGTGCACAATTCCCCCAGCACAGCCAGCGACCAGTCCATCTCCCAGCTGACCCAGAGTGTTAAGGAAAATAAAACTGAAGCAGAAGTTCCAGTCTCAGATATAGACTCCTGAGGTCAGTTACTATGACTCCTTATTACGGCTCCGTGTCGTACTTACTTGGAAGTGTTTTCAAGTATTCCTTTGACCTCATTCATTTCTTCCTTCCCAAAGTAAACAACGGTGAGATGAATTCTCCCATCCTGTTGGATGCACATCTCCCTAGAAAACAAAACACACGTATGTCTGGTCTGTTTTCACAGTAACAGGCAAGGTCCAAACAAATACCTGTTTCGTAAAGTGCAAAAGGTTCCTTTTCTTTCTTTTCTTTCTTTCTTTTTTTTTTTTTTTTTTTTTAGAGAGAGCATGAGCGGGAGGGAGGAGCAGAAGGAGAGTGAGAGGCAGACTCCCCGCCGAGCAGAAAGTCCGATGCTGGGCTTGATCCCAGGACCCAGAGATCATGACCTGAGCCAAAGGCAAATGCTTAACCAACTGAGCCACCCAGGCGCCCCAGTTCCAAAGGTTCTTGAAGTAAACTGAGTGACCTGCCAAAAAAGCAGAGATGGGACACCAGGACGTTTCTGGTTGGCCATCACAATTACCTGCATTTGTATTTATCTTCCCGAGAAAACAATGAAATGTAAACATGCA
The DNA here is from genome assembly GCA_028534135.1 of Potos flavus. Lineage (NCBI taxonomy): Eukaryota > Metazoa > Chordata > Mammalia > Carnivora > Procyonidae > Potos > Potos flavus. The sequence continues at coordinate 33,927,724 of CM052899.1, read as the reverse complement.
GATCTAGTGAATGAAAACTCAGATGCAGGAGGCCACAGGTCCAATCTACCACAGGCTTAGCCCACGGGGCCACCTAGTGTCATGGGAAGGGCACTGAGTCCTTCCCCCTCTTTGCCAGAAGGAGTCTATGAAGGACAGAAGACATAAATTCCATTTTACAGATAAGAAAGCTAAAGTCCGGAGAGGTCGGGACTAGAATCCTTGTTGTCTGACTTTTCCTGTGTGTGCCAAACACAAATAGTCCTAAAGACTGAATGAACAAAGGCAAAAAGACATTCTTTCATGTAGGGCTCCTAAACCCCTCCTTAACACCGGCAGGGGATGACAAGGCAGAAGCCCAGTTAGGCTGTCTCGCCCTTCCCATGCAGACACAATCACCTTCACGGCTTCCCCATTTTCCCTCTCCATGACTGATTATCCCAGGCACCTGGGACCTCACACTCGAGGGCCCCGACAGTCCTCTAGGGGTCAGGCCTCCAGCTCCGGACTGTGCCAGACCCGCTTTCTCCACCACAGCTGATTTATTTGTCCATGTCCCGTGCTCTAATGGTAACACCTAAGCTAATCTGGTAAGATATTCTGCTAAGGGTTTACCACATATACACATGTAATATGTGCGTAAACTCTGTATAGATATGTGTATATGACGTATGTATGTATGTAAATATAGGTGCGTATACATATGTGTTTGTGTGTACACGTATGTGTATACATATGTGTGTGTGCACAGTTTACACAGGAGTTTCCTGGAAGCAAGTTAATGAAAGATTCTACCGGCAGGATGATATTTTGTGATATTTTGACATTGTGCATCTCCTTCTTTTTATTCCTTTTGTCTCTCCAATCGCTAGTTTCCTTAACCTCCCAAACAACACATCACAGCTTTCCTTAAGTCCCTGAGCTCTAACTGCAGAGGCCCATTTATTCAATGCTTTTTATAATGCCATCCAAATGGAGCGACTGCCTAGCTGGGGGTTTTGGGAGAAATCCAAAGATAGAGGAGATATGTTTCCTGTGCTCAAAAAACTTGGGAAATAAAATGAGCTCAAATCAGATCATGACACCTTGTGGCACAGATAACAAGTACACAGAATTCAGAAAGCACAGCAAATCCTATCAGCTGGAATGGCCAGGGCCTCAAGGATGGAAAGGGGAGAGAAAGAGAGGAGGAAGAAGAGAATTCCAGATGGAAGAACTATCAGGGAAGATGATATGGACCTGAGGCTAGAGGCATGCAGGACTCATCCTGGCTTGGTTCTGAGAATCTGTTTCTCTCCCATGGAAGAAAGGTAAGAGCTCCCTCTGAAACCCAGTCTGATGGCAGACTCTGAAACCCAGTCTGAGGGTGTAGCGCTTAGACAGAGACAAGAGACCAGGAACAGAAGCCCAGCGTGGAACAACGTGCTTCAAACCGAGAGCTCCCTCACACACCCAGTCCCCGCAGACGGAACCATCACCTACTGACAACAAAATTCTCTGTCCGTAAAAGAGCTCTTTTGCAAACCTGCCAGACAATGCTTTAACTTCTTTTGCCAGGGTAGGATAAAAGCACACACATAGCGCCAAGCACCCAAAAATGGTGCTTTAAAATTGCATGTGTAGTTGGAAAAACTGTAGCCCAGAATCAAGAGAGGGTTACCTGCTGAGCCTGGATAAAAAACATTCTTGTGTTTCTAGTAACATCTTTGCTGGCATTTAAAAATCCATTTGAAGCACTTTGTTTTCAAGGACTAAAACAGAGATCCCTTGGACCTTCACTCTTCATTCACCAGCTGAGGCTTCCCAAAGAGGCAAAACAGACTCGGTTCTGGGGTACTGCTCCATGGTTCCACTCCTCATACTCATTTCTTCCTTCCTTTCTTCAACAAACAAAAACCACGCAAGCAACATACTATGTGCCAGATGCTCTCTCCAGACCTCAACAGTTCTGCCCTTGAGAAGTTCTCAGTCCACTATACATAACTAAAACTGCCTATGACACAATAAACAAATGCTCCATGAGGGAATGAGCACAAGAACTATGGAAACACCACCACCAATCTGTCACATTGATCTTATAATTTTTATAATTTTCCAAACAAGTCTTACTAGACTCCATGCCCTGGAACAATGTGTGTGGGCGAAGAGTATGTATGTGGGTGGCTATGCACATGGAGATGTCTGTGTTTGGGAGTGATCATTTGTGCCTGGATCCTTCGAGCTACCTTAGGTGCCCCTGAGAGCGCCTCTCCGTAAGAGCCATGGTGCTGCGGCAAAGTACACGGAATAAATCTCAGGGCACCCCAACTTCCTAAGAACCCTTCAGGGAAGCTCTTCATTTCACATGGATGCTTTGTATTACATCAGCTCCACAATCCTACGTGGTCATTCTTCTGTCTCCATCTAGAATCCTCAGAATTGTTTCTTCTTCACAAAGACCTTATCTTTTTTTCTTCTTTTTTCAATTGAAACATAATTAGCATACAGTGTTGTATTAATTTCAACACTGTATATATAATATTTAGTAATATATAGTAATATAGTGATTCAACAATTCTGTACAATACTCAGTGCTCATCATGATAAGTGTACTTTTTTTTTTTAAAGATTTTATTTATTTATTTGAGAGAGAGAGAGAGACAGGAGAGAGAGAAAGCTTAAGCACGAGTAGGGTGAGAGGTAGAGGGAGAAGCAGGCTCTCTGCTGAGCAGGGAGCCAGATGTGGGCCTCAATCTTGGGACTCTGGGATCATGACCTGAGCCGAAGGCAGACACTTAACCGACTGAGCCACCTAGGTGCCCCGATAAATGTACTCTTAATCCCCTTCACCTATTTCCCCCATCTCCCTCAATCTCCCCACTGGCGACCACCAGTTTGTTCTCTGTATTTAAAAGAGTCCTCTGGGTTCTTTTGCTTGTCTTGTTTTTCTTTGTTTCTTCATTTGTTTTGTTTCTTCCACATCTGAATGAAATCATATGGTATTTGTCTTTCTCTGACTTATTTCACTTAGCATTATCCCCTCAAGGTCCACCCGTGTTGTTGCAAATGGCAAGATCTCACCACATCTTCTTTATCTACTCACCTATGGATGGGCATTTGATTGCTTCCATAATTTGGCTATCATAAATAATGCTGCAATAAACATAAGGGTGTATATATCTTTTTGAATTATTGTTTTCATTTTCTTTGAGTAAATACCCAGAAGTGGAATTACTGTGTCATATGGTTAATTCTAGTTTTGACTTTTGGAGAAACCTCCATACTGTTTCCACAGTTTGCATTCTCAGCAACAGTGCACAAGGATTCCTTTTCTCCACACCCTCACCAGTACTTACTGTTTCTTGTGTTTTTTATTCTAGCCATTCTGACAGGTGTAAGGTGATTACTTCATTGAGCTTTTGATTTGCATTTCCCTAATGATGAGTGATGCTGAGCATCTTTTCATGTGTTTGTTGGCCATCTGGATGTCTTCTTTGGAAAAAATGTCTATTCAGGTCCTCTGCCCATTTTTTTGGTCAGATTATTTGTTGTTGTTATTGTTGTTGTTGTTGTTTGGTGTTGAGTTGCATAAGTTCCTTATATATTTTGGATATTAACCCCTTATCAAATAGTTTTTGGCAAATATCTTCTAATAAATGAATCCACTAAAGCCACAGGGTACAAAGTTAATATACAGGAATCTGCTGTGTTTCTATACACTAATATTATGATGAAGTAGCAGAAAGAGAAATTAACAATCCCATTTACAATTGTACCAAAAATAATTAAATAGCTAGGAATAAACTTAACCAAGATGGTGAAAGAACTGTACTCCCAAAACTATAAAACAATGATGAAATAAATTGAACATGACACAAACAAATGAAGATATTCTATGCTCATTGATTGGAAGAACCAGTATTCTTAAAATGTCCATAGTACCCAAAGTAATCTACATATTTAATGCAATCCCTATCAAAACACCAGTAGCCTTTTCCACAGCACTAGAACAAATAATGTTAAAATATGGATGGAACCACAAATAGCCAAAGCAATCTCAAGAAATAACAAAGCTGGAGGTATAACAATCCCAGATTTCAAGATATACTACAAAGCTATAGTAATCAGAACTGTGTGGTCCTGGCACAAAACAGACACATAGATCAATGGAACAGATTAGAGCCCAGAAATGAACCCACAACCACATGGTCAATTAATCTTTGACAAAGTAGGAAAGAATATCCAATGGAAGAAATTCTCTTCAACAAATGGTGTTGGGAAAACTGGACAGCCACATGCAGATGAATGAAACTGGACCACTTTCCTAAACCACATATAAAAATAAATTCAAAATGGATGAAAGACCTAAATGTGAGACCTGAAACCATAAAACTCCTAGAAGAAAACATAGGCGGTAATTTCTTTGACACTGGCCGTAGAAACATTTTTCTAGATATGTCTCCCGAGGCAAGGGAAACAAAACAAAATGAAACTATTGGGGCTACCCCAAAATAAAAAGCTTTTGTGAGCAAAGGAAACCATCAACAAAACAAAAAGGGGGCCCACAAAGACCTTGTCTTTTTAAGACATTTTTTTCTGGAACACAAATGTTCCTCCTCCCTGAGGATATTGTGCCACAGAGTACAGGGACTGATAAAGATATATTTTCAGTAGTCACTTTTACAGCTATATATTTATTTCTCAAGAGGCTGAAAGCACATGATGGTCTTTGAGTTCTGTTACTCATCTGAACGATGCACTGTGGGCAGAACTACTTGACAATCATTTCCGCTCTCAGTACAGAGATAAGGAAAGGAGTTCCAGCGACCTGCCCAAGCTGTGGAGGCAGCCAGGCATGCAATCCAGCTTTCCTAAGGACCAGCCTGGTGTTTTATACCTCAGGTTATGTGAGCAGGATGAAGGATGTATTTTGAAATCACACGGCTTTGGTCTTACCCATCCAGGACTCTGCCACAAGGTGGAATGGGTTTGCATGGCCAGAAGGATAGAAGAAGCCACGACAAAACTCCAAATGTAAGCCGGCCATGGGAAGGACGGTTCAACCTGCATTTCTGCTGGGACCAGACATGACTGCGCAATCTGGTAGAAAGGGGGACAGGGGAACCCAAGGTCTATTTGGAGGAAGCGCTGTACTCCTAGGGAGAAAATGCATCATAAAGTAGACATCCTCAACCTCACGCCATCGACATTTTGGACCAGATAATTCCTCCTGTGGAAGCTGTCCTTGCATTGTAGGATGTCTAGCAGCATCCTGGGCGTCAGTAGCACCCCCAAGTCCCCACCTCAGTTGTGACAACCAAAAGCAACTCCAGATTTTACCAAATGTGCCCGGGTAGAGGGTGCAAAATAGCCCCCCTGGTCAGAACCACTCTCGTAAGGAAGAAGCAGGTTCAGCAGAACACTGGAGCTGTCAGTGGGGTGCACAGCTGTGAAATCCGTGTGTGTCCCCAGGTTTGTCCTGCCCTCCAGCTGGTTTCTGTGGACTCCCAGGTAAGTCCTAGAGAGAGATGGAGCTGCAGGAAGTGCCGAAAGGCTCTCTTTACAGAAAATACGATTATGAGGGGGTGTTGGGAGCTCCAGCCAGGACTTCTGGGGAGTTAATGTGGCAGTGTTGGCACAGTGGTGGCTGCACCAGCAGCCTCCGTGGCATTAACAAGTGCCAACAACTTTGGCTGTTGTCAGAAGCCGTGCACTGGCATCACACAGCAGACGCCCGAGCAGTCCGTGGAAGCTGAACTTGTATCTGAGCATATGCGAAACATCCCTGCGGATTCCCAGAAAGCCTGGGAGGGCACAAGAGGCTAGACATCTTGCCACAGCAGGTGACAGAGAGAGAGAAGGAAAACTGAGTTCTTATATAATTAGGGGTAGTTGTTTTTAGACCTCGGGCTAAGTGGCCTATGGAAACAGGGATTCAGAAATATTTACTCAGTAACTTTGTGGTGCAATGCACTATTCTCATTGGAATAAGATAAATGTAATCTTTTATGGGGCCTTGTAGGGGGACCAACCACCCAGGTGTGCCTGGGATTCTCCAGGCTTTAGCACTGATGTCCTGGCAAATGCCTTAGTCCCAAGCAAACTGGTACAACTGGTCACCCTACCTGCTCAGCGACCTTACAGTGTATCAGAAGGAAGGGATGGCTAACGTGCGTGAGGCAGGATGGACTATCTGCAGCAATGGTTTGGAAGTGTAAGAAGCCAAGAGACTTTTGGGGGATGGAGAAGGGGTCCCAAGGAAGAGGGAATATTTAAGCTGAGTCCCGAAAGGCTCCACGCAGGTGGAGAGGAGCAGAGAAAGGGTTTTCTTGGGTCAGGAGGCATAGCTGCAAGGAAATTATATCACTATTCTTTTCGAAGTCGATTTTCTACTCACTCAAATACATCAGGTATGAAAAGAAAATCTATGATTTACCTTTAATTATGTCCTATGCAAATGAGATAATAAATATATAACAGCTCATTAGTCTCCAAATGCTACCTATGATCTGCACAGCCAACAGGAAGAAACTGCTTAGCCAAAATGCATTGGAAAAAAAGGACTAGGTACTACCCTGAAGAGGGAAGAGACAGTGACTGGGGCCTCCTGAAATCTGGCTTTAAAAAAATAATAATCTTTTTTTGGTTTGGTGGGTCTTCTTCCCTCTCCTCGCCCCAAGCTACATTAATATACAATTCCTGGATTCCGTTTTTTGAGTAGCGTTAAAGAAATGAGCCTGATTTGTGAGTCTCAACCAAGCAATTAGGACCCACTCTCCTGGTTGCCCATTTCAGAAGAGCAAATGGAATCGTTTCCAACTGACCATTTTCTACTCTTGGGTAGATGTTTTCACATATTCTGTGGCTCAAATGAAATAAGAAACAACTTCTATTAGGTCCCAAAATAGAAACTTTTTTCCAAATAAGGTGAAAGATGTAAGTTAATGTTTCTCAAACATATGAACGCTAAAACTTTCCTGGGTGCAACACTGGTGTATGAATAGAGAAAGGGCCCGTGGGAGAGGAAGAGGGAGTGGGAGGGAGGATGATAACATAATGGAAACTACATTAGTTTTCCTTCTGAAAGACAAAGATCAGAGGCCTATCTCAACCACAATCCGCAATGTTATGATGACCTGAAGCCTTCCTGTTACGCTCTAAATTACACCAGCTTAGCTAGCCCTACCCTCCAGGCTCATTTTGGCCTGGAAAGTCTATACTCATTGGTTTTTAAAGATCCAGAAATCTCCAGAAACATTTTCACAGTTCTAGGCAGAAAAGGGATTAAAATATCACTAAAGAAAATTTAAGTAAAACATGTCCCTGATACTGCCTGAAAAATATCATAAATGCTTTGAGAGGGATGAGAGAAGAGTTAGAAGCGGGAAAGAAAGAACATTAAAACAAAATTAACTACCAAAGTCTGAGGAGAATCATAGCAACATGAAAAAGGGTTCTCAGACCAGCTGGAAGTAGTCAAAATAAAAATCAAGCAAACTTGAAATGAACTGGGAAAGATTTTTAAAAATCATAAAAAAATCATTTGCATAAAAATCTTTTTTTTTCTGGGAGAGGCTCAGAGATGAGGATACAAAGACAATCTATAGCTTTATTATGAGTTTCTTCCTGCTATCACAAACTACACCTTGAAATAAATGATGAGCTTGAGACCTATAACCCAGAGCCAAGGGAAACTAAAGAGCCACGGAGCAAATATGAGAATAGTTTCAAAGGCAAATCAGGTAATTAAAAAAAAAAGAAGAAGAAGAAGAAGAGCAGGAAGAGGTAGGTTTAAGTTAATACGCTGTTGGGCAAAGGGGAAACATGAAAACAGGACTATATGTGAAGCAAGTTCTCCTGGATATACTCCCTCTATTTCTGGCCACAGGTAAAGGGGTCCTTAATGATGGAGTCTTCCAGACCCCAAGGGAGTCATGTGGGGCATACATGGGAGAGGAAACAGCACCTGGAGCCTGTGAAGATTCCCCACAGGCCGGGACTATGATGACAGCAACAGAGAACCAGCCAGCCGGAGTAAAAAGCCATCTCAACTCCATGAACAACAATGGCGCCACAAAGCAGCCCCCAGTAGCCAAATCAGAGTGGTCCACATTGCTCCTCCCAGCTGCATTCCTACTCACAGAGATAACAGTACTGGAGCTTTAGCTTTGTAATTTCTTGTAAATCCTAGGAACATCTCTCATTTAATGCTTACTGCCTCTTCAATAAAGGCCTTTAGGGTCTAGTGCTAGAAGAAAGCTTTTCACCCCCAACAAATCACAGCCTTCTTTTCATTAACTACTGAGGGCCGAGGTAAACCAGCCTTAGTTTCCCCCTTGTCCCTTTGTCTGACAAAAAGTTCAGAGCTGGCATTTTTGACAATCTGCAACTCTTTCCCTTAGTCCTGGGTTCCAGGCATACCTATCCTCCATCCCGCATTGTTAATCAGTCTTTGTTAATGACCTTTATAAAAATGGTTTTATTAAATTGGTATTTTTGGAAAACACAAATAATTTTTAGGATTAGTTGACATGACTCAAATAATAATGAGAATAAAATAATAATGAGAATAAATATCTTAGTCCATATACTCCATGCACCCAGGAACCAATTTTGTCCCGAAGTCCCACCCCCGACACAGTTCTGCAACATGCAAACTTGGTCTTTGGTTCCTATGATTGCACCCGATGCCTGGCCTTCACCCCAAGTAAGCTGATTTCTCAGACTCAGTCTTTCCTAGGGGCCATTCTCTCTGGGGGAATTCTTGGTTCTACATCTATTTCTTCTGTCTAATAAGGCATCTTTGTTATAATTCTTAGCCATCTGGCTCTTTTCTAGGTGAATAATTAGCAAACTGATGCTGAAGTGAGAAATAAAACAAAACCCTAAATCTATCGGTAATAACCAGTGTCGGAGCTACAAGGGGACCCATCTGGACCAGTACTTTGATTTTACAGAAGATACTAAAGCCAGATATATAAAGCTACTTGTACAAGATTCCTCATTCAAATGGTGTCAGAACAAAGGGTGTATACATTTTAAAAGACATGCCATGGAAAGATAATGTTTTAAATACATAATCTCACACTGATCATCGCAAACCCTGTACCAAAAATAGTGACAAGTGCCAAGTCCTGCTACTAATCAATGACCAATGAATGGGACGTAATTTTCACATGGAAGACAGTGGAAGAAACAGAAGATTCAATGTTCCCGTCCTGTGGCTCCTGGCTCCTGGCTCCAGCCACTCCCTCCAGAAGAGCTGGAGAAGCAGCCGTGCAGGGAGAAGGTGACCGAGGGGAATGGCTGGTCCGGGGAGGGACAGGGCCCAAATCCCAATTCAGGATCTCTGTGAAGGAAGAGCCACAGTGGCATACACGGTCTCTCCACCTCACATGGAAAGTAGGGAAGGACAGTAGGACTATCTTCATTACACTCTGTGAACTAACTCTGCAAAAAAGGTGGAGTGGGAAAAAGGAAAGCAAAGGAAAAAAGATGACCATAGTCACGATCTTTCTTAAGAGCAGAAAAAGAAGGGATGGGAGATGCTGATAGTCAGATGAAGCACATTATACATACCCTCCACAACACACACACACACACACACACACACACACACACACACAGCCAATCATTAAACAGAAGGCCCAAACCTTATCTTCTTTCCTCTTTTGTCTTTCTGCTTTGTGGGGGTGGAAAGAGCTGCTGAAGACAACAGGTGGAGATGAGAAGGAAACTCATGGGGCTGATGTTCCAGGCCTTGGCCCTTCCCTGAGGGCCCATTCTGAGAGCCAAATCATCCTCCCCTGAGGACGAAGACCCATCCGCTGCTAGACAGAGTGAGCCTAGCACAGCTCACAGCCATCCCAGGACACAGAAGAGCCACGGGAACTGGGAACCTCCAATGACGGCCGCACAAAGCCTCCACTGAGTCTCTCCTCCCCCTGTTTTTGGAGGCTACAAATAAAGTGAATAGAACAATAAATACCCTGCCCACAGAATAAAGCCAGGATTGAGACACAGATAGTTCTCCAGCAAGACGGGGAGGTAGCCAAGGAGAAACCACCCCTACACGGTCAGAGCAAACAGTCTGGCTGGCCCTCTGCGTGCCAGGCAGAAGGAAGGTGAAGGGCCACCTCCCAGCAACCATGTTTCAAGAACAGTGTCAAAATTAAAGGAAGAAAAAAAATGAGAGAAACAAGAAAGCAATAGCATTCAAAAAGTAAATGAAAAACCTAGTCTGAAAGAAAATACAATTCAAACAGAAGAAAGTATCTTACACATTTCACACTTTCTTAAATAAACATGTGACTTCAATAAAAAAAAGTTCAAGGAAGAAACGATAAAAACAACCGATTAAAAGGCGCATTCTGTGCTGAGAAAATAAGGTGGCAGCCAAACACACAAAAGTAATAAATTAAACATAGCGAGGGACAGAATAGATGCATCTGAGAATCAAATTGCTCATCTCGAGGAAAGCCTTATATGAAAACAGCTAAAAGACTGAGAGATTAAGAAATAGAAGCTAATACAGAATTAAAACACCAAAAAATTTTCCTGACATGAAAGGATCCACAAAACAAAAAAGAAAACTCAATTAAGTACAGGAAAATCTGAGCGAGAACAAGACACCGCGATGAGATGTATCCTGATGAAGTTATTATGATTCAAGATTCAAGAAGGAATTCTTCAGGCACCCAGGCAAAAGTAAGTCATTCTCAGCAGAGATGAAATAAAGTTGTACCAACATTTCTCCGTGGGATCACCAGATGCCAGAAGAATGTCTACAAACTCCCGAGGAAAGAAAGTGTGTCCCAAGAATTTGAAGCCCAACCAAGTTATCCTTAAACTACAATGACCATAAGTAGACATTCCACTCTCAGCACTTAGGACACTTCTTGAAAAAATTTCTCGCCCATGAAATCTAGCCAACCAAGACCTCGGGACTGCAGCCTCTGTTGTCAGAGGGCTGCTGATGGGGTCACGAAATCCACTTACACACAGGCTCTGTGGCCAAAACAGAACACAAAGGCTGCTACCCCCAACAAGGTTAAAATAACAGATGGCCAGCTGGCCAGCACACTGGAAGAAGGTATGTAGGAGAGGGAGAAAGTAGGACTGTGATGATTTCCTCCACTTACGGTGATTTTTCAGTCAATCCAGTCTAAAGTGAGAACATGCACCAAAAAATACATAATAATTCCAATCTTTTCCGTTATGCAAAATCTTTTTTTTTTTCTTTTTTAAATTTTAGAGGGATCTCAGCAGTGCCTGGGTGGCTCAGTTGGTTAAGCGTCCAACTCTTGGTTTAGGCTCAGTTCATGATCTCGGGTCATGAGCTTGATACCCCCATGGGGCTCCATGGAGGGCATGGAGCCTGCTTAAGATTTTCTCTCTCACTCTTCCTCTGCTCTTTCCCCCACTCTCTCTTTTCCTCTCTCTCTCTCTCAAAAAAAAAAAAAAAAAGATAATTTTAAAGGGATCTCTTCAGAGCTAATAATACCTCTTAAAGCAGAGAAACATTTTCTTAAAGATCAGCAATTTCTTCAGATTATACCTCAGATTCTGAATTTATACTTTGGATTCGCTTCTATAAATTGAGTCAGGCAAAATGTAATTCTTTCATTAAAAACAATATATAGTACATCTCATGCTGTATTCAATTATTTCTAGCTAGCAAGTTATTCTTCTATCTGCACATATGCAAAGAAAAGTACCTACAATAGAGTTCAATTAATGTTAAAAATGGTTAATTTGGGGAGGCAGGGCCAGAGCTGGATTTTTAAAAATTCATTCCTTGTGTTCTATATTATTTAAATATCTTATAATAGCTATATATCATTTTTACAAACTAAAAATCCGTGTTTAAATTATAACAGCCAAAAAACTCTTTCATTGAATTTTTAAACAAAAAAAACATATGGTAACTACACAAAAATTTACAAAACAGAATTCAAGGGAAGAAAACAAAAGTCACTCATAATGCCATCTTTAGTTCCAGCCAGAGTTAGTATCTGCAAATCTTATGATAGAAGGGATTTCACAAAGACGTTAAACATTTAATAAATAGCTCCTTATATTTTTTCCAATACTTCAACGTTTGTATTAATTCTTTTTAAATATTTAGTTGACCAGCGTTTACTCTGGAGTTTTGGTATTCCATAAGAATTAAATATTTTCTGCTATGTTTGATTAGTTGTCCTAAAGGCATATACACTGAACAATCCATTCTCTGCCGGCGGATTTGAAATGTCACCTATACTAAGTTCTGACACAGAATCAAACGCTCTCAGGTTTGAGTAGCCTTCCTTATCTCATTTTTTTTCAGAGACCCAACACATTCGGAAACCCCTAGAGGATAGAGCAAACTCCCCACTCAGCTTGCTCTGCCCTGGGAAGTCTTTCTCGTGGCCCGCTGCCCCTCGTCTCTGTTTCTGCTGCAGCTCCTAGCTCCGTTTGAGTGGCTTCTAGTCTGAATGAATGTAGGCACCGCCTCTGGAACTCATCTCCTTGCCCCAACATCTGGTCGAGTGGCTGGTACACGCAGGCCTTCCAAATATCCTACCCAAGTCATAAGCCTTTCCAACCACCCGCTCCTGCCTCTGTGTCACAGCGGGCATTTTGTTTGTTTTTAAAACATTAACTAGAGTTACATCTCATTTCACCATCTCAATTCTGGAGACTGGCAAGCTAGTTATTTTGCCTTTTTCAACAATAGTTCCTTTCTAGTTTCAGTCCTACTGTTAAATACTGGGAATCCTCACTACACAAAGGCCAGAACCAGTCCTATATAACCAAGGGAATCCTGCGGCTCTGGGCCTGGACTCCTACACAGAGAACTGAGCAGACGCGGCTTTAGTGTGAGCTACCTCGCTAAGCCCAGCATGCTCCGGGACAGGCCTTCATGACTGACTGGCACAAATCTTGGGGCCCTTCATCTGGCACGCGCTGGGCAGCTTCCCAGCCAGAGAAATTTACCATCAACTAGTCCTAGAAATGGGCACACCAGCTGCCGGAAGCAATGATTTGACTTAACGTCCAGCGCCAACCACAGGTTTAGTCTTTCTCTGGAAATCGTGCCGACTCCACCAGCAGCCCTCTGACATCCCAAAGAGAAGGCAGGGGGCGCAGAAACACCAAAGGAAGGCTGCCAGAAGCAAAGCTCTACGTTCACTTCACTACTGGAGCCAGAGGACCCTGCTGATGCTCAGGGGACGGGGCCCACAGGGTCTCTACAAATTGGGAACAGACGACGAGTTCAGCCCACCCTCCTCTGCATGGTGGCACTACTGAAGGCCCAACTCCTGAACCTGGAAAAGAAAGACAATGGGCCTTGTGACAGCTGTCTTGAAAGATCTGAAAGGCTCTGATGTCTAAGAGGAAATGGATTTGTTCAGCCATTTCCTCAGAGGCTAGAACTAGACCCACTGGGTAGAAATCACAGGGAGGCGGACGGCAGGTCCAAAGAATGGCAAGCTTCCTACCGGGAGCTGCTCAACTCAGAGCAGCCTGCCCAGGGAAGGAGGCAGTCACTTACCTGGCGCAAGCACGCGCACACATGTGCGCGCACACACACATGTTGCACAGAGAGCCAAATGGCAGGAACGTTCTGGAGGAATTCTGAACTGAGGGAGGATTCGACCAGGTGACCTCCAAAGGCCTCCTCTAAGACTATCGGAATCTGATCCTAAAACTTATTTAGATAAGGGTTAGCCTTCAAATGTAAAAATTTTTAAAAGACTGCATTCATTATCTAGAATTTTGAGAAGTATCAACTACACCCTTATACTGAGGATTACTGGCTTTCAGTAATATGAATTTAATGATAAAAGATTAAAAATAAGTTTGAGGAGCATCTAGGTGGCTCAGTCGATTAAAGGTCTGGCTCTTGAATGATCTCAGGGTTGTGAGATCGAGCCCCACATTGGGCTCCACACTGGACATGGAGCCTGCTTAAGATTCTCTCGCCCTCTCCCTCTGCCCTTCCCCCAACTCTCTAAGAAAATAAATAAATGAATAAAAATAAAAATAAGCTTGAGGGGCGCCTGGGTGGCTCAATCAGTTAAGCATCTGCCTTCAGCTCAGGTCATGATCCCAGGATCCTGGGATCGAGCCCCACATGGGGCTCCCTGCTCAGCAGGAAGTCTGCTCCTTCTCCTTCTCCCTCTGCCCCTCCCCCCGTTCATGCTCACTCCCTTTCTCACATAAATAAAATCTTAAAAAATAAAAATTTAAAAATAAAAATAAGTTTGATCTTCCAAGATTTATAATTAGACACAACTTTCAACTTTCCAATAAGCTGGCTAAGTAAGTTAGCTAACATAGGTGAACCAATATATGAATGTTAGCCTCGATGGCTTATAAGAACCAACACCGCACATTAAAGAGCTTCAAGACACATATGTAAAAACTACATTACTGTCTCTAAAAACCAATCCCTACTTAGTCTTCTTGAGGAGCTACAAAAGCAAGTGCTTGGAAACTTCTTGGTATAATTCTAAATTTAATCTCTGAGGAGATGTAGGTTAGAATTAGAAATAGATTCTGATTCTATCCGTCCCAGCCACTGGAGGAGCAGGACAGCCAACAGAGGCCTCCCGCAGCTGAGGGCGCACATCCTCCAGCCAAGCCCACGGGCCGTGGGGGCCCTAGCCTTCCAGAGTCTGGGAGAAGCCTCACTCTGCTGATGAGACAGGATGGCCTGTGCCATCCCAGACTGAGCCTAGACTCAAGCTAGACCTGGACACAGCAGGCATTAGGCCATCTCTGCAGGTCCTGATGAAAAGCCACCCCTCAGAATTTCCCCTTCTGAAGGTAAACCTGCTTGTCTGGCAGTTTTCTAACTGCTTTAGGGAAAGGCAAATGCAAATGGTAAACCTGACATGAAGAAAACAGTTGAACAAGAAGAGAAAGGGGCCTTTGTACTTGGCCAGGGAAATGAGGGAGATGATGGGAAATGATATCAGCATTTTAACGCACGCCCCACAGAGGAAGGTAAACATGTACAAACAAACCAACCTGAAATTCTGCATGAACTGCCGGAACTTGTCCACCCGCTTCGCCAGTGGCACGATAACGTTGATGAGCGCGTTGGCCATGTTGAGCTTTTCTTGTTTTACTTTCATGATGGGGCCAAACGGTCGAAACAAGACGAGTCGTCTGAATTCGTGCTTCTGCTCCCCTTTGAACGTGAGCTCATACAGAGTGCCTTTATCCTTCTCTGTGCGGTAGATCCCTGTCAACGGAGACACAAAGAGAGTGTTAAAAATTAACCGTGGCTGCTGAATATTTTTTTTTCTTGTAGCTGAGATCTAGCACAAGATGCCTTTTAAAACATTAAGATTAAATCTCTACATGTAATAAGTATTAGAAAACCCAAAATGATCCCATATTTAAAATCCTCAAAGAAATAAACCATCAATTTAAAAATCATAGTTTTGAAGACTTCCTATAAACACAGAAAGAAGCCTGTAATGTTGGATACAAAACTATATTTATACTATACAGAAGCATTCAAAAAAGGATGGTAAGGAAACATCCCAAAATAAAATTGGCTGTGATGGGGAGTGGGGTTGTGCGGTTTTTTCTTTTTTGCTATTATCCACACTTTCTGCAATATTATTAGATAAATACTATAGTTATTACACTTATTTAATTGTAAAAGAATGTTAAAATTATCTCTTACAGCCATTTCAGATGGACTGACCATAGCGATCCATTCGGGGCACTTCACAGTGGCCCTCTGGAAGCTTCTGGAAGCGTTAAAGAGCACAACACATAAAATATCCAGCACAGTGGCAGGCGCATGTCTTCTTTAATTCCATATTGTCCTTCCTACCTCTGAGAAGCAGCACAGCTCAGTGCTCCCGGGCGAGACTACCTGGGATATCTATTTAAGGCCCCCAAACTGTGCTCTACCACACGTCACCAGTACTGAAATGCCGCAGCCGTGCCTGTCAGGTTGAAGCTGTGACCCGCCAACTCTCAGGATGAGCCTCCCGAGGGCCCGACCCGACAGAATTTTTCTATCAAATAAGCCAACGATTCCCAGTGCCTAGGTTCCACTGCCTCCCTGACCTCGCTGGTATCGTGGGTGTTTTTTTCTACAGTCAGAAAAAACTCCTGGAAGAATCCAACAAATCTCCAGACAAGCTCCTTCATCTTTTACCTCTGACTCACCATGTTTTCTACTGCAGCCCTCTTCCCTCCTCCTGATCCCCATGTTAGCTGGCATGCACCTTCTGGTCTTGGAGTAGCTTCAAAAGTGCATCTCCAGGGAAGTGCCCGCCCACAGGAGGTACAGTTCTCAAGGCCCCTGACACACACCCCTTCTCTCCTCCTCACTCCCTCTGCTTTTGTGGGCACTACAAGTCTTCACAAACACCGCCAGGCTCTCTGCTCCACTCTCCTCCACACAGGAGCTTTTCATGCTCACAGCCCGCTTTACCACCTCTTTGATCCTTTTCAACGTTTGGATCTCTTTCAGGAGCCCCAGAGAGGAGTCTGGTACTGCGGATTCCCAAGGCAGTCTCGTTTCTCACAGCTGTCCCAAGGGCCTGGCTCAAGAATCAAACTGCGCAATCCGTGGGCAGCCAGCACAGTGATTTAAGGCCCTGAGCTCACAGTGACAAGGCCTGAGGTCTCTTCCGAAGCCTCTGTTGATCCCTGGGGTAAAGCGGTGTACTGCTCAACAGCCCTCGGAGTCACGGAAGCCGAGAGAGGTTTTGCTGAGCTCATGTTGGAACAGAATTCAGAGTCCCTGCAGGGGCCATTCATGGAAGAAAGAAGAAGGTTCACGTCTTAGGAGGCTCAAAGGACTTCTTTGAAAATGTGAAGTGGTTCCCTTCGAAATCTGTTAATTCTTTCGGGCAATTAGTACTCACTGAGGAAACAGGCTCTCGGCCACCTCTCACACTGTCTGCAGCAGCTGGGGACACCACCAACGTCCAGGGTCCAAATAAGGCTGGGCAAGGGAGGAAGGAGCCGCTTCTGCTAACAGAGGCCACATAGCTAAGAGGGGCCTGCCAGGGGCCGGTGGCTGGGCCTCGTCAAGCTCCTGGTGTCTGGTGTCAGCAAGCAAACCTTCTCCACACAGCAGTCAACGTGGGAAAGGCTGCTGACAGTTTCATGGGCAGATAAAAACGTACGTGGGCCGGAGAGTGTTTTTTTAACTGAGTCATTTTCTTTCTCTGCACCAGGCTAAGAATCATTAACTTTTAAAAATCTGAATCCACAGATTTGAAAATACAGGTAGAAAGATACGCGAACCCATTTGAAGAGGTGGGCATCTACTTAGAGAGAACCCAGGGAATGTGAGAATTCTTATCACGGTGATGCTCGCGAGCACGTCAGAGGAGCTGCCTCTGTGGTCAGCCCACCGCGACAGGCGGCAGCCATGGCCGTGGTCTCCAGGCGCGGCACTGCTCCCTGTGGAGCTTGCACACCACAATTTCGGCTGCTTTCTCACCGTCTTTCACATCCCATGCCTCGAAATAGTTATTGCATCAACTTTTTAGCATATTTCCCCATTCTCTACCTAATTAAGTTAATTATGTCTTATAAATCTGATTTAGATCTCTTAATTCCATTTCAAATAAGTTATTTAAAACTCTTGCAACCTGTGTCCTCTGAAACCCACACCCAGCCATCCACCCACCACACCCGCAGGCACGCCCTCCCACACCTGCACACTGGCACTCTCGGTCTGCTTGTAACATAAAGGACGACACCTCCTTGGATCCCTGTGCCTCCTGGAAATCTTCAGTGGTGGAAACACACAGAGCCTGAGAGAAAGGGGGCAGGCAGAAGCCTTCTGAGACAGAAATGACCTTTCAGCCGACAAGCTGGCATGCACTCCAGCAAATGCAAAGCAAACCAGCTTTGCACAGGATACCATCATTTTTAGGCATTATGTAAATTAAAGATCAAAATAAAAACTTTGGAGCTAGCTTAGATTTTGAGTGAGATACCCTAACTGCCCTCTTTCTCTCTATTGACACTAAGTTTACTTTGACTTTGGTGTTTCCGCTTCCTGAGCAAGAATCCTGGTACTCATCTTATGCTACTCAAGGGGGCCAGGCCATATGTAGGATGACCCACTAGGTGAGGACACCCCCAGGCAGCCAAGATATGGCTCCACAGTCTGCTACAAATGTCTGTTCCTTCACCAGGCAAGGAACTAACCAGACACAGGCCCCCTCTCTACATCTTATCATCCATGTAGGACCTCAGAAATCAAGATGCCAAATGGCAAAGAGGTACCACTCCTACCCTCACACTCTTACTTACCCTCACTCAATATGAGTGTCCACAGGTTGTGGCCAATGCTGCCTGCTGATCCCAGAAGTGTCCCCGCTGTCATCCCTGCCTTCCCACATGGACCCTAGGTCTGGTCTCTCAGCAGGATAACTACAATCCTCTGCCAACCCATATCCCACTTCCAGGGCCCAATCCATCCTGTAAAGGATATCCTTTGGCCCTTCACCTTCCTACAGCACCATTCTAATCCTGCTTTTCCCTCACCAGCTCCTTAGAGTCTAGAGAATAAAGTACTAATACCACGGCCAGGCCTTCAAGACCCTCCATACTATGGCCTCTGTCTATTATCCTAATTGTAGGTCTTGCCCCTGCCTCATGAGAAAGATGGGCTCCAGGCAAGCTGGTTCGTAATGCGCATATACAACTACTCTTCCTCTTGGAGAAACTGGAACCTTCCTGCAATGCTGGCGGGAGTGTAAAATGATACGGCCACTATGGAAAGCAGTTTGGTGATTCTTCAAAAAGTTAACCATAGAGTTATCACATGATCTAGCAATTCCACTTCTGGGTATGTACCCAAAAGAAATGAAAACAGAGACTCGATCAGATACTTGTACACACATGTTCATACTCGCATTGTTTATAATACCAAAAGATGGCAACAACCCAACAAAACCCAACCCAACAAAAGATGAATGGATGAAACATGGTAGAAACATACAATGGACTATTACTCAGCCTTAAAAAGGAAGGAAATTCTGGCATATGCCACAACAGGAATGAATCTAAGCCAGACACAAAAGGATGAATACTGTGAGGCTGCACTTGTATGAGGTGTCTAGACTCGTCAAATTCCTAGAGACAGAAAGTAGACCGCTGACCCCAGATGTGGTTACCTGGGGTCGGGGGAGCAGGGAATGGGTAGCTGGTATTTAATGGGCACAGAGTCTCAGTCTGACATGATGAAAAAGTTCTAGAAATGGGTAGTGTGAAGGTTACACAACAGCGTGAATAGGCTTAATGTCGCTGAACTGTACACTTATAAAATAGTTAAAATGGTAAATTTTATGTTACATATACTTTACCACAAAAACTAGTCTCCTCTGAAGAGGCCTTGGACTTTCTCAAGACACATTTCCCCACCAGTGTACTACACTTTTGTCCCTTCTTAAAGCTGACCTCCTCGTCTGGGAAGATTCCCAAGACGTTCACAACCCAAAGTTGGCCATACAATCCTCCAGACACTCTGGTCTTCAGAGATTTTAAACTTTTCTTTGCTGAGCTATCTTTTCAGCCTCTACGGACTTTGGAGATCATCTAGTCCAGCCTTGTCGTTTTACAGGTGAACACTCTGAGTCGCAAGGCAGTTGGGATTAGCCTGTGTTCATCAGACTCTTTAACGACTGACTGGAACCCTGCGTTTACACCCTAGAGGTCACTTTTCACACGTAACATGAACAGCTCAGAGCAGGGCAAAGAGGCAGAAGCATGAAAAACAGAAGAAAGTCTGTCAGAAAAACCAGTTTGGCTCATTTACCCACGGAAAACCTTCACATCCACCCTTGGAACTTTTCTTTTATGCTGACGCACAATTGTAACAGTTATTAAATAACAATCCCCTAAATGCAGAGTCTACAATGCATTCAAAGTAGTAAATTTTAAGAGGGGATTTTCATGAAAAAAATATTTCTAACCACACACACAAAAAAAGAGTATATGGGAAAAGAGAACTCTAGAACAGGCCGAAGTGCTGGCAGAGGTACACAGTGGCCTTCTGACAGCAAAGGGAGGGGCAGAACATGGTTTGCTTTTAACTTAAATGTCTGAGACAGGGACTATAAAAACACCCTACCCACGTAAATCGCCTCTGAAGGCACCACTGTAAGAGCACAGCCTCCTTACTCTGTTCAAGAAGAGAAACAGAGAAACACCTGAGAAAGATGTTACTCCCAATAGTATTTTTAACTATTTTGGTGCTTCAGTGGTTTTCGGTTAGAAAATCCTGCTCAGAAAGAATATCTCATTCCCAGACCTTGTGAGATAAATGAGACATTATTACAGTGCCATCTGTTGTCAGCTCTGTTTTCTCAGGGAAAACAGTAGACATTTGACATTTGGGAAAGAGGTGCTCCTGAGACTGCCATGAATCTTCAGATGTTCAGGTACTACATGGAAGTAGTTCTTCCCACAAAAAACGATAAAAAGTAACCACTCTCAGGCTTTTCCTCAACTGCCGGGGTAGGGAAATGTCTGTACACACTTTGCTTTCCTCTCATCATGGTGAATCAGCCTCTAGCAGCTTCTGGACCCATCTGGGTGCAAGTTTATCACTATTTTCTACCTGCACCCAACATTTCTTTTGTTTGATAAGAAACGGTTGCCCTGACCAGTGTCCTTGCTAAAACAATTCATGAATTGCCTTTTCTTACTTCTATTTATTGCATTTTGTGTGTATCTGTTCTTGTTATGAAGCCATGCAGGCAACTTCATCACCTTAATCTATCAGAAATTTCTAAGACCTTCTCTTTACTTAGAGCTCGTCCTTACTTCATCACTACTACTAACAGCTGACTTTATTTTCAGAGGCATTCCCCACACACACACACACAAAACTACAACCCACCTATCACTTCAGGAAGGCTCTGAGGTACTTGACAATAAAAAGGAAGCAAAGGCATGTTGTGATTGTAGCATAACAGTGGGCTGGGATCCTCACCAGGGACCCACCCGCCAGCCTGACACGCTTTGTAGTCACATGACATGGTTACTCTCATCCTGACTTTTCTTATGGGTATTATTTACTGTGGACTGTGTTTTATATTAGAAATATAAAAATAAACATAATAAAATCACTGTGCTCTCAGAGAGAAAGGTAGATAGGTAAGCAACACAGGCATAAAGACATGATAAGCCCCTACGAGAGTCTGCCTGAGCTGTGAGGGAACAGAGAGGAGGGAGTCTTCTACCTAGAGAAGGGTATGAACAGTTTGACCGAAGGTATTTCACCAGAACTGAACACTGAGTGGGTGTTTGCCAAGTCTGCAGAATCAGAGAGGCCATGCAATGGAAAGATAGCAGCATAAGCTAAGATACTGAAAAAAAAAAAACCAAAACCGAAAATAAAAACCACTGTGTTGTGTTTGGCAAACTTGAGGCAATTCAGGGAAGCTGGGGGTGCCAAAGCGAGGTCTGGAACAGAGATGGGAGACGAGCTGGAGGGTCAGGTAGGGCCCACCATGCTGGCCCACTAGATCATCCTCACGGGAGCAGACGCTGAGCCGGAGCTCAGGGGAGTGCGTCGGGTAGTTCACAGGGGAGCCGGGAGACCATGTCAGTGCCACCACCTCACAGTGGCGGGAGCGTGGAGGGACCACGGGGACTGAGATCTGACTGCCATGAGGAGAGAACCACGATGATTCAGCAAGAAAGGACAAAGGCCTAAACCATGACAGCACCCGTGGAGAGGGCGAGAAGCAGAAATAACTCAAGAAAATGTGGTTGAGAAATGGGACAGCAGGTGGAGGAGAGGAAGAAACGTAGTGTGACTCCAGGTATAGGTGAGGAAAGGGTTTTTGTTTTTTTTAACTAATATTATTTATTTTAGGTCTTCTTATCTTACACAATGGATCCAACACTTATTCTTCTTTTTAAAAAATGCCTAAGGAACTTTGACAGCTCACGTCCCAAGCAATTTCAATTTTTTTTTCATACGACATTGCTTTATTTTTTTATTTTTTATTTTTTGTTATGTTCCGTTAGCCACTGTATAGTACATAATTAGTCCTTGATGCAGGGTTCAATGATTCATTAGTGAAGTCTGACACCCAGGGCTCATCACAGCACATGCCCTCCTCAACACAGTAAGTCAAGCAGAGAAAGACAATTATTATAGGGTCTCGCTCATATGTGGAACATAAGCAATAGCACGGAGGACCATAGGAGAAGAGAGGGAAACCCAAAGGGGGGGAATCAGAGAGGAAGACGAACCATGAGAAACTATGGACCCCGAGAAACAATCTGGGGGTTTCAGAGAAAAGGGTTTTGAGCTGAGCATTGGATGTGCTGATTTCCGGACCTGTATGAGGACGGACGCTTAGGAGACGGCCCCCCTTTGACACACAGAGGTATGTGTCCCCAGCATGCAGAGGGTCGGGGCAACCAGGAAGTCTGTGAGCAGAGAGGAGGGAGCCCAGGATGCAGGCCTGGGGTGTCCCAACCCTGCAGGAGCCGTGTGTGTGGGTCAGCAGAGGAGGCTGAATGGACCGGAGCAATGAGAGCAGGACCCAGAAGGCAGGAACAGCCAGCGCGAGCCCGCGAGGGACGGCAGCCTTGCCGGCTGTGCCGAGGTTAAGTACAACAAGGATGAAACTGGCCCCCTGGAAGGCAAGCCAGAGATCACTGGTGACCTGACCAGTGAGGGTTTCAGAGAAGTGTCAGGGCCACAGGCCAGACGTGAAGGGTGATGAGAGCTGAAGCAGCAGCACTGGGTTGAGAGAGTTGAGTATTTTCCTTAGATTTCCTTGAAGTTGTCGAGTGACTGCTGCTGCCTCAGGATCTGTGCCTTTTCTCTCCCCTCTGCCTGGGATGCTTTCCCCCAGGTCTGGACATGGCTGGATCCTTCCTGCCGGTGAGTCTCGGCCCAAAGCCACCTCCTCAAAGAGGCTTTCTCTGGTCTCACTCCCCACCTCCACCGGCCCCATCACTCTGTCACCGCTTTCCAGTTACCTGTTTGAGCGTTTGCATCGCACACTATGTGAATGTGTCTACTTACCTGCCTATTCAGTACTGTTCCCATCACCAGAAGTAAGCTCCATGCAAACCAGAACTGTTTCTGCAACCCTAATGCACATACCTTGCACAGAGGAAAGGCAGGAGGGTGAGAAGGAAGATGCTTGGTTAGAAGGGAATGAATGCAACAGAGCAGCAGCCAAAGGAATTTAGAGTTGATAGTGTTTCTTAAAAAAAAAAAAAATAGGGGAGGCACCTGGGTGGCTCAGTTGGTTAGGCATCTGCCTTCAGCTCAGGTCATGATCCCGGGGTCCTGGGATTGAGCCCCGCATCGGGCTCCCTGCTCAGCGGGGAGCCTGCTTCTCCCCCTCCTTTCCACTCATGCTCTCTCTTGCTATCTCTGTCTCTCTCAAATAAATAAATAAAATATTTTTTTAAAATAGGAAAGGGGCACCTGGGTGGCGCAGCTGGTTAAGCGTCCAACTCTTGGTTTCAGCTCTGGTCATGATCTCAAGGTCATGAGATCGAGCCCCAGGTCAGGCTCGGTGCTCAGAGCAGAGTCTGCTCGAGATTCTCTTCCTCCTGCTCATGGTCTCTCCCCCTCTCTCTCTCAAATAAATAAATAAATAAATATTTTAAAAAATAGGAAAAAGAAACAACCTTTCATAGGTCAAGAGGAAGGAACAGACAGAACCAGGCAATGAGGACGAAGAGATGGAATGACAAAGTGAAAGGTGGGTGGGAACCATGACCCAGAAAAGACATGGTTTTGGACAGAGCAGCATCACCTATTCTCCAAAACAGGGCAGAAGTAGGAGAGCGAGGGCGCTGAGGGTGCAGGTCCAGCGCAAGGAGCCAAAGGAACCCACGAGAACTAATATCTTCAACTTCTCGGTGAAGTGGGAGGAAGGTCAGGCTGAGGACAATGAGATTAAGGGTGGATACAGTCTTTGCGAGGGGGGCTGGGGGGCTGTGAGGGGGGCCAGAGAATGCAGCTGGGCTGGAGATCATAAATTTGTACGGATATCAGCTTGTATGGCTTCAGTGGCTTTCCTCCAGCAGCATGAAGAGCAGGCGAAGGAGGGGAAAAGATGGTGAGTGACTGATCCAGGACCAGGCTCTGCAGGGCAAGGAAGTCAGGGCGCTGGGAAGCAAGTGGCTGAAGGAATACACGACGGGGTCCAGGCTGGAGAGGGAGGCGTCAAGCCTAAGGAGAGGCAGGTCAAAGGACAAGGAATGGGTCAGAGTGCAAACAAACAACAGAGAGACCAAAGTCAGAAGTAATAACAGAAGTCCTGGGGGGAAATGGATTTCTGATGATGTGTAAGTTTAATGAAGAAGTAGGGCTCTTGCAGGAGAGGACAAGGCCCACACAGCCCTGGAAACCAGCCTGGGCACTTCGGCTCCCTCCGTGCCCTTGAGCGCCACTCGAGAGCCCCGACCACACACACCTCGTGTTCGCCCTGAACTCTTATTCTTCAAGGACTGTGGGCTTATGAAGAGGTGGTAGATCCATCTCTTTCCATAACTTTAAGAAACAAATGGTGAAAAATGGCAGTCTAGATGCCTGCCTGGGGTCAAGGGAGTTTAAGGGGCTTGACGCAACAGTGTGTCACAGAGATAGTGGGGAGCTGTGCAGGGAATCCAGAACAAACACCCGAGGGGGGGTGGTCAGAGTGGCCACTGTCAGGGAACTTCCTCTCAACACACTGTGGGACGGTACATCCGGGACGCTGTGGAAAGCAGACCACTTCAGATCTAGGGAGCAGCAAGGGGCGGGAGCTACAAGGTCAAAGGGCAGGGATCGTGTGACCATGCTGTTGTCTCTGGCCAACCGCTGAGCTTGTCTGTGCGAAACGACATAAGCAACATACTTCCAAAACAGAGGTCATACGGCAGGTGTCTCTTTCTCAAGGCACACTCAGAACCTTCCTCTTAGGCCTAAAATAGGTTTCCATCGAGGTAAGCCATTTCCTTTTACAGATGGGTGAACTGAGACCCTCATAGCAATTAAATGAGGAACATGTTCAAGGTTACAAATGGTATGCTGACCGATGATGAGCACGACGACTGCATTTCAGAGCCTGTCATGGTAAATCTCTTAACAGGTAACTTAACTTGACCATCAAAAGGTTGTTTGTAATTCTTTCTTCTCTGCTCTTCCTTTCTTCTCAAGATTGACTTTCAAGGACAGAAAAATATCAACAGAGATCACTTCAGAAAGCTAATCATTAACTTTCCAAAGTATATCAGGAAAGTCAGTCTTAAAACTCATTGTTGAAGATTAATATATTATTGATTCATTCATGGACACCAATTTCCTCATCTTTAAGAAATGGGATTGATAATAATAGTTACTTCTTCATAGGGCTGTTGTAAAGATTAAATAAATTAGCACATACCTGGTACATGGGAAGTCCTCGGTGATGTCAGCAATAGCAATAAGTCTAATAACTGTTCTTACTAATATAATTATTATGTCATCCTATTTTGCTCCCTTAGCCATTTAATGAATTCCTGCTCTTGGTCAGAGAGGTCAGGCTTTCCTCTTGCTGCACTACACTGGCATTCGGTATGTTTGGAAGCTGAATCCA
This sequence comes from Potos flavus, assembly GCA_028534135.1. Taxonomy (NCBI): domain Eukaryota; kingdom Metazoa; phylum Chordata; class Mammalia; order Carnivora; family Procyonidae; genus Potos; species Potos flavus. The sequence continues at coordinate 33,902,186 of CM052899.1, read as the reverse complement.
GACTCTCATTTTTAAAAGTCATCATCGTGGATCCAGAGATATACGGATTCTCAAATACTCTGGCAAAAAGCCTGGTAATATGCAAATTAGCATATATAATATTTAAGTCCAGGAGATTTTGAGCAATATTGCAGTAGGATTTTTTTTTTTTTTTTTTTTAGCTGTTGCTTGAGAATTCCATTTCTAATGCATAGTCTCAGCTGGAAATTTCAAACCATTGATCCCATATGAGATATCATGACCTTTTGTCTGACTATACCATTCCTTCATAACCTTACTGGTTAACAAAACCCTGCACCATATCACACCTGCATCCCCCCAACACTGACATAATCAGAACAGCCTCCCTCCCTCTGCCAGACACACCCAGTCTCCTGGCTTTGTTGACAGCTTCTGCGCTTGGCCAAGATCTACCCCAGAGACTCGCGGCCTAACTCTGGCTTCACTGCTCACTTTGTGCCACTTTAAACAAGATATTTAATTACACAGGGTTCCTACCTCTTAAAATTGAGGCATAGTCTATGTTCAAATCATCAACAACAACTGCTTTGTGCTTCAAGGAAAATCATTAGTTGGATCTAACATAAGCAATTATTTTATTTGACTAACTCATCTAATTAGTGGTAAAAATTCATCTTGGCTTTACAAATAGGCTAGAAAAGCAAATCACTGGCCATCTGGGGGAAAATATGTATATTTCTGTGGAACTTCTGATCTACATATAAACCACACCAAGCTGAAGAGCAAGAAAAGAATCAGAAGACCTAGAATATAGGTCACAATTTTCTACCATAATAGACATCAATTGACTTGTATTCATCCATGCCAGTAGAAGCTGGTAAAGCTTCTTTTCTAAAGAAGCTGTCTTTAGAAAAGACAGATTCTTGGGCCCTACACCAGACCTGTTAAATTGGGTCTGAGGTCTAGCTTTTGGGAACCACTGTTGTACCCCAAACCAGGACAAAAGTTAGAGAGTAAAAATGAAGAATTAGCCATTGTAATAAATAATGACAGTCCCAGTCACTGAAGTTTCTGATGGGAGAAGAACTATGACCAAATGCTCACTAAACACATCCTATAACAAGGATGGATCCTTATCTCTGATGCTTCTTGGCTGGTCACAAAAAGGAAGAGGAACCGATCCCCACACCAACCTAGAGAATCAACATAAAAAGCACAATTTTAAACCTCAATCCTTTTTTTTTTTTTTTTTTTTTTTGGTCTTTGAACATCTACTTCATAATTCAAAATTTAGAGCTATGGCCCAAACCTTGGCAATATTTTAAGCGAAATCTGCATAATGGATCATTTCCTGCAAACCTTCCAGGGCCACAAGGACAGTAAGTAAAGCTAAGACGACAGTGAATAATGGGATATACTTCTGTGAACCCATTAATCCAGTCACTCATTCACTCAACAATGCCTCAAAAAGCACCTGCCATTATTGGTCATAGACCAGAATACATAAAGATGAATAAAACATAAATCTGCCCCCAAAGAGCACAAAAACAGACATACATAGCTGTAGCACTATGGTTAGGGCCGGGGGTGCTGGTGAAAGAACCCAATTTCTACTGGGGGGACTCGGGGATAGCCGCCCAGAGAGGTATCTCAGCGATGTGGAGGAGGGGGCTGTGGCAGGGGAGGACTCGGTATGGGGTGCGCGAGGACTCTGCGGGCAGCCTGACCAGCAATACGATCATGTGCAGCAGTATGGGGGAAGGATATGGTCCATTCAGAAAAGCAATCAAGTTCAGTAAGGCTAAGAGAAGGGCCCGGTGAAGAACATGGTAAGACAGGAAGCTCAAGGGCCAGGCAGGTTCTAAATCCGATGGCCTTGTGAGTCACGCTCAGGAGGACTTCCTGTTTGCCACCAACATAGATTTTTGGGTTTTGTGTGGCTATTGGTTTGTGGATTTTCTTTTATAGACAACCACTATAACAAAAATATAACAATCTGAATCTTAAACAGTAAAAAAGTATGTTCTAACCGGTATAAAGTTTAGAAGAACCACCTCCACCCGCTTGAGATTAGCTTCAATCGCATTTTCCTCCACATCCCTATGCACACAGACACTCAGACACGACACACACCTCAACCTGATCACCAAGGGAAGAACACACATAATGAGACAGTAAAATCAACACGTTGAGAGAGTAAAAAGTGTTTTCCCTTTGGGGTGAAAAGCACACTAAGAAACAACTTTAATATCGGCTATTGGGAGCTATGAGGTACGTCAACCCAACAGAAACATCCTTTTTAATATAATGATCTGCTCAGAATGCCAAGCCACATTGTGGTCATGTGAGAGCCCTGTGAGGTAGCAAGTCATAAAGTGATAGTTGATAACAAAGCCAGGGAAAGTTCTACAGAGATAATCTGGCCCAGGAGAGAGACAGACCTGAATTTTAATTCCATTCAACCATTAACTTTCTCTATGACTTTGGATAAGGTCAGTTCTCAAAGCTTCAGTTTCCCCAACTATACAACACAGGCGTTAAATAATACACGATTCACTGTGCCCACAAAATAACAAAAAACTAGAAGAAACACAATTATAATCTTACGATTAAGAGAGCTATTGCCTCTACGAAATTCCTATAGCAATTTTAGTTACGTCATAAGACTAATGATGTATATTGAAGCATAGGAACAATTGCATAGCAGGGGCACCTGGGTGGCTCAGTCAGTTAAGCGTCCGACTCTTGATTTCAGTTTAGGTCATGATTTCAGGGTGGTGAGATCGAGCCCCACCCTGGGGCTTCATGCTAAGATTCTTCTCTCCCTCTGCCCCTCCCCACCTTGCTTGGGTGCACATGTGTACTCTCTCTCTCTAAAAAAAACAATTCCATAGGAAAGCAAAAATTTAGGTATGCAGTTTTCAGGCGACAGTTTAATGTAAGGAATTTTTTTAACTTAGAGAATCTATAAAAATAGATAATATTTAACCTACTTAGGGAGTGCTCCCTAAATATTTTTCCTCAAGTAAGTCATGGCCCCCAGGTTATTTGGTCTCTGCTCCCCTACCTCACCACCTTGAATCTGAGTGGGTGACTGCTTTGCCTAAGAGAGCACAGTGAAGAGATAGTTTCCACTTTGCTGGAACACTTTCTCTGGGAGCCCAGACAGCCACGTAAGAAGTCAAACTACCCTGAGGTCGTCACGCTGTGAAGAAGCCTCGCGGCAGGGACAAGCCATGCAATCCAGTTGGCAGCCCTGGTCCTCCTGTTATCACAGCCCAGCTGCCACATCTGTGAGTGGATGAGCATCCAGACGATTTGAGCTCCTCACTGTCAGCCCCAGCCTTCCAGCCTTCCCAGATGGGGCTCCGAACATGCTGGAACAGGACAAGCCATCCCCACTGTGTCCTCTCTGAATCCCTGACCCATGGAGTCTGTCAGGATATGGAAATGATGATCTTAAGCCAGTAAACTGTGGGGTAATGTGTATTACAGCAGTAATAACTGGAACGTGAATAACTGATCACGGCATGTAAATATGCAAATGTGCTCTGCTGCTCATTAAGAGCACATGCAAACATTATCAGTTCCTGCGCCTGTGGTTTTATCAATGTCAATAATTGGATGCAGCTGGATTTCTTCTTCTTTTTCTTCCATTACTATTCTATTGTAAAATCTGGAACTTCATCCTTCTCATTTTTTTCATTAATTCTGTCTTACTCTCTGTCACATGCTTATGATATCTTAACTGTAGTAACTGAGGCTTAGAAAGAAATCTGGTGTCCCACAAAAGGAATACAGTTCAAAGGTGTAGGAAGTGCTGTTCTAACCAAGCAAATATCCAGAATTGAAGGACACTCATGCAGATACAGATACAGAAATGGGTATGCAGCAATAATAACAGGAATGTGAATAACCAATAATAGCATGTAAATATGCAAATGTGCTCTGCTGCTCATTAAGAGCACATGCAGACATTATCAGTTACTGTGCTCTTGGTACTACTGACATCCTCTTAGGACTCACCAGGCATGTACCAGAGCAAAAGGCCACCCAACCTCAGTGCAGAGCTGGGCAGACAGAGTCCCCCACGTAGGACTAAAATTTTCCACAGAAAAATGTTCTGGGTCCACTAAACACATGGACAAATGGGCAGCTGAGACCCCAAACCCCACGCAATGGAGCATGGCTACAGTAAATTTAGTCGAGGAAACCTTTCAAGTGGCTATCAACTCTTACGTTGGCTATAAAATCACACAAATAAACAAAGATCCCTTGGTTAGGTATCCACTGATAGCTATTTTGAATTTAATCTCCTGGTGAACTCTCTAACATAAAAACATACCTGGTTATTGTTAACTTGAGAGACATAAACTCTAACATATCAATAACTGCCTTACTATCTACACTTAAGTAGTCTAAATATACCAATCAAAAGAAGAGACTGGCAGAGTGGTTAAGAAACAAACAAACACAGCACAACTACAGGCTTTTTACAAAAAAACTCACTTCAAATTCAATAAATGACCTCCAGTAACTTGAAGGAAAAAGGATGGAGAAAGATATACCCTACAAACATTAATAAAAAAAAAAAAAAGGAGTGGCTGTGTAAGATAAAGTAGACTTTAGAACGAAGAAAATTACTAGAGACAAAGAAGGACCTCACAAAATGATCAAAAGTTCAATCCACCACGAAGACAGAATGATCCTAATGTCTGTGCCCCAAACAACAGAGCCTCAAAAGACAGAGAAGAAAAACTGATAAAGCTGAAAGGAGAAACAGACAATTCTACAGTTATAGTTGGGAACTTCAATCCCCTTGTCAGCAACGAATAAAAATACTGGACATAAAATCAGGAAGAAACAGAAGATATGACTGGCACAATCAACCAACAGGATCTCATTCCCACAGATAGAATATTCCACCCAACAGTAGCACGGTACATGTATTTTTCAAGCCCCCATGGAACATCCAAGACAGACTATATCCTGGGCCATAAAACAAACCAACAATTTGAAAAGAATTGAAATTATACAGAGTGTGCTCTCTGTTCATAATGGAGTCAAAGTACAAACCAATAACAGAAAGACAAAATCTCTAAACCCTTGGAAATTAAATAACATGCATCTAAATAATTCATGGGTCAAAAAGGGAATCTCAAAGAAAATTAAAAAAAAAAACTCCACACATTCAGCTAAATAGTTAACTTGAAACAGTCAATTTTAAGTTATTTTTCTGCAAGTGATATATGGGTTTTGTTACCTGTTAAAGCCGTCCCTCATTCATAACAATAAAAGTATGAGTCAGTGTGCTTGGACATCCTAGAGCAGCGCCTGGCACATTCTAGGTGCTCAGTAAATATCTGTTGAATGAATCAGTGTTGACTTTCTCGCTGTGGGGAGCTCCTGCTTTCTCGCAGCAGCCAGAAAGACAGGCTCCGGAGCCGGGATGCCTCCAGCTCTAGATCTCGTGAGTCCTTTAAAGCAGGGACTCACAGCTTCGGTGGCACACTGGAATCCCCCAGGGAACTTTAAAAATACTGATGCCCAGGCCCCTCCTCAAGAGACTCTGATTTAATTAGTCTGCAGTGCAGCCTGCCCCCACCCCCACCAAGAGATTGTAATGTGCGGTCAAGGTTAAAAACACTGCTTTAGGGAATAGAGCTTGAATGCTTCCCCAATCCGTGATTCCCAAATGGAGGCAAAGTCATCCTCAGGCAGTCATGGGGCACTGGTACTCTTCAGAGTGATTCTAGGAGCTAAGTAATGACAGAAATAATGCCTCCCCTTTCCCCACCACTAAACTGCGCTATTACTCTAAACTGCATCGGTAAAGGAGCGTTAATGTTGCGGAGGCCTAATGTGACAGAGCTTTTTATCCCTCAAAGGCTTGATAGTCGAGTGAAATGGGAGCAAACAACACAGAAATCAAGAAGAGCTTCCAGCCCTCTGCACCTGTTACTGTCCTTAAAAGGACCTTCAAGGCCATTGCGTGTCTTTGCCATGAGAGGACCCATAATGATCTTGAGAAGCCCTGGTTTTCCCTGATATAAAATCCATTTTAGGTCGCTAGTGTTTGGATGGTGGACGCTTTTATGAGAAGAATGTGGAGAGGAAATATCGGTAGCACAAGGAAATCATGAAGCCTGGAGAATGGCTTATTTGATGGTGTTAAAGAACGGAACGCAAAGTGTAGACCAAAGGGTAAGTGGCCTCGGGAATGACTGCTTTATAAGATGGGGGTTGTTATGATGTGGAGATAAAACTGGGAAGAGATACGTGAAAATACACTTCAGGACGGTGTCCCATCTGTACAACTTGTGTAAAAACTGTCTTCTAGGTCCAGGGCCCCATCCATTCCACTAAATATGGCAGTCATCACAGCTGTCACTGATACAGCACAAGGCACCTCGAGAGCCATCGCTAGAGAGGACTGCAGACTGTCTTCCTTTGTATGAAAGTTTGTTCTCTGAGTAGACCATGATGGAAGTCTCTAAGGACTGGTGGACTCCATCCATGTTGAGAACCAGGGTGCTCAAAGTGTCATGTGGAGACCAGTAGTCCAGGAGCCCTGCAGGCTGGTCTGTGGGTTTATCAACGTCAATAATTTGATACAGCTGGATTCTTCGTCTTTTTCTTCCATTATTATTGTATTGTAAAATCTGGACAATTCTTCCTTCTCATTTTTCTCATGAATTCTTATTCTCCATCACATGCTTATGACATCTTAACTGTAGTAACTGAGGCTTAGAAAGGAATCGGGTGCCACACAAAATATAGCTCAAAGGCGTAAGAAGTGCTGTTCTAACCAAGCAAATATCCATAATTAAGGGACATTTATGCAGATACAGATACAGAAAACCTGGATAGTTAGCATTCCTCATTAAGTACCCTGGAAACTGTGAAGTTTAACAAGAGCCTGCATGACTGTTACCCTGAAATCTATTTCCAACATCTTACTTATATCCATATCCCTTAGTTCTGTGGCAGAGGTCACAGTGTCTGAATTTTTCCTGTGTTGGGGGTTCCTCCTCCTAGTCACCCTAAATGCGAACTCCTTTGAGCCGGATGAACTTTAACAAGAACCTGAAGGGAGAGCCACATTTTCTGACTCAAGTGAAAAAGATTCCTCTCCGTGGATCACACTGAGGCCTGCCCTCAGGACCCTCCTTGCGCACTGGGACTCGTAAAGAACAGGTGTGACAGAAACAACAGGATGAGATACCTCTTTGTGGCAGAGCCCTCAAAGCCTAATTCTCAATCTGGTAGGCTTCTTTTCCTAAGTTTGAGTTATGAATAACTACAGTGATGTCTATTTCAGGTGAAATTCCTCTGGAAATTCTGATCAGCAAACAAGTATATTTTATCCAAACCCAGCCAAGAGCACAGACGCCGAAGCATCACTGGGTATCTTGGACTCTCTGAGCAGAGATCTGGCATCCAGCACTGAGAAGAATGAGTATCAACAAGGGCTCTTCTCTCTTCTTGTCTTGCATTCCCACCAAGGCTACCCCAGCAGTAGCTTAGCTGTGTGACCAGGAGAGACGCTGATCACACTGGCAGGGGGAAGGAGGAATTTTTATTCCTCCCAAATGACTGCACTGAAGTTTTCACACGGCGTCAAGTGCAGGCAGGAGTGGTGCTTCCCACCCGCACTCTGCTGCTCTGGGGCTCAAGCACTCGCTAGCGAGGCTTTCCAGGTCCGAGCACATGGCAGGTTCCACTAGCATTGGGTCATTTCCCTACACAAGGCCCTCACATGGTTCCCATGGCTGGGAACACCAAGGTAAACTTCTTCTTCCAGATCTTAAAGGCTGTCATTAATCAGACACTAGCCTTATAATGTGACAGATTCTGTGTGGCTCATAAAATCACAATGACTCTTTCAATCACCTCTTACTCCTACACAGCCTTGCCAACCACCGCTCCAGGCCACCAGGCCCCTCTGTGCTCGGGATGTTTGCCCTCGTGATCTGCCCCATACTCCCCCCGCCTCCACCTTACTGATCACCCTGCTCTGTTTTTAGCTTTATGTGGTTACACTGTCTCATGTTCCCAACTAGAATAAGGATTTTATCTTATTTTAAAATGTTTGCTACATCCCCGGCCTAACAAATGGGGAGGGCATTAGCAGGAGCTCATTAAACACCTGTGGACAGGTGTGACCTAAAGGGTTACAGTGCGGCTGGGGATGCAATGTCAGAGACCTCTAGCTAACGACCCAGCCCAAGGACATCAGCAGGACTATCCTAACCACCCCATAGTTAGGACTATCCTAACCACGACTCCTAAATAACAGCACAGGGCAGCACCCAAGTGGGCTTCAGAACCACCCTGGGGAAAGAGAGTACACAACGGGGGACACTAGTACATTCTTAGTCAAAATTCATTTCTATATCTTCAACACCCAGCACAGCATCTGGAGCACAGAAAGCGCTTAGCTTGGGTCTGCTATGCAATTATGGAATGTATTACATCACTAGAACATTGGTGCTCCAACAGCAACTCAGAATTTATCAGCAAACATGTATCAACCCCACTTTATGTGCAAAGCTAAAAATTATGGAGATACAGGGACAAAACAATATTTTCTCTTCCTAAGTAAATTTTTAACACACCTAGAAGTATTCAAAATAATTCTATAAGGGTAAAAAAATGCTAGTGGGAGTGAAAGGGATCTTACATGAGCTCTTCCCAACAATTCTAAATATCTTATGTCTGTCTCATTAAATACACTTACACACCCGTACTCATACGCACACACACATACACACACACACACCTACCCCTGTATACACACACACACACACACACACACACACGCTCAGAATAGTTATTGTTCTATTTCTTTCTCTCCTTCACTGCTCAGCATCTATTTTTTTAATAGTGTTTTTTTTTTTTTAAGATTTTATTTATTTGAGAGAGAGAGCACAAGTAGGCAGAGGCAGGCAGAGGGAGAGGGAGAAGCAGGCTCTCCACAGAGCAGGGAGCTCCATGTGGGGCTTGATCCCAGAACCCTGGGATCATGACCCGAGCCAAAGGTAGACACTTAACCAACTGAGCCACCCACCAGGAGCCCCCACTGCTCAGCAACTAGAGCAGCACTGTCAAACAGAATTTTCTGTGATGACACAAATGTTCTTAATCTGTGCTGTCAAATGGCTACTGGGCACATGAAATGTGGCTACTGAAAGTGAAGAACTGAACTTTAAATTTCATATAATTTTAATTTTAAGTAGCCATATATGGTGAGAGGCTACCCTGTTGTACAGAGCAATTTTGAATCACGTAGTCTATACCTAAGGTCTCCACTTACTCTTCTTCCTTTTCCTCAACCCACTTCCTTTCCTATCAGTTTTCTGCCCTGATATACCACTAAAAATGTTCCCACCAACAGAGGTCATCTTGATGACTCTTTACAGCTAAATCCAATGGACACTCTAAGACTTTATATTACTCTACCTCTCACCAGCATTCAATGCAAATACTCACTCTCTCCATTTAAAATTTTCTTTCCTTGGCTTTCATGGTACCACATTCTTCTGATTTCCTGCCTACTTCCTCTTTAGTCCCACAAAGCATCATTCCTCTGCCTATCACGCAATTGTGGGTGGTCCCCAGAGTTTTGATTTCGGGTCTCTCTCCACTCAAACATCACCACCAGAGAACCTCATCCATTTCTCCAGCTTAAATTTGCATCAACCCCCTAACAAGTCCCAGCTCCAACTCTACACTTGATTTCCGTCTTGAACTCCAAACTCATATCCCAACGGTCTCATCCTCTCCCTTTCTGCATCCCAGAGACACCTCACAATCACCCACCAGAACTGATCTGATCATCTCCCCTTCGTCGCAGTGATGGAACCAGTGTTAAATGAACTGCCCAAATCTGAAGTTCATCCTTCAGTCTTCTCTGCACCATGCCTGGTACACAGTGAGCTTTATATAAATGTCAGCTATTATTACTCTAACCAATCATCATCTCTGGAACTGCCCAGTTCTCTTATCCCTACTTCTGCTACTATAGATCAGGCTAGCATCATTGCAGCCCCAAATCACCACAATAGATCTCCGTCCCCCTGGGCGGAGTCCCTACAACTTGTTCACCACAGAGCAGCCAAAGCAGTATTTCCACATTCCGATAGTATCACCGTTCTACTTGGCTCCCTGGTGTCATCCAGGGCACGGAAAGCTAACACATTTTGTCATCTGGTTTTCAGCGACATCCCCAGCCTCCTAGAAACACACCCTGATCCTGAACTCAAAGCCCCAGTCAAAATGGATTGCAGTCCCAATTCACCAGACTCTGGTGCCCTTATTAGGACTTTGCACTCTGCCACTCTGGGTCCCAACCTCCATTTCCAGCCTACCTGGTTCCCCTCCCTTTCCACTTCCCTCTCCTCCCTGAAGACTTCAGCACAGAATATCTTCCCCTGGGAACCAATCCTCCCCACAATCTACAAGAGTGGGCTTGATGTCTTTCCTTCCTAAGTGCTCACTCCCATGTAGTATGTGCATAATCTCTGTGATCCAAAATAGCACCCTATCCCTGTCACTGATCACCTGCTCACCTGGTTGCCCACTTAGACTAGGGAAACTCTTTTATTCTTGTTTCAGTGCCTAACTCATAAGTACTTATAAATTATGGAGTGAGTGAAATGAATATATATATATGTATATACACACACATATATATATATTTCAATGTATTGTGTATATGTTTTTTAGGACTCAATTATCAGAGTAGTTTTTTTTATAATTTTCTCAAAAAAGCAAGCTTTGTGCAATTTAGACATCTAAAAGACATCTACAACTTCACATGCACACACACACGCATGCATGCACACACACATACGTGCACAGATGCACACGCCCCACCCAGAGACTTCCCATCTCCATTTAGAGCAATGCACTCTTCTAGGTGCTCAGGCTAAATTCCCAGTCATCTCGGACTCTTCTCTTTCTCTCATCAATCTCCTGGCAAACCATACTGGTTCTACCTTCAAAATATGCCCACTGCTGACCACCCAGGTTAGAATCTGACCACTGCTACCCACCTCCATTATCACTACCCTGGTCCAAGCCACAACCATCCCGGTTGCTGCCTGGTACTGTGAGAACTACCTAAAGGTCCCCCTGCTTCCACCCTGCACCCCACAGCTTACTCTCAACACAGCACCCAAAACAATCCCTTTAAAACTTAAGTCAATCATGTGACCTTTCTGCTTAAAACTAGCCAGGGTCTCAATGTTTATAGCCTCAGTGTCCACAATAGCCAAACTATGGAAAGAGCCTAGATGTCCATCAACGGATGAATGGATAAAGAAGATGTAGTATATATATACAATGGAATATTCTGCAGCCATCAAAAATCACAAAATCTTGCCATTTGCAACAACATGGATGGAACTAGAGGGTATTATGCTAAGCAAAATAAGTCAATGAGAGAAAGACAAGTACCATATGATCTCACTGATATGAGGAATTTGAGAAACAAGACAGAGGATCATAGGGGAAGGGAGGGAAAAATGAAACAAGATGAAACCAGAGAGGGAGAGAAACCATAAGAGACTCTTAATCTCAGGAAACAGACTGAGGGTTGCTGGAGGGGAGGAGGATGGGAGGAATGGGGTGGCTGGGTGATGGACGTTGGGGAGGGTGTGTGCTATGGTGAGTGCTGTGAACTGTGTAAGACTGATGATTCACAGACCTGTACCCCTGGGACAAATAATACATTATATGTTAATTTAAAAAAAAAAAAAACTAGCCAGGGTCTTCCCATTTCACTGAGGGTAAATGGCGCACATGGTGCGCCCCCACCCCACCCTCGACTGCACCTCCTCCCCTCCTCCCCCTTATCCGCTCTGCCCCAGCACACATGCCTCTCATGTGTTCCTCTGGCACACAGGCAGGGGACTGCCCAGACCCAGTGCACCAGCTGCTGCTTCCCTCTGGAATTCTCTTCCTCCAGATGCATGAATGACTTGCTCACTCACCTTCTGCAGGTTTCTATTCAGGTGTTGCCTTCTCAACAACGGTTAGTTTATCTTATTTAAGATGGTAGAATTCTCCCCAGCAGCCCCCACTGTCCTTAAATTCCTTCATTTTCCCCATATAAATGTCCTATTATATAATTTGCTTATGTAGGATTATGTTTAGTCTCTTCCTCAACTGGAACATAAACTCCATGAGCCTGGCTTTTTGTCTGGGTGCTCACTTCCAGATCTCCAATGCTGGGGGCATGCGTGACACATGGTGGACGCTCCATGTGGTTGTTGAATAAATGGTAACTAAAAAGACTGTCTACTAGTTAATGCCTATGTGAATGGGTCTCGGGATCTACTACACGTCCTCTTAGGAAGCCAAGGCAAAGAGTACACCTTTAACTATTATATTTGGTGGGGAAAGTTAACCTACATTCAGATGTTAACTCACACTTTCATGTGATGCTTTCCTTCTGAAGAATTACCTCAATTCTTTCTCAGGCTGACAACTCTAAAGAGCTTAAATTTTATTCCTGAAAGCTTATGCTTTAACATTTACTCATGTTCTGCCCCAGAGACTCATCTATCATGTTAATATTTGAAAAGCACTATGAAAAAACTATATCCTAAAACACAGTATTGCTTTAAAAAGACAAATGATTTCACTCCAACCAATACCCAGAAGAGAGGACCATTTCACCTCCCAACAGTAGCTATGGTATCTGGAAATAAAAGGACAAGTTTCTTTGATTTCTGCTGCTCTGGCTTAGTCAAGCTGGTTCCAGATCCAAAAAGCACAGCCCATAGTCAAAGAAGGGGCTATCATGTGTCAAGACCATGGCGGAGTCTTAGCTCTGGGTGCAGAGGGCAAAACAAATAAGCCCTGGGCCAGAGAAACTAGAATCTAATAGCAATTAACATGATAAATGAAAAGTCAATGAAAACAATGGGTGAAAACCAGACAAGAAAAATGGTCAGGCTTTGAAAGACTCAGCTGTTCACACACCCCAACCGGCAAGAAGCCATAGTCCGAACAAGTGTGTCTGCAGCTTCGGCTAAGGGGCTCGGTACACGCCTGCGCTCCCAGCAGCTCCCCAAAGAATGCCTCTTCACACGCCAACTGCGACTTCCGTCCCATGCCTAATAGGATTCTAATTAGGAAAACACTGGAGGGACCATGAAATCACTGAGCTTTCTAGCCAAAGCAGGCTTTGGGTTTTAGACTGGAACACAGCAGCTCAGAGAAAGAAATGAGAAAGAAGAAAACTCACATTTCAAGATATGCTGAAATAAATGTGAGCAAACATTGATATTCATCCTAGATCCAAAATTCTCCTTATCATACACTTCCCAAGACAGTCTCTCACTTCAACAGATACTGTCTGCGCAGAAACTATGATTAACATCCTACAGACGTCTCAGATATGACCACTGATACCCAGAGCTCTAGGTTAGATCTAACTGGGTTAGATCGGAATTCTAACTTTGTAAAGAGAACTGCTCTAAATGTCTTCACTGAGAAACTTTAAATTTTGTTTATATTAAATGATACTTTGGAGATGAGTCAAGAAAGGGAAATGAACCCACTGCTGTTTCAATGGTGTCTTAGAGAAAATCGACTACAATTCAAAAGGATATGAGAAGCCAGGGAAAGAGACTAAAAAATTTCTGGGGCTATAAAAATGCTTTCTGCAGGCCTACCATGAAATAACAAAAAGAGGAGTCATAATTATGAACACTTAACTGTGCCAGGGACTGCTCTAAAAGCAGTGTATTATGTGTGTTAATCCATATATTCCTTGCAAAAACCCCCGGAAGTATTAATAATGTCCATTTTACAGATGAGAGAAACTGAGGAGTGGAGGGGGTAAGCACTCTGTCTACATGACACGATTAAATGCTTCAGCTGATATTTAAATCAGGCAGCCTGACTCCGAAGTCAAACTTAGAAGAGATGGGATGGGATTGTCTGATAAATGGTTAGATAATAGAAAATCTATGTATTGGTCCCTGTCCCTGGTTCCTGGCACAGAGCCCCTGAGGTCCTTATAGTTCCCTAAGTGAGAAGAGCACTGGGAGCATCTTTTGTTTTACTAATTGGTCTTGGTCTTTGATCCCTGTTCCTGACCCAGGGTCCCTGAAAGCCTCCTAAATTCGTAGGTGATAGGAGAGTCTTTTGTTTTAATGAGGTGACTCTGGACAGGCTCCTGGATGAGGGCTGGTCACCGGAAGACTGAGCCATGATTAGAAGCTTGAACTTTTCAACCTGCCTCCATTCTCTTGAGAAGAGAGAAAGGCTGAAAATGGTATTAGTGATTGACTGTGTCTATGCAGAGGCCTCCATAACAATTCCCAAAGTATGCGGGGTCAGGGAGCTTCTGGGGTGGGAAATGCAGGGAAAGTGGCGTGCTCAGAGAGGGCAAGGAAGCTCCACCCTCCCTCCCACATACCTCGCCCTGTGCGTCTCTTCTATCTGGATGTTCATTCGTATACTTTATCATATCCTTTCATAATAAGCCCGTAATCTGGTGAGTACAATGTTTTTCTGAGTTCTGTATGCTACTCTAGCAAATTAATCAGACCCAAGGACAGGTTCTCCAATCTATAGCTAGTCAGTTGGAAGCACAGGGGACAATCTGAGCTTGTGCCCGACATCCTGAAGTGGTGGGGAGGGCGGTCTTGCGGGACTGAACCCTTACCCCGTGAGAGCTGATGCTACCTGTAGGCAGAGAGCGCCAGAATTGAGTGGGACTATAGGAGACCCAGCTGGTGTCAGAGAACTACTTGTTGGATGTGTGGGAAACCCCCACATGACACACTGGAATTGGGTTGAGAACATTTTATCTGCCCACAAGTCACAGCAGAACTGGAGGGTTTCATTTTACACAGAGCTGAGATTGTTGAAAAATAATGGTAAGCAGTTATGATTGTGTGTGGCGAGGAAGAAACAATGGCCTCCGTGTGAAGGGCTGGAGATGTATGTCCTGCAGGTACAGTACGGAGATGAGAGATGGAAAAGCCAGGGCACCTAAGACAGGTGAACGACGGAGCATGGTGTGAATCACAGTGGGACAGGGTGTCCTTGGAAGAAAAGGAAGATGGACCAAGTGAGAGGAAATAGGATATTACTAAAATAGGAATGGCAAAAGAACAATTAAGTTAGCTTTCTACCTTAAAGACTCAAATCGAAAAACAGAGATATGGAGGAATAAAAGTGTCATATCAAATTTTCACTGTCAAACATTTATTGACTAGACAGGGGTTATTTTTGTGTGCTTAGACCTTAAATTCCTAGTCTCTCTCCCCGAGGAAAAATCAACAAAAATTTACTCATCACTCTGCAGAGCTATTCTTTCTGTAAGTCTCAAAGGAATCGTTCTCTTTTTTCCTGGGCAGGATCCATCTCTCTACCTGTGCTCTTGTCCCTACAGCCTCTGCGAATTCATGTATTCGTTCGACAAACATTTATCATGTGTGTGCCAGGCACACTGTTGAGTGTTAGGGCTACAAAGTGATAAGAGAAATGGTCCCTCATCTCAATCTAGTGGGGGGACCCAGAAAACTTTGCAATCATGAGAAATGATTGCTATGAAAGAAGAGTGTGTGGCATCTGCACATCAAGTGTCCTGTCTTGTATTTTCGCTGGCTCCCTTGACAATGACATCTTTCCCTAACCCTATTAAACCCAGTTGAGTATCTCTAACTTTAATAACAAAACAAAACAAAAACTCTTTTCATCTCTTTACTAGGAATCTTCTACTTGGGAAGCCAGGCTGAGCTGCCATCTATCCATTCGTGATGATTCATTTATACACATGTCCAGAGCCTACGAGTTCTAACCAAAGCCTCTGTCCACGACTTGAATGGCACGAACAGAAGTGGAATTCTGCTCCAAGCTCAGAAAATGACCAGTTGCCTCTGTGGACTCATTACCACATGGGCCAGCTGCCTTCACAGACCATCTGTTGTCTCGATGTCCCCAAAATATCTCTAACTTCTGGGATTCGAGGATAAGAGCCAACCCCGTTCAGAAGCTGTTCCTGATCAATAGCCTTGCTCTTCCATCTGACTTTCCAGCTTCTCTTGAAATAGCACACACAGCTCAACTAATTTAGGCATTCTAAATATACGGCATGTAACACAGACTGAGCTACAGATGGAAGGCCACGGACGGGAGGCTGCCGCAGCTCACACCAGTTTTCACAAACTGCCTGTGAAACATATTTTTGGGAAAGAAGGGAAAAGGGAGAGACAGGCTTAAAAAAAAAAAAAAAAGGTGCCATCGACAGTAGGGTCTTTTTGGAATAGGAGGAAGAGGTGTTTTGTTCTCTTTCCTCTTGCCATTTAAAATTCCCATTCTGCCCACGGGAGCACTAAGAGGTTTAAAAAGAAGAAGTTAGAGAGATGAGGACAGGGACTCGGCGGACAGCACCAGAGCACCTGGCCGTGGCAGTGGGAAGCAGGTTCTGCCAGACCTGTCCGGGGACCATGATGACCCGGAGCCACCACCCGTCAGAGCTAACTGATGGGGGCACATCTGCACCCACAGGGAGCTTTCTGCTGAGCTGTTCCCTCCAGCGTGGATACCTGGGATCAATCGTGAAGAAGGCAGAAATGGAACCGAGGGCACAAAGAAGCTGTGTTCAAATGTCCTCCAAGAGGCTGATAGTCACGTTTCCTAAAAACAGCTCTCACCCCTGCGGGGCGGCTGCTTCCTCCAGTCTTGGTGGTCAGGGTAAAGACTGTTAGTGACCTATAATTTTTCTTTTCTCTTTTTCATTCTCCAGTCAGATGAAGGAAGCAGGAAGTATACTAGTAACACCACCCTGAATTCTGTGTCTGTTTCAACCACCAGATTTGATCACTTTTAGGAGGTCGAATACTATTTTCTTTCTTAATGATGTCAACATGATTCAAGCATTGGTACCTCTTTTTGCCAAGTGTAAGACTAACAGATGTTCAAAGTAGAATGTCTGGAAAACAGTATCACCTATCATTGTATCGCTTAGGCACAAAACCATAAATGCTTTGATACAGTATTTTTATCCTCTCATTTTTAAAAGATTTTATTTGAGAGAGAGAGAAAGAAAGAGAGAGAGAGCATAAGCAGGGAGAGGAAGCAGAGGGAGAGGGAGAAGCAGTCTCCCCACTCAGCAGGGAACCTGATGCAGGGCTCGATCCCAGGACCCCAGGATCATGACCTGAGCCAAAGGCAGACGCTTAACCAACTGAGCCACCCACGCACCCCTCAATCATTGTTCTTTACATAGATATATAGATAGATGTAACTTTGTAATTATTTTCACATTTAAAATTACAGTTTTTTTCTCATGGCATAGGCTGTGCCCCATTTTACTGAATAAGTGGTTTTTAGTTGCTGTGTGATATTCCATTATATAGATCCTGAATGATTTTACTCATTTCCTGCCGTCAGACATCTGGCTTGTTTCTATTTTTTAACTATTACAAATACTTCTCTGATGAACATTCTTGCTATAAATATTCAGGGGCATTTCTGAGAATAACTTTTCAGAAATGAAAATACTGGGGAAAGATATGAATATTTGCAGGGTCTTGTACAAATCATCTTATGGAATGGTTATACCAATTTATAGTGTCATTACTCTGTAAATGTTCATTTTACTCCACCCTCACCACTGCCACATACTGTCATTTTTTAAATTATGGCAATTTGACATGCTACTTTTGTTTTCATTTTTATCTCTCTCTCACTTTTTCAGGGGTATAACAGACACTTGTATCTCTTCCTTTGTGGTCTGTTCATATCTTTTGCCCATTTTTCTTTCATGATGTTCATCTGGACTTACGTTTAAGCAAGAACTTGTGTCATGTTCATGTGTATCTTTAATGAAATAAAGTAAGGTCTTTTTAGACTTCGCTCTTAGCATTTCCTGTGTGTCTCTATTGTCCAATAATCTGCAAATGGCAAGACTGATTCTGCATAAATTTGGTACATAATTGAAGGGTACTAAGACATACTTTTATATCCATACACTTTATATGAGGTCACATAGTGCTATTTTTCATGAATTCCAGTGCAATTTAGTTTGTGGGTAGAGGTTACAGAGATTAATGATTTCATTAAAATGGAAGGAAGGCCAAAGAACACTCTGTACTATTCATAAATTCTATTTGCTTATTGACCATAAACATATTCATAATTCAAGGAGGGTCAGCCATGAACTTGAAAATGAATAACATGTTTAAACTATAGTCTTACAGGAACATCGGTAAATAGTGAGAATCCCTTAGAAAGTGTCTAGAAATGTATAGGATTTAAGTAACAGAATATTATCTACATGAGAACCATGAAGGCTCCTTTTCAGAGAAGCACACAGCCCTCATCCTGAGATCAACCAACGTACCCTTGAGCTATGTCTGACATGAGGTAGACATTCAATAAATGTTTGTTGAATAAATAATCATCCCAGGGTGGTAAACTCACTAGCCTCTTCAGATTCCAGCACACTGCTCCTGATCTCCTGATTCAGCCTACATCTCTGGCCTGTTTCTTGGCATGCAGTGGAAGCCCAAACCTCTGTGTCCAGCCCCTTGAATCTTGTGCCATGTCCCCTGCTTGGGCCGGCCCGCCAACTAGGACCAAGCCTTGCCTGTGTCAGGCCTGAGGCCCCTGTCTGACTTGGTTTTGCCCTAAAGGCTTTCACGATAATGGCGTCTTCCACTTCAACACCAGCTGGAGGCCCAGCTGTGTTTTGGTCTAGCCGTTCCATCCTGCCAATCCGGCTCCTGGGCCTCCCTGCTCCCAGTGATGGCTTACATGCTTCCACTTAGTATGCTTGAATATTCAGCCTCAAACCAATGATAACATGTTTGGAAGACTGCTGACAAACTGGAAATTCATTTTTAAGACAATCAGTTGACGGAGGTTTTTCATATTTCTGCCTGTTGAATGAACCTTATAAGTTAAACTAGGATTTGGGTCTTCCTTCTGTCAGCCTCTGCCCCAACTCCCCTGCCCAGTGTCTGCCCATGTTTGTGTCTTGTATAAAAAGGATATAATTTAGCTCTGACATACATAAGAAAGAGATCTGACATCAATAAATACTTTAGCTGCCTCAAATCTTTTTTTGAAAAAGCCATGGTAAAAATAAATACATTCATAGTAGCTTATTCATCAAACACTCTTAAGAAAGGTCTATGGAAAAGCCTAGGATGCTATGGTTAAGCCTAAGAATTGCCTTCTCCTGGGCATCCTGAGCATTCCTCCCACCCTCCTATCCCTCTGCATTAGCCTCAGTCCAGGAACCCTCGTCCCCTCAGTTAATTTTAGAGTGTTCTCATTAGTCAACCAGCCTTTGCTTTTTTTTTTAGGACAAAGAAAGTGTTATATTTATTTTTATTTACCTATAAGTGGCTTTATTGAAATATAGTTCACATGCCAAACAATGCACCATTTAAAGTATCCAAGTCAACTTTTTTACTATATTCACAGAGTTGTGCAACCACCAACACAAACTAATTTTAGAGCATTTTATCTCCTTAAAAAAGAAATCCTGTACCTCTTAGAAGGCACTCCTCATCCCCACCCACCCAGAGTCCAAGGCAACCAATAACCTACTTTCTGTCTCCATAGATTTACCTGCTCTGGACATTTCACATAAATAGGATTATACAATATGTCATCTTTTGCATCTGGATTCTTTCACTTAACATGTTTTCAAGGGACGTCCATGTTGTAGTGTGTATCAGGACTTAATTTCATTCTATGGAGAATACTTTTCTGTGATATGGATAATCCTATTTTGTTTATCAATCCATTCACTGATGGACCTTTGGGTTGGTTCTACCATTTGGCTACTATGAACATTTGTGGACAACTTTTTATGTGAATATAACTTCTCATTTCTCTTGGGTCTATAACTAGGAGTAGAATTGTTGGATTTATAGTAACTCTATGTTTAACATTTTAAGGAACTACCAAACTATTTTCCAAACCTGCCTCTACTCTTAACCCACTCAAATATACCCTCCACCTTGCTATCACAACCCAGCCAAAAAATAAATGTACACACAATTTAAAAGCCAATAGTGCCATATTCCCTTTAGGGTAAACGATAAACCCTCAGTGTAGAAAAGCCTTGATAATTGTGGCCCTGCCTAACTCTTCAGGGTTGTCTTCTCACCACGACTTCTCCTACCACCCAGACCTACCATACTTCTGCTTTACTCTCCAGCATTATCTTATTCCCCAAATCCACCAACCTTTACTTGCTTCTGTGTTTTGCCCATGTTACTTCTGCTGCCTAAAATTTTTCCTCCCTACAGCACATACACATCCTAGGCCTGAACTGATTTTTACTTATCTTTCAAAACCCTGCTTAAGGATAGCCTTTTCCTTTGATGCCTTCTGACCATGCCAGCCTATGGCTAATTTCCTCTCCCCTGTATCACTCGTTTAAGGTGTGACTCTGCTGTCACTTGTGTACATGGGTATCCCTCACACTGGGCCCTGGGGCTTTTAAGGGGGCAGGGACTCTGTGTATAACTTTGTGTAGCCACGGCACTGATAACATCTCGTGCGTAGGGCATAACCAATGAATGAAAGACCACTGAACAGCCAGGTCTTTAAAAATCTCAAACCATAAATCCACTGTCTCCCATTACCCATCTGTTCCTATGTTTAACAAACTATGAAGTTTTAAGTAGTACTTAACCTAATTGCCTCCTCTTACAATTTAATTTCTTCTTGGCTCTGTTCTCTACCATCAGTATCTTCCCTACAAAAACCTTCAGATGAAGCCATCTCTCAGAATCGCATTTTCCATATCCATTGATAAACTCAGTGGAACCCTCCAAGGTTGGAAAGGTTTATTCTTTCCCTTCATCTGTGTCCTCAGGGGGCTGAGGGCAGAAGGAGAGTCAGGTAGGATTTAGGCAAGCATTTCCACAATGGAGCCATTTTTCTTGGTGTTTACCTCTCTCCCACCTCAGCTCCTACAGGTCCTATAATGAGAGTAAAGTCATCTGGGCAGAAGACTTAGCAGACCTTTCACACTGAAGAACAAACCATATCTCTCTGTGGATATTGACTTCTGATCAGCAACCTCAATGGAAACAGATGGAGAAAGGAAAGACACTTCACAGACCCCATCTCTTGCTTACAGTCAAAATAGTCTTATCACTGCCATCCATATGCTCCCTTTTCTTGGCTAAATCAGACTCTGACTTGCAGTGCAGGAAAAACACTGGCTGTCACTGGCAGCAACATTCACAATGGAAAGGAAATACGGGGGGGTAGTCCTCTATTTACAAACAGGTTATGTTCAAAGTGTATTTGTAAGTCACTCAGAAGGCACCATTCACATCTAGAACTTCAAAAGTTGGAACAACATTTTGAATAGGACAGGTGGGGGACTGGAGATGAGGGAACTCTAAGTCACTGGTGATGGTGGGTTAGGGCACAAGCTCCAGATCAGGAGGACAAGTGCAGGGAAGGAAGGAAGCAAAGGTGACTACCTGGGATTAAGCCCCCAGAGAAAGAATCATGACAGGATTCAGAAGTAATGAATAGGCTTCTGGGGTTTTAAAGTCTTGGCTTATTTCCTAACTGAGGGTTTGTGTGGGGTGGTGTGAGGACTGGTGTCGACACTTGAGCCACCCAAGTGCCTCCAGGCCTGCAGGGGGGAGGGGAAATGCAGCAAAAAGGTGGATATTTGAGGTGGGAACAAGATATTAACTTTTCCTTTCCCTCTACTACCTTTTTAACTCCTCCAATCCAGTTGACTTAGGACTGATATCAACACTGGCATGAGGATAATAGGGATCCTAGAAGGGGAAAGGAAGACATAGATGGAAAATAATAACCCCAAATTCTGGCAATGAAGAAGATTAGGGATGGCTCAACACCACCAATTTGGGGAAGTGTATTTGAAAATTATAAATTGTCACAATAAGAATAATTTTACTTCATAAGATAATACAACAGCTGAGAAAAAAACCCGTGTTCAACACTTAATATTAAAATTCAAATAAAAAATGGAGTTATAGTACAAGATAGGGTTTTAATTAACAATGCCATTCTTTTGTTTGTTGGTCACAGAAAAGAGATCATGGAATTTGAGGTTTTCATTCAAAGTAAATCTTCTAATAATGGACTTTCAGATTTGGGATGTTACCACAGCATCCTCACGTAAAATCAATATAATTAAGTTCTTTTAAACTGTTGGATTGTGTATAATGGTTGAAACTAGATTTGAGAAGAGATTATTGATTAACAGAGAAATAGAAGTAGACAAAATAATCAATGCGTTTTAAATTATTATTTTAAGAAGTGGTTCACACTTCTGTTTCCACTCCAGGATATAATGAGCTTGAAGAAGCATCACTTATAATGAAAAAAGAGCTGACTGATTTCTTTTTTTTTCCCCCAAATACTTTTATTTTATTTTTTCAGTGTTACAAGAGTCATTGTTTATGTACCACACCCAGTGAAGAGCTGACTGATTTCAAATGCAAGACTCTTCTGACTTAGTGGAAAGCAAAGTTCACAGAACGATGAGCTAGCCTAAAATCTAAGGAGAAACAGGAGCCCACACTTAGAGAAGAGATCTGAGCACTCATTTTTTGGGATATATGCAATTGGACACTGGTAAGAAGTAATTAACAGAATGATTGAGGCTAAGAGCAGGCTGGCAAAAAATGAAAGCTCCTGGGGTTCAAAAAAGTAGAGAAGTCTGTACTCTCTTGCAGGCTCTTTCTCCAGGAACTTAACACTAAGTACTCAAAAAAAAAAATCAGAAAGCCTTAAAATGTTCATATGAAGCATAAACAAAGCCCAAAGTCAGCAGAAGGAAGATATAATAAATACCAGAGTGGAAATAAGTGAAATAGTCTAAAAAGCAATAGAAAACTTCAATGAAACTAAAAGCTGGTTATTTATAATGATAAAATTAATAAACATCTATCCAGACTCATAAAGATAAAAAGATAGAGGGCCCAAATAAATAAAGTTGGAAATGAAAGAGAAGGTTAAAATTGACACCACAGAAATACAAAGGATCGGGACGCCTGGGTGGCTCAGTTGGTTAAGTGGCTGCCTTCGGCTCAGGTCATGATCCCAGGGTCCTGGGATCGAGTCCCACATCGGGCTCCTTGCTCGGCAGGGAGCCTGCTTCTCCCTCTGCCTCTGCCTGCCTCTCTGCCTACTTGTGATCTCTCTCTCACTCTCTCTCTGACAAATAATAAATAAATAAATTCTTAAAAAAAAAAAAAAGAAAGAAATACAAAGGATCATGAGAGACTACTACCAACAAATTGAAATATGCCAACAAATTGAAAAACCTAGAAAAAAATGGAAATCTCTTTTCCATAAATTCCATAGAAACAAATCCATAAATTCCTAGAAACACACCACCTTCCAAGGCTGAACCACAAAGAAATAGAAAATCTGAATAGACTAGTTACAAGTAATGAAACTGAATCAGTAATTTAAAAACTCACCAAAACACAAGTCCAGGACCAGATGGCTTCACAAATGGATTCTACCAAACATATAAAGAAGAATTAGTACCTATCCATTTAAATTATTCCAAAAAACTGAAGAGGAAGGAATGCTTCCAAACTCATTTTGTAAGGCCAGCAATACTCTGATTCCAAAACCAAACAAGAACACCATTTAAAAAAAGAAAATTATAGCCAATATCCCTGATGAACATAGATGCAAAAATCTTCAACAAAATATTAGCAAATTCAATAATACATTAAAAGGATCATACACCATGGTCAGGTGGTATTTAGTCCAAGGAAGTTTCAATATCTGCAAATCAGTCAACATGATATACCACATTGAGAAAATGAAGGATAAAAATCATACGACCATTGCAACAGATGCAAAAACAAACAAACAAACAAAAAACAAAAAACCACCTGACAAAATTCAACATCCACTTATGAAAAATAACTCTTAATAAAATGGGTATAAAAGGAACATACCTCAACATAATAAAGACCATATATGACAAACCCACAGCTAACATCATACTCAATGGTAAAAATAGAAAGCTTTTCCTCAAAGACCAGGAACAAGACAAAGAAAACCACTCTCACCACTTCTCTTCAACATCACATTGGAAGTCTTAGCCATAACAATTAGGCAAGAAAAATTTTAAAAAGGGCAAAAAAGGGGAAAAAAGAAAGAAAAATAAATTAAAGGCATCCAAATTGTAAAGGAAGAAGTAAAATTGTCAATATTTGTAAGTGACAAGATTGTTCATATAGAAAACTTTAAAGATGCCACCAAAAAAACTATTAGAACTAATAAATGGATTCGGTAAAGTCACAAGTTACAAAATTAATATACATAAATCAGTTGCATTTCTAGGCATTAATAAGGAGCTTTCAGAAAGAGAAATTAAGAAAACAATCTCATTTACAATGGCGTCAAAAAGAATAAAATACTTAGGAATAAATTTAACCTGGGAGGTGAAAAACCTGTACTTTGAAAACTAGAAGTTTTGACTATTTATTTGTAATAGAAATACATTTCATATTCATAAATTGGAAGAATTAATGTTGTTAAAATGTCCATACTACCCAAAGAAATCCACCAATTCAATGCAATCTCCATCAAAATACCAATGGCATTTTTCACAGAACCGGAACAAATAATCCTAAAATCTGTATGGAACCATGAAAGACCCCAAATAAGAAAGAAGAACAAAGGTGGAAGTATCACACTTCCTGACTACAAACTATACTACAAATTTATAGTAATCAAAACAGTATAGTGCTGGCACAAAAACAGACACATAGATCAATGGAACAGAATGGAGAACCCAGAAATAAACCCACACTTATATGGTCAATTAATCTATGACAAAGGAGGCAAGAATATACAATGTGGAAAAGACAGTCTCTTCAATAAATGGTGTTGGGAAAACTGGACATCTACATGCAAAAGAATGAAACTGGACCATTATACTACACCCTGTACAAAAATAAATTCAAAACAGATTAAAGACTTGAATGTAAAACCTAAAACCATGAAACTTCTTGAAGAAAACATAGGCACTAAACTCTTTGACATTTGTCTTAAGCAATTTTTTTTTTGGACCAGTCTTCTCATGTAAGGACAACAAAAGCTAAAATAAACAAATGTGATGATATCAAACTAAAAAGGTTTTGCACAGTGAAGCAAACCATCAACAAAATGAAAGGCAACCTACTGAATGGGAGAGGATATTTGCAAATCTACATCCAATAGGAAGTAATATGCAAAATACATAAATAATTCACACAACTTAATATCAAAAAAACAAAAATAGTGATTAAACAATAGGCAGAGAACCTGACAGATATTTTTCCAAAGAAGATATAATAATAAATAAAATAAAATAAAATAAAGATATACAGATGGCCAACAGGCACGTGAAAAGATTTTCAGTAGCACCCATCATCAGGGAAATGCAAATGAAAACCAAAATGAGATATTGCCTTGCATCTGTCAGACTGGCGATTATCAAAAAAACAAAAATAAGTGTTGGTGAGGATAAGGAGAAATGGGAACTCTTGCACTCTGCTGGTAGGAACATAAATGAGTGCAGCCACTATGGAAAACAGTATGGAGACACCTCAAAAAATTAAAAACAGGACTGCCATCCAATCCAGCAATTCTTCTGAAGAAAATGAAATCACCAATCAAAAAGGTACATACACCCCCATGTGCACAGCAGCATTATTTATAAGAGCCAAGATATGGAAGCAACCTAAGTGTCTATCGGTAGACGAATGGATAAAGAAAATGTGGCATATAAATAGATAGATATATGGAAAGAATGAAATCTTGCTGTTTTTGACAATATGGATGGACCCAGAGGGTATGATGCTAAGTGAAATGTCAGACAGAGAAAGATAAATAATACCATGCAATTTCACTTATATGTGGAGTCTAAAAAATAAGACAAATGAAACAGAAATATTCATTGATATAGGAAACAAACTGTTGGCTCCCAGAGTAGAGAGGAGGGCAAAATAGATGAAGGGGATTAAGAGGTATAAACTTCCAGTTATAAAATAAATAAATCACAGGGATGTAACGCACAGCATAGGGAATACAGTCAACAATATTGTAATAACTTGTATGGTGACAGATGGGGATCGTTTTGTAATGTATGTGCACCTGAAACTAATAGGATATTGTATGTCAATTATACTTCAATTTTAAAAAAGAAAAAGAAAATATCTATGTAGTGCAGGCCAGGGGAGAGGACAGTGGCCAGGGGAGAGGACAGCAGCCATGTGGGAGGGGGCAAGAAATTCCTCCTGTTCCAGTCTCTCCTGCTTCCTCTCCCTGGAACAAAAAGCTTAGGCAAAGAACATTTTCACCCTCAAGGAACTGGTGAAACTCACTGCAACTAGGGGAAGGGAGAAGTCAAAAAGCCTTATTGCTGGAGGTGGATCAGAACACCCCGAGACCTAGTAACACGGTGCCTGTGTAAGACTGAGATTCAGTCAGAAGCCCAGGGACTTCCCCGCCCTCCTGCGGGGCGAAGCCAATAAGCCTGAATAACAACAGAACTTCTGGGAGGGACAGGAGAGAAGTACCAGAAGACCTTCTCTGAGGCAAGAAGGGAAGACCTAAATTGTAGGGCTGGGCAGAGGATGCTCAGACAAAAACCCCCACTCTAAACACAAGGTTATCACAAGAGGAATCTGAAGGCTGTGGTGCTCTGAGGGTAACCATAGCAACAATAAACCTCAAACCCATCTGCTGACTAGATGAGCCCCCCTCCCCCAACACACACACCCTAAAGACCTAGGAGGAGAAGTGTGCCATCTCCAGGGATAAACACTACCTCAGTTTCTACTAGCTACACAAGATGTCTGGCTTTCAACAAAAATTATGAGGCAGGGGCACCTGGGTGGCTCAGTGGGTTAAAGCCTCTGCCTTCGGCTCGGGTCATGATCTCAGGGTCCTGGGATCGAGCCCCACATCAGGCTCTCTGCTCATCCCTCTCTCTCTCTGCCTGCCTCTCTGCCTGCTTGTGATCTCTCTCTCTCTCTCTCTCTGTCAAATAAATAAATAAATATTTAAAAAAAAATTATGAGGCAGGAAAAAATCCAAGACACAGAGTGATCATCAGAACCAGACCCAGATAGGACAAAGATGCTGGAATCATATGACAAGGAATTTAAAATAGCTATGATCAATATGTTAAAGGCTCTAGCAGAAAAAGTGGACAACATGGGCAATCAGGTAATTTCAGCAGGGAGATGGAAGCTGTAAGAATCAAATGGAAATGTAGAAATTAAAAAATACGGTAATAGAGATAAAGAATGTCCTTGATGGTGGGCTCATGAGTAACCCTCTCTCTGCTGAGGGAAGAACCCTAACTGGAGGTGGGTCACTCAAAGTTACCCAAACTGAAACACAAAGAGTAAAAAAGTGAAAACAAACAAAGAAACAGAACATCCAAGAGCTGTGAGACAATGTCAAGCAGGGTGACATACACATAATTGGAATTCCAGAAGAAGAGAGAAGGAATGGAGAGAAGAAATATTTGAAGAACTACTGGCTCAGAATTTCCCAGAATGAATAACAGGCACCAAACCACAGATCTAAGAAACTCAGAGAACACCAAGTAGGGAAATACAAAAGCAAAACAAAAAACCTAGGAATAATTTAGCTAATAGTTCTGTACCAATGTTATCTTCCTCATTTTGATAATTGTACCACGGTCGTATAAAATGTTGACATCAGGGGAAGCTGGGGAAAGGGTTTATACAGGAACTCTGTGCTATTTTTGCAACTCTTCAGTAATTCCAAAATATTTCAAAATAAAAAGGTTTTGAAAATGGCTTTACTGTTAGGTACTACATTGAGAATGTACTTGTAATACCTAGAACAGAAAATGAAAATAACTTTCTAAAGTACTCTCCACATTTACTTATCTCTCAGCTCTAGCATTTGTGTTCTTGAATTTGGAGTTTGTTTATTTAGCTTTTGCTTATAGATAGATAAAAAATGAAGTGATGGATGAGTTAATAAACTAGGTGGTGGGGATCCTTTCACAATGCATATATACATTAAATCACTATAATGTACCTTTTACGTACCTTACAATTTTATATATCAATTATACTTCAATAAAGTTGGAATTAAAAAAAGAAACTAAATGTATAACAAATTTTAAAAATAAAAATAAAGTTATTCTTTTTTTAAAAAATAAAAAATAAATAAATTAAAAATAAAATTAAAAATAAAATTAATTAATTAATTAATTAAAAATTTGGGGAGAGTAGCATCCCTTTTTTTATTGAAGTATAATAGACACAAAATGTTATGTTAGTTTCACGTCTACAACATAGTAATTCGACAAGTCTACACATTATGCTATGCTCACAAGTGTAGCTACCATCTGTCACCATACAATGCTATTAAAAATACCATTGACTGGGGCGCCTGGGTGGCTCAGTCATTAAGTGTCTGCCTTCGGCTCAGGTCATAATCCTGGGGTCCTGGGATCCAGCCCTGCATCGGGCTCTCTGCTCAGCGGGAAGCCTGCTTCTCCCTATCCCTCTCTCTTATGTTCCCTCTCTCGTTGTCTCTCTCTGTCAAATAAATAAATAAAATCTTTAAAAAAAAATACTATTGACTATATTCCCTGTGCTGTACCTTTCATCCCCATGACTTACGCATTCCATTAACTGGAAGCCTGTACCTCCCAGTCCCCTTTATTCATTTCCCGGCCCCCACTCCCACCGCCCCCCCCACACACCCAACCTTCCCTCCAGCAAGCACCAAGCATTTGTTTGAATTTGGAGTTTAAATCAGATTTGTGGTCTGTCCAAGGAACCCAAGTAATATTTACAGTATTACTTCTATGGAAAATATCCTCTAATCCAAACACCGAATTTACAATAGAACTTTAAGAGCAGAGCAGATTTGTAAGGTGAGGATTTCATTTTTTTAAGATTTTATTTATTTATTTATTTATTTATTTATTTATTTATTTGAGAGAGAGAGAAGGAGAGAGAGAGAGAGATTGAGAGAATGAGTAGGAGCAGACTCCCTGCAGAGCAGGAAGCAGGATGGGGGACTCACTCCCAGGACCCTGGGATCATGCCCCAAGCAGAAGGCAGAAGCTTAACCAACTGAGCCACCCAGGTGCCCTGCATACCTAGGATTTTAAATACACATGTATTCCAAAAGGTTTGAAGCAATTTCTTTGATACATACTAATTGTGCAGTGTCTACAACTAAATGGGAGCCGAAAGCTGAATGGGGCATGGTTCCGGCCCTCTGGGGGTTCACTGCACACAAGGGGGGAAAAGAGACTCAGGAGACCAGGTCCACCTCCCCACCCTCCACCGTGCATGCGGGGAAGGGGTAGGGCTGGACCTCGGTGGAGTCAAACTTTTAGGCTACTGCAGCTGGCTCCCTAATGGGAAAGACTGCTCTGCCAGCTGCAACTGTTGTTAGAAGTTGCCAGTAAAGATGGCCTGAGTCTAAAGGAAGAGCTACAAAACCGGATGGAGAAGGCACCATACAGTACGCCATGTTGGGCAGAATGATCAGGCACTCCAGCTGGAATAATGAGAACGGGTTTCAGAGAAGAACATCTTACGGGATGGGGGACATTAGCCGGAGAGGTTGGGAACCCTGGTCTTTCTGTTGAAGGAACAGGCACAGGGAAGGTGTGTCCAGGCAGGTGCAAGAGAATAAGGATGCGGGGGCAGGATGGGAAGGGCAGGAGGGAGCAGGAGGAAGTGAAGTTGCAAAGATAAACTGGCATCAGATTGTGGAGTCCTCCGGGATTACCCAGGTAAGGCCATATGTTTTGGAGACAATAATAAAAAGGTAAGAGGTGCCTGAGTGGCTCAGTCAGTTAAGAGTCCAATCCTCAGTTTTAGCTCAGGTCACAATCTTGGGGACCCAGGATCAAGCCCCGTGTCAGGCTCCCTGCTCTGCAGGGAGTCTGCTGGAGATTCTCTCTTTCCCCCCCCTGCACCTCCCCCTGCTCACTCACTCTCTCTCTCTCCCAAATAAATAATGTTTAAAAAAAAAAAAAAGTAAACCCTGTCTTTTAAAGGACAAGCAAGCCAATATAGTTCCTCAACAGCTTTCAGCTAGCTGTTTTGAATTCAATATTCACTCCTCTCTCAAACCCCTTTCCATAAAGCTGTAATGATTCTGAGAAAAAACGCATGTCTGAGCAGTTTAAATAAAGCTTTTGTGCTAAAGGCTCCTAGACGCTGTCAGTTCTGTCCTCAGTTGGGTGAAGGATTTGTCTTTGGCAGCTTCTTCCTATGTCTCCGTCTGCTTGTCTCCCCCAAGAGCTCATGTTTTTCCTTCTCCTCCTGTTAAAACTTCTTCCCAATCTTATACAACTCACTAGTGTAAGACCTCCCCCCAAGGGCACCTGCACACCTTTTAAAAAGGTGTTTTTAAAAGATTTTCCCACCTCATTCTGGGGCTAGAGGAGGGTGTGCATTGGGTCAGACCATCAGCAGTGAGACGCGGCTCGGTGGGGAGCCACGGTCGAAAGTGCTGGATTCTTGGCCCGTACACACACCAGAGGGTGCCCTTGATGCGAGACAGAGATAATGAGCATGTCTACCTGTCTGGTGGAAGAGGGGATTAAATAAACCAGTGTGTGTGAACTGCCAGAAATAGTGCCTAGCACACAGATGGAAGAACAGCTGGGACAAGCCATGGCAGTCCCCATCTCTGACCACGAGGACCTCCAAGATATTGAATTGTTTGAGCACTTGGGAACCGCTGCAAGCAGAAGGAGGAGGAGGGCTCCCTGAGATCCAAGAGTTGAGCTCACTGCCTCCTGGGAAGGACGGACCTTCTAACTTCAGATCCAGATGATCCCCTTTGAGCTAAACTCCTAGGCTCAGCCCTCAGGGCCCTTGTGAAGTCCACTCCTAGTGACTCTCAGATCCTGCATGTTGACCAGGCTGGTCTCCATGCTAAGCCTATACCCCAATCGTATTCTGGAGTCAGAGTCAGTGTTCTGGTACCCCTGTTCTTGCTGCCTCATTCCCTCTCCGGTAACCCCTTCTCAGCTTTAGAGACCAGCTCAGGTCCAGCCTCCTCTGACATCTTCCCTGACCATCTGGCTTGCACCCAGCCACCAATTCTGAAGCCCACAGCACGAAGAATACCCCCCACTGAACCTTCAATCACCCAGAGTTGTGCCTGCCCATGTACATAATTAGGTCCTTCAAGCCTGAGACCTAACACTAGCTTCCTTTCCCAACCCCCAAAACAGCTGGGGACATCCTACAAAAATAACGGGGGTTCTACCCATGCATGTTGATTATGCCTTCGTGCATAGACCTCACCCGTGACTCTAACAGGGGATAAAATAGGGGTCTGGTAAAAAAACTACAGATCCTTTCTGCAAACACTGCTTCCTTCCCAAAGGGGCTGAGCAGGGCAAAGTCTGAGCAACAGCCGTGGCCACACATTCCCATGAAAGGGCTCCTTGCCTGGGTCTCCCCCTCTCCGCCACCGCCCACATCCTTCCACTTTGAGTGAGGCTCCTATTCAGACCCTCTCTTCACTGAGTGTTTGCTCCCTGCTCCCACTAAAGCCAAGGTCGTCCATCCTAGACAGCCCCCACTTTCACAAGTGCTCTTGTAGCCTGTTCTTAATAGGAAACAAGGCAGGAGAAGAGTGACAACCTCAATTTTTGAAAAAAATCCCCTGGGAACAAAATTGCTTTGCACGAGCACAATGAAAATACACCAAAAAGTCAGACTTGCCAGCTTCTGCAGTGCTGTGGCAAAACACCCTGTACCCACAGGATATATGTCGAACACAGGTTCCATTTGTCTCAGCACACCGAAGGTCAACTGAGCTGACCCTCAGCAAAGGCGCCAAATTGCACAGCTCACCCTCTCATTCCGCCTCCCTCACCCTTCACCTTTCCCTCCTGTCCTCTCAGCCTTGGAGGTGGGACTTGCTACCTAGTTTGTAGGGTTCCATGCAAAACGAAAGCGTAAGGTCCCCTGTTTCAAAATTATTAAGAATTTCAAAATATTCTACGATGGCAGAGCATTTACTCTAGCGTGGGGCTCTCCCACTTGCCCTGGTGGAGGGCTGGACTCCCGCCCACGAGCCGAATCCCAGGCTGGGCCACCTTCTGTCCCTCCATCACCGCAGGGAGAATTCCCTCTTCAAAGTGTAGCCTCAACCCATTATGTGCACTTAAGCCTTTTATCTCTGATTTCAGAATAAGAAGCATTTCTCCCTCCTTAAAGGACCTAAAGCATCAGCAAACAAAGGCGGAGATCTGAGGTAGGAAGTGGGATAGAAGGGACATGGTGAGTGACAGAGGAACCCAATATTCTGCAGGCCTACTCAGAACTCAGAAGGAAGCCAACAAGGTTACTCAAGTGCACAGTGAGGTGAGACGCGGTCATGAGCTCTAATGCCCTCACTGCGCTGGACATGCTGGCTGAGAACCAAGGCCCAACTCAGGACCTGAACTCCTTCTGCTGTCCCGCCTGCCAGCCCCTCTCCCCACACCCTGAAACAGGTTAGACCCACCCACTGTGCAGAATCCCCCTCCTACTCCCACCCCAGCTCTTCCCTGTTTCTGTACCAAGATCCCCAGAAATGGCCAGAAATGCATCCGAATGCCTACCTTCCCTTTTCAACCCCCCAGTCACGAAGTTGCTGGCAAAGAAGTATATCACCGAAATGCATGCTGAGGAAAGAACCCACTTCCTGTCCTCACCGCCCCAAGCCCTTTGCTCTCTAAGTACCCAGGACCTGGAAATGGATTCGACTTGTCCAAAACAGCTTTAGCAAAGGGGTCACAGGACGTCCCTTAGAGGTTACAGTGAGACACAAACAATGGAAGTCTAAAACTCGGTTTTCATTTTTCTTTCTCAGAAAGCGCGAGGTGCTGGTCATTGAGCATAGAGGGTCAGGATTTACAGTAGAAGAGCTACTAAGGTCTTATAACGATTTCTATGCCCCTGGCTTGAAATGCATCTCAAGGTGCCCTCAGGACCTTCACTTTCCTGTGGATCATGGCTTGGGTCCACCCCCACCCCCAAACCAACTCTGTTAGCATCTGACCCACTCTGGCCACCGCTAAGATGCAGAAGCTGGAGGAGGGCAGCAGAGAAGTAACCCCATGGAGACAAGAGACACAAATGCCTCATGTAGATTCATATTCTCAGATGCTCGGGTTGTAAAAGAGGAATGATTTGGAAGGCGAAATTGTTTCATGGAACCATGTCAAATTTATGTCCAAGAGTCTACTGAAAAATAGGAAACCGAAGCCAGAAGTTATGCCACTTGGAGGTAAATACTGAAGGAAGAGCTAAACCACAAACACCAAGATTTTCTGTTCACTTGTGGAGATAAACATTTAGGCATCCTATGGCATAGGATTTGATCCCATTTTTCTACTTTAACTTCTTTTCCCACATGGTTTAAAAAAAAAATCATGCTCTTATGTAAGAAGCCAACGCAAAAATCGATGCCAACAAAACATCGAGGGAAGGGAAGAGGGAGGCTCGTGCTGTTCCCTCTGTTTTAGAGACAGAAAACAATTACATAAATATAGATAATAGATCGTCATCGATGTGGTGTTCTCCCTCTGCAAGCTTCATCCCACCCGAGGAAGTGGCCGCAGTCAGTCCACACCTGATAATCTACCTGAATTCCTCCTTTTATAGAGGAAGATCCCAAAGGGTTGGTGGCATGTCCTGGTCACCCAGCAGAGCAGGTGGCAGCATACCCTTCGGGGATGGCTGCTCGGCAAAGCTAAGAAGACAAGAAGTTAAAGCCGTGCTTTGCATTTTGCAGAGGGTTGGGTGGCGAGCAGGGCCTTGGAAGACATTAAGTCAAGTCTCTGAGGACAGATGAGGAAACCGAGTCTCAACGGGGCTTCAGGGTCTTGGTCGAAGTCACACAGCTCCCTGTGCTCATGTCATCATGCCACCTGCCTCACGGTCAGCTTTAAGCTTTGCAGAACTATTGCATTTATTATTATTTCTTGAAACACAAAGAATTCCCATACTCATTGCAGGTTCAGCAAATCAGTTGTCATTCCAGGAAAACAGCGGACTAGACTTTCACCCAAGTTGGAAGACGTGTGTGGCCAGACGTGCCTTCTGCCAGAGGCTGTGGGCCGCACACGGAAGCAGCCCCGGGTAGCTAGGAGAACAGCGTCCCTGACAGAGAGCCAGCCACATCTCTGAGCAAAGAAACACAGGCACCAAAGGCCTGTGTCCCTGCTGAGCGAGAACAACAGGCCTTGTGTAGTAAGATATGCTACACAGGAAAGCAGACGGAGGATTCAAATATGAATGCAAATGAAAAAAAAAATCACAAGGGCAAACATTCCGAATTGCAGGCGTTGATTTGTAATCAAGTTCTTTTGAAATCGCTTTGTGTGGGGGCAGTTCCCATAGCATATCCGGGGCGAGCGGCAACCAGGATTCATTTTTTAAGGATGCTTAATGGCTTTCCCCGCGGGTCAGCTATTAAGGTACTCTATGTGGAAAGGTTTCGTAAACTCCGAAGCGCGATAAAATGGGATGCAGCAACGTCATGATATTTTGAACTCTTCCTGAGTGCTAACCATGTGCTTATACTTGCAAGCTGCCAAATGTGCTGGGAATCTTTAATACCTCATATAAATGAGGAACAACAACAAAAAAAATCTTGACAACCAAAATGGTCTTGTAAAAGATTTCTTTACCTGGCTCGAGGCATATGAAAAATAATTCTCTACCAAAATTGCACGAGGTATGGTTCACACATAAAGTGGAAAAAAATCGTAAGATGGGGAAGTGTCCAAAGAGAAGAGGCATAAATGGCAGCGAGAGGCTTTTGGATAGGACTAAAGACAGTCCATCTTGCCTGTAGGCTGATGAGAGGGCGGTTATATAACCAAAGTTAGGAGGAGGGTGACAGGGATGCGGCCACACGTCTGGGAAGTTGAAGCAGATTCTCTCCCGAAAGAGGGGGAAGAGCTGGCTGCCCTCGAAAGTTATTTCCGCTCCCAAATTATTCTTTGATTTTTGCCCCAGTAACAAGGGAAAAGCCGGTAAGAAGATACTAATGAATCTTCCAAGAAATGAGACAAGGCCGCTTTCTTCTAAAATTAGACACAAACGCAAACTAATAGTAGGTTGTTCTGTGCCCATGAAAAAAGCTGAGCCGTTCATCTCGCTAGTTCATGCCCTCTGGTAGTCTGTACAATACAACCTAGTGGTTAAGGATATGGACTTTGGAATCGGACTTCCCAGGTTCAAATCCTGGCTCTGTCACTTACTGAGCAAACTTCGGTCATTTACTTGATTAACCTTAACCTCAGTTTCCTCAATCTCCTAATAGAGTCATTAAGGAGAAAAAGGGAAATCAGTAAGTATAAAGTTCCTCGAACAGTGTCTGGCAAAGGATGAGTGCTGCAGACCACATGTTCACAATCTGGTGTTCACGGGCCCCACACCCAGGCCAGATCCCTAGGAGAAGGGCCCAGGGAAGAGATCCATTAAAGCCACCTCAATTGGAGTTTCAATGTTTTTTTATGTTTTGCTTTACTTTATGTTTTTTGTTTGTTTGTTTTTTAATGAAAGCAAGAACTTCTGCCTTCTCCTGCCAGGGAGCAATGAACTTGTTCCCTCAATAAGTGTGATTTTCATGAGAAAGTGAGTACAATGGATATTTCTGAGAAATAAAACTCCATGCTATATAACCTTGCTATCGCTCCCATAACACTTTCTACCCCCCATGCCAGCCTGCTGCAGCTGTGACCGGCCTGGGTGCCTGGACCCAGGTGCCCTTCCTTCCACTCTCCACCCCCATTCCCACACTTGCCAACCTTCTATGAAATCCGAGGCCGAGAAGGGGCGCTGATTCGGGCTGCCCTCCACAGGGCTGTTCAGGGTCTCCAAGGCCAACTCAACAGCTTCCACCAGCTCATCCCGCTTGTCCTTCCTCACGGGTTTCTCCTCGGGGTGCCGAGTCAGGCCGGTCTCCAGCTGGTACACCTTCTGCAGCGTGAAACTGTCGAAAGGCACGGCGGCATACTCCGTGGCCAGCTTGACGCCGGCGTGCACCTCCGCCTTGTCCACCTGCGAGTGCAGGAAGGCCAGCAGGTCCGCCTGGGTTTTCTCGAGGGGCCCCTGCTCCAGCCCCAGGCCCGCGGCGTCGCTGGGGTGAGACGGCGCGTTCCTGAGCCGCTCGCTCCGCTCCTGCAGCTCCTCCTTGAGCTGTGCGATCTGCCTCTTGAGACTGCTGATGTAGTTGCGGTGCTGCTCCTCCCACTCCTGCAGGGCCGCCTGGTACCCCTCCTTCCCTGTGGGGCTGTTGGCCCGGGGCAGCCCCAGCTGCTCCTCGTCCCCCTTCGGAGTGCAGGCCAGCATGTAGAGCACGGAGATGGCACAGCACAGGAGCACGAGCAAAACCACCACGCGAGAGATCCACGCCAGCAGCCCCCGGCGAAGCATCGTCACTCAGGAATCAGCCATGCGTCCACAGCCGGCGACATTCCAGAAGGCCAGGGCCCCGCGGAAGGGCTTCCCTGGACTAGACCACAGGGAGCACGTGTCTGGGGCCCCCCAGGCTGCTTTCATCCATTTCTCTCTACAGGGTGTCTGGTCCCTTGAAGTCGACCACCCCGGGGAGCAGTTTTCCTACTTCCAAGGGATGATCTTCTAGGCAGAAGCAACCAGTCCGGTGAAACCTCCAGGCGTTCACATTCATTCCCATCATAGCCTTCCAGATGTGCAGCAGACCACAAGAAGAGACCTGGGAAGAGACCAAATGGCAACGACACTTAATCAAGACAGTAACACCCTTATGTTCCCCGTGGCAACCGATATTCAATAGGTGGCGGGTGAGGCTTACAGAAAATGCTTATGACAGGGGATTCTAAATCAGGACACCAATATGCATGTGCAGAGCTGGGCATGTAAAAAAACAAAGGATGCAGGAAAAAGATTCAAAGGAAATATGGCAAAATGGGAATTTCCTCTGAAAGCGTTGATGGTGATTTTCCCGCTTCTCTACATTTTTCTCTATCTTATAAATTTTCCACGATGGCACGTATTATTTTGATGGTTAGAAGGGAAGAAGCAAAACTTTAGCGACGCTGAAGCTGCAGGCAGGGACTTCTCCAGGCCTGCCCAGCAATGAAGGATGCAAAAGATGAGGCCTACCTTGTTCACCTGTGTGCACTCGCTGAGGGCAGGGCAGAGAGCTGACTCAAATTGGCCTTCAGACTTTCTCGTGAGGAGGAGGGGAAGCCCCTGGAGCTTCAAATACGCAAATAATACATGTGGATGATAACATGGTAAGACGGAGTCCAGAGACAGTTGGAGCAGCTAACTCTCCAACTCTGCTTGCAGACCCGGGATGAGTTTACCACAGAAATGGGTGGGGTTGGGAGAACAGAGACCAGAAATACTTGTCTTGTCAGGACTCAAATCCCAGGCATGTCTCTGCTCCAGCCTCTGGAAGGAATTCTGTGTCCTGACTGATCATCAGGAATACCCAGACGGATCGCAGAGCCTTTCATTCAAACACGTGCTCCGTGTCTCAACTCCAAACCCCTTGTAACACAGGAGAAACCAACATAACCTGCCTTCTTTGTTGCCCCAGGCTCCCTTCCTTCCTCCTCCGCCCATCACAGACACCTCAGAGCACAACCCTCCAATGGTCTCCCTTCCCACTCAATCTCCTTTCCTTGTCTCCCCCTACCCTTCTGAGCCAGAAAACAGAAAGAAATAATGATAAATGGAAAACAGAGCTAACAAAATTTCTTATCTAGAGAGTTTTTTTGTAAAACCTTCCTAGGTGCATCTTTTTTATATAACTTCTCTTAAAAGCAACCTCCCTGAGGGTACCATGTCCTGGCCATTTTATAAAAATTTAACATTTTAAATAATTCCCACAATAACTAAATTATTCTTTCCAGAGTCTTCATCCAACCCAGAAAATCCAGATTCTGGGTCAATAATCATCTCACTTACTGGTGGTCTGTTCCATTTACTGACTGGAAGAAGGACTCCTGTCAATTAGCAACTTCAGGACCCCTGGGAGAAGAAAGGGGTACTCCTTCTAGCATTCTCTCTTACTGAAAATATATTCAACAATAATGGGCTAATTGACTTTGTCCGATATCAGATAAAGTGCAGATATGCACCTGCTACGTCTAATGCACACATCCTCTTTCATTACCCTGGTGACGTGCCTCTTACAGATACCATTACCAAAATAGTTTATTTCTCAATTTTCCTTAAAAATTCGATTCAAATATTCCCCTTAGCCTAAGGAGTCTCTCTGCTATAATTTAGAACAATACATAGTTATTAGTGCTAAGTTTAAAGTGCATAAAGGAAGCCCATTCTGTCTGATGAAAATCTTGGGATTTGTATAATCACTATAATTCTGTGATTAAAAACATCTCGGCTTTGGTATTCAGGCACCTTGCTGTTTTTAATGAAATCTCTCAGATGAACTCATTATATCCAAGTATTAAATTACCAGTGAAAACATGTTATCACGTTATTCTACCATTTTAAAGACTTTTACTTTAAATGGGTTGTCATTAAAGACAAAATAAGCAAATCAAAAAAACAAAAATGGAACATTCAGCATTACTTTCGTGCCACAGAAACAAAGGGTATGATCTTTCTAACAGATTTTTTAATGGAATAATTGTTACATTTGCATAATAAATTGAAATCATGTTGTTTAATGAAGCAATATATGAAAGCTATGGATGGCTAAAGAAATTTAAAACTGTACAGTAATTACTTTGTTCTGTTCCGTAAGTCTCTTCAACGTCTCGTCCAGCTTTTGCAAATCACTAGTATAAATTTCAAAGTTACTTGATATTCCATTCTTCGGGATGTAAAAGGAGAAAAAAACAGGTCTTAGGAAGAAATGACTCTTTACAAGAACTAAGAAAAAGCTATAAAAATTACGGCCAAAGAGGCAGAGATGGATTTCTCCTTTTACATGTCAGGAGCAGATACATTCTTTAACAGAATGTTTTCTAACTGCTCTAGCAATCTCATCTGTAATCAGAACAGTAACAACTGGCTAAACTGTAGAGGCTAGGAATACCTGCTTCCTAAAGTCAGGGGGCCTGTCCTTTGGCATCTTGCTTCTATGGAGACTTCAGGGTGTCCATTTGGCAGCACAGAACATAATTCTTAAGAGCACCTGTTACTTGACCAGCTCTTCCACATACAGGAAAGAACACGTCAATGAGGTGTAACCAGACCAAACGCGGGGCTAACAGACACCGTGCGATCTCCCCCTCTATCTACAGAGGTGCTGGGAGAAGTAAGAGTTAACATTTATCATGTGTTTACAGACTTACACATGGAAAGCACCATGTAATTACCAAGGACTACTACAAGTTAGAGGTGACAGTGAAATATAGCTTTATGTGCTCACAGCAGCATAGTGCTACTATTTTAAAAACTTAGAAAAGACACCCAGATTTTAGACTAGTTCAGTCTTTGGGGGTGGTTGGGAAACGGGGAGGAATGGAGAGCAAGCTGGAGGCCTGTCAATAACCAATTTTAGAACTTTTGGGAGAAGAGAGATGCATATTCCTATTTTTTTAATTATAGAAAATCCTTGTGTTCATCAGATTTCTTGCCACTTACAATTTATTTTTTTTAGTTTATTTTAAGATTTTATTCTCTTAAGTAATCTCTACACCCAACATGGGGCTCAAACTCACACCCCAACATCAAGACTCACATGCTCTACCAACGGAGCCAACCAGGCGCCCCTCTAGCCACTTCTGTTTCTAAATGTCCATCCTTACTAATTGCTTTCCTCAGTACTTTCCTGTCTCTGGCCAACTCCCAAGGTACTTGGGAGTACTTGGAGTGAGTACATGACACATCTTGTCCCAAACACTGGATTGGTTGATTAGTGTGGAGGGACTATCCAAGCACAATGGTTCTGCTGCCATCTTGCAATCTCTGAGCAACAAAACCACAGGGTAAAGGCTTCTTCACAGTCTATAAAGGCAAGACCATGCTGAAGAGCAATGCTTTCTAGTACCCACCCAGGTCTGAGCCCACATAAAGCAAGGTTATTCTCCAAAATCTCAGAATGGAAAAGCATTCTCAGTGCAGACTGGCATCCAGGAGCCAGAATAGCCCTAAGAATGTTTTCCCTAGGGTATCTAGATACGGGGTTGTTTAAGGAATCTATAGCACTTTCTGAACATGTAAGGCAGAGAGTCTGAAAGACACAGTGGGCCTCTGCCAAGGGGTCCAGCAATGGATGGTTTTCTGAGACGCTAGGTGCAAGTAGTCTGATAGCTCTGACATCCCGGTGGGCCCGGCAAGCATCCAGAACACCACCCAGATCTCCAAATGACCCAGCAGGGACCCAAAAGTGGGTCAGAATCATAGTCTACTCTACCTAGGATACGTTATCACACTTAAAACAAATAGTTATTAAGCACCCACTATGTTGAGTACACTCCTGGACGAAGTTACAGGAGAAAATGAACCAAGCACAAACTCCAGTATCGGCAGGTTTAGAAGCTTATAGAGTGCTTAAGGCCATCTCAAACGACTATGATATAAGCCCCCTTAAGGCAAACACCATTAAAATAGATATAAAGTGTTAATGCTTACCAAATGCATGTGGAACACAGAGGTGTTGAGACGTATAAATAAATACATTTTTAAATGACAAAAGCTTAAAATAAATGGTGGGAATCGACAACATTTGTTACAATAAGATAGACAAGTGGCTAGACAAGTGGCTATGGGCATCATTTCATCTTAGAGTGGAAGATCTTAGAGGGTAAAACCAAGACAAGCCTACATCTGGTTCAGAGTCCAGCATTTTACCCCAAATGGGGACAGTGGAAGTTAGAAGTTCTATGACTAGGACAGAAGTACCCATTCTGCGAAGTGGAAGGATGAGTGTAGGCACTTCGCTCTACGGATCCCAGCAAACATTCTGGTCACGAGAGCTGTGTACTATGACAGAGAGCCTGCCAAGATATGTCTATTAATGGCCACAAGATGCTCATAAATCGCCAAGGATTCCAGGACAAGCCCTACAGATGCGGTGCTGGGAGGGTCGGCAGCGGGCTGAAAGGGCAGTGGCTTCATGGTGAGACCAGGTCAGGCAGCTCTACACGCCACAATGACAGGCCTTGTGAGCGATAAAGGAAACCATTCAAAGAGTGGCAGCAAATTCTACAAGACATCTCCACCCTGTGTGCGGGCGCAGGCAAGAGGGTTGATGAGGGAAAAGAACAAGCAGTGTCTCCTGGGCCAGGAAGTGGTAGAGCAAAGCCCCGGCGCAGCTGTGCGCGTCTGTTCCACCCTGGCCCACACAGTCAGCTCTTTGACGGCCAGGCCGCAAGCTAACCTTCAGTGAAGAGATTAGCTGTACTAACAGAACATAAATGGAGGTTCTATCTCTTGGATAAATATATCATCCTGGACGTGTGTGGAAAAGGCATCATGCGAGGATTCTTACTCAAAGAGCTTCCAAATGCTCTCAAAAATGTGTATGTGACATAAATGTACGTAACACTCCAAACTTGACTCAAACACGTGGCTCCCTTTAGAATTCCTTCCACCTGGGACTGACTCTCCATGCAGAGTACGGTAGCCGGCTTCCAATCTGACCCTCAGCATCGTCTCCCGTGGGCTTTTGTCCCACCGTGTACTCGCCTCCCACACTGTCCTGGGGCTCTGAGGTGAGGGGTCGGTAACACAGGCAGAAGTGGAGCCCAATTCTACAAAATTCAACAGAAAACAGCTAAAAGCCCTTATGAGCGCTGAAAACCCTGAAGCTCGCAGTGCCTACTCCCAGGGCATCCTGTTTACAGACTTTCCTAAGCTTTTTGCATCTGCCTTCTCTTATTAAAGGAAATGAGTATATACAATCAACTCCTGCAACTGCTGTGTTGAATCCACAATAATCGGTCCCTTGTGCACAGTTCGTGTAGGGTTGAGGCACCTGCAAAGAAGGGAAAACGGCCCGAAAAGGAGCACAAGAGCTCATAATCTCCCTAAACCACATCCACCTGGAAGCATTCGAGCTGGGGTTCCCAGGTGTCACAGAGCTGTCTGGAACACAGATTTCTTTGTCCCCATGAGTCTTTAGTCAGCATTGACTCTAGTGCCAAATGCTTTATCCTCAGCTATGTCCCTGATAGCAAGTGAAGAGCTGAAGCAAGAGGGAAGAGGATCAGTATCACCGCCTAAAAATGAAGAGGGGCTGCAGCCGAGTCCCAGATGGGGACAGGGCTTCCAAGCCACATCGACAGTCCAGCGCCCAGAGCGGCATCGAACTGGCCATGAGGAGTCTGAAGCATTCCTCCCTGACGCCGTCCAGCCCCGACACCAGCTACCTGGACTGCGCCCGCCGCTCTGCCCTCACACAGAGAGGGGTCTACGCGGGCTGTGGCCTCGGTCACGCCAGCAGTTCTGCAGCTTTCTCCCTCTGACCTTGGCCCTTATGATCAGCCGTCTCCAAACTTATCAGACATGATAGCACACTCCTGGTGATAAGTAACTTTTGACTATAGATGATAAGAGAAGTATGTAAATTTACTCATAAGTTATATACATGTTTTAGAGTATTGTTGTATTATGTATTGAAAAAACAGCACTCTTAAAATAATGTGGTAGAACATTTATTTTGTTTTGTTTTCTCACCCTGATGAACCTCCTGGGCACCCCCAGGGACCTTGCTTCAGGGGGTTACTGTCCTCCTGATCATGCTTCGTTTCCATGGCCCCCAGTCAACAGCGAATTCCACAGCCCAGGCTGCCTGCCTTGCTGTCCCCTTCTCAGGGTGACTTTCTTGCCTCTGGACCACAATGACCCCATCCTGGGGTATCCAATGCCTGCCACCAGGCCACGTGCCCGGACCACGGCCAGGAACACACTCCCCTGCCTTCCTAGAGGACTCAGGCTCTGGGCCGGTCCGTCCAGTGAGGCCCTCCCTGTAATCTGGCTCGGAGAGCAGGTTCTCCAGGGACCGGCTCGGAGCGGCCCAAAGGAACGGGGCTGATGAGCTGTCCGTTGAAAACTCCGTAGGTGAAAGGTACCCTTCCATCCCCTCAACTCCACATTGGTCTCCTGAAAGAATCATTCTGATTCCTTTTTCCCTACTTCGAAGCAGGAAAAAAGAAATGTCGTAGAGGAAATTGGGGTCTGCTGGTCAGAAAGTGAAGGTACAGAGATTAATCACAACCGCACACACCAAAAAGTCAGGAAACAGGACTAAACCATTTTTGCTCTTCTCTCTTGTTTTGATTTTCGTTTTTAATTTGCTGGCAAAACTTCAAAGGGAAGAATTGATAGAGGGGGGCTTCCTGAATATGCATACATTTACTATTCTCCCCACACCTTTGCCCTACCTCGCTACCTCCAACCTTGTTTCAAGAAGGGCCCTAGGGGGCCAGTCAGCACAGGGGGCAGCCACGGAGCCTACAGAGCGAAAAGAGAGAAGGGTCCTGGCACAAGAAGGCATTACTCGGGGGACTAAGAATAAATCTAATAAAGAACCTTTTCCCAGCAGGAAGGTATCTGCCCACATATGCAGGGCTGAGTCAGCTGCCGAAACACCGCAGACAGACCTGCCTGGTCTCCATCTCCCCCTCAGTCCCGCAGGGCTCTCTGTGGCTGGTGGAGCTGCCCGGCCCCAGAAAATGAGAACCCCAGGAAACCAGGCTTCCAACACCCTTCACTGCTCATAATTACAACCACTTACTGAGCATTTATTTGGGGCCAGATATCGCACTAAGCACTTTATAAACATTATCTCATTTAATCCTCAAAACAATCTTATGAGCTAAGTCCCATTATCCCCCATTAAAGATAAGGAAACCAAGGCTTCGAGCAGTGAAGTCATTTGCCCAAGGTGCACAGCTGGCAAGCGGCCAAGCCGGTTTCATATCCAGCTTCGCCTGATGCTAAAACCCTGCTCTTACCCACTGGGCTATCCTGTTCAGCACCCGTAATAATCCTGGACTGCTTGCTGAGACCCGTTCCTCATTTTCCCCATCGTGTCCAATCTTTCTTGCTTCTGAACTCATAATGAACCTTCCTATTTATGAGCTCATCCAGCC
Source organism: Potos flavus (assembly GCA_028534135.1). Classification (NCBI taxonomy): domain Eukaryota; kingdom Metazoa; phylum Chordata; class Mammalia; order Carnivora; family Procyonidae; genus Potos; species Potos flavus. The sequence continues at coordinate 33,858,148 of CM052899.1, read as the reverse complement.
CTTTGGCTGTGGCAGTAAGCACTGTTCCTCTCTATATAATTTTTTGCCTCCCCATTTAGCTGTGGTTTGCATTTCCACATAGCTTACCAGCTCTGCAAACTCATACTATCCCTAGAAATAACACTGGTCATGGCCATGGTCAGTGTGAGCATTGCCCTGGCCCCACGGGGGCACCAGGAAAGAAGACATCGGCAACACTCAAGTGCTTCTGAGCAGATGCCAAAAGCTTATGCCCACATATCAGGTTGAAGAGAACTCCACTAAAAAGCACCCTAGCAAGTCGAATTTTTAATCAACTGAGAGATGTTCTTCTTTGAAAGGAGAAAAAGGAACATCTCTCAGATGGTTAAGATGCTGGCTGGCATCACTATGGAATTCTTTCCTGCCAAACACTGATTTCTCACTTCTTTCCTCCAAAGCATGGCAAAGAAGACGCCCATGCAATGGCCATTCACCAGGTGTCAACTAATACCCTCATGTGCAGGCCAAAGTCAGCCCCAGCATCCGTGGACATTCAGGCAAAGGCGCCCCCTCCCCACCCCAACCCAAGGAGACCACATTCCCAAGGTCACACAGCACAGCTTTCAGGGAAATGCACACTGTTAATTAACAAGGAGGGGACTAACTGAGAGTGAGCAGTGCTCATAGCCAAGTACCTTCTGGCTAAGTACTAAGCACAGAGCCCTGAGCAGACGCCAGGCAGAGCTGCTGAGTGGTAAGCATCAGCTCCGAGGTGAGATCAGAAGTGTGAGTCACATCACACTAGGCCATGAAGGCCAAGGTGGCTCCATGGTGAGATGGGCTCCATGTCAGTTATAGTGAGGGCAGCACAGCGAGGGAAACTGGACTTCTCTCCTTTCTGCTAACATGATCCGTGCCCCTTATTAGCAGACAGGAGAAGGAAGAGGAGGATGAGAAACGAGGTTTACCGGGGAACCTGGGTGGCACAGTCGGTTAAGAGCCCGACCCTTGGTTTCAGCTCAGGTCACGATCTCAGGATCATGGGATCAAGCCCCATGTGGAGTTCCACACTGAGGATGGAACCTGCTTAAGATTCTCTCTCCCCCTCCCCCTCTGCCCCTCCCCTCACTCATGGACTCTCTCTCTCTCAAATAAATAAATTAAATTAAAAAATGTTTACCAAATGCCTCTACCATGTACCACCCAATGGCTTTACAACATTTCTAGACACCGAGCTCCCAGAGTAAGATAAAAGTGCTCACCTAGGTCGTCTGCTCAGGCAGCCCTGGGAGCGGGGAGGGGGCGCCACTGAGGACCCCCGGAGAATCACTAGGCCTCACACATTACCTGCTGTCTCACCTAAACCGCACTTGAGTCGTCGACCCCTGTTCTCTGAGACAAGGAAATTGGGATTCGGGGAGGCCAGTGACCTTCCCACGCAGCTTCCAGGTCTCCATATCCCCAAACACCACCACAGTCACCTGCTTCCATCAGCCTGATGCTGCTGGGCATAGACAGAGCTATGCAACACGTAGAATTAGAGAAAACCAGCAAGGGGAGGCAATGCCCACCAGCAGGGCCACAGAGAAAGAGCCGGAAGCTGAGAACACACACAGCAGGGAAAGCCCTAGAAACAAGACAAAAGAGGCCTCTAAAGAGAAGTGGTCCATAGATACCAGTCTCTCAAAGTGCAAAACGGCACTCTGACCTGAAGGCGAGAGTTGGAGGAACACAGACAGCACTGTGTCCCCTCTCCATCTTGGGCTCCCCTAGGTGGGACTCCGTGCTTGAGTGCAAAGAGCGATGGCCGAAGAGCGATGACCGAGGAGCCTGTTCTCTCTGGCACGTGTAGTCTTCTCATGACTGGTGTGTGCTGCCTTCTCCCGGGGCTGTCATTCTTGCCCCTCCTCCCTGATCCTGGGCATCAGTCAGCATGATGCCGGGCGTGAGTCTGGGCCACCGCCCGTCTCGTGGAGGAAGGGCAGTGCCAGCTCTCCGCCCCCATCAGACGCCTGAAGGAACAACCGCTGGAAACATCCTGAATCGAAACACCAGTGCTGACAGCCACTCTCACGAGTCACCTGACATGTTTTGCTGGCGTGTTTGGGGTAAGAAGGGTTAAGAAGATAACTGCTACTTCTAGTCAAGATGAAATAAACAGCCTACCACCTTTCGGTTCTCATCTTCCCTCGCCGCCTACAAGGAAGACAGCAGCACACAAATGAGGGGCTTTCTTGTAGCAAGTGGTTATTATATAACAGGACTAGAGAAAGCACGTATTGTGCAGAATTATTTTAGAAACCCCACGAAGCGAGATCAGCAAAGCCTTCTCTCTTTGTGTCATCTATCTCGATCTGGAAATAGAACCAATAATAGAGAAAAAATTAACAGGAAGATGTCCCATATTACACAAATGCAAGATGTATTATTATTTTTCACAAAAATAAAACCTTGCACTGACTGCAGGTAGATCCTGTTCCAGCCCACTGCACCTATGAGCACCTCTTCCAGCCTTCCCTACCCCTTCTTCAGCTGCCACTCCCAATACCCCATGCCAAGCCTATCTTGTAGTCAACTCTACAAGGGGGTTAACTGATTATTATGGTACTGGCTAAAAATATTTCAAGACATTGCTCCTATCAAGAAATTTATCCACAAGAGACCCTGTCCTACTTCTACATAAGCTAAATAACATGGAGTATTTACTTAATCCAAGTTTGTCTTATAGTTTAATACTATGTAACATTCTACAAACATGATCTCTGGGTCACTCTTAACATAGTCCATGCTTTTTCTATAAACTTTTGCCTTTCTATCTACGATCCCACTCTATCCGCATCTTCCTCCAACTTCTCTGATGTCTCCTATGATGCAGGTTCTATTAATATCATACCCATTTTGCAGATAAGGACATGCAGGCAGAGGTTAGTCATTTGCCTGGGTCATCTGGCAATGAAACGACAGAACTGGGTTTCTCATCCAAGAGTGTGTCTCTGTTGTCTGTGCTCTTGATCACTATGCTACAAGGCTTCTCTAGAGCTTGCTACATCCTTAACTGAGGAGTGTTCGTGGTAACCAGGAAAAGCAGAGAGAAGGCTGACGTGTGAATCCACGAGGCATAGTGCTGGACTGTAAGGAGGAGGAGAGGAGCTGGGAAAAGTTTTATAGCAAAGAGCCTGGTGTAGAAGAGAGCTCTCACCAGAATCATGCTGACACCCTGATCTCGCACTTCTGGCTTCCAAACTGTGAGATATCAACATTTGTTAGTCACACCACTAGTCTATGGTATTTTACAATAGGAGCCCGCACGGACTACAACAAGCCCTTATATCATGACAGGGGAGGTAAACTTTATTCTACAGGTGATGATTAGCCAGCCATTAAGTTTTTGGATAAGAGAGTCTCATGATCAGAACTGAATTCTAGCAAATGGGCAGTGCTGAGACAGGCTGGAGAGGGAAAGACCGGCATTAGAGAGGCCAGGTCAGAAGCCAGGCCACCACCTCGGTGTTCCAATGAAGGCCTGCGGAAGCAGCAGCACTAAATAAGGGGGGGGGGGGAGAGGGTGGATTCAAGAAGTTTTCCTTGGGTACCATCTCCAGGACATGGACATCAGCCAGATGAGAGGGAGAAAAAAAGTGTCCACCAAGAATGAGGCCTAGGGCTTAGCTTGTGTGACTCACAGGATGGGGCTACCATTGAAGAAATCAGCACACACAAGAGAAGATTTAGCAGAAAGACAACCTAGGTTTTGGACCTGTGGGCATGGCGCAGCCTATGGAATGTCAGTTGGGGGGGGGGGGCTCTGTTAGGAGGCCTCTGCCTGCATTCTTCAAATTATCTGCACAGGCAAGTGCCTGCTCTGCCAATTCCTATGCCTCGATGAGACTTCACACTTCTAAATTTCTTGACTCTGAAGCTCTACCTTATGTTCCCTGCTAACCTATCAGTACAGCTCAGTGGCTGAGAGGACAAGTTCTAGGGTGCAGACCAGTCAAGTCCTACAGTTATTTGGCTTCTCTCGGCCTTTGTTTCCCAAACGCGGCAGCACAGAGAGGGCCTCGGGGTCCTTCTGAGAGCAAGGGAGGCCGTGCACGTGAAGCGCTGGGCATAGCACCCGGCACAAAGCTCACACGTAATCCATGCAAGCCAAAATAAGACCCAAACCTCCACATACAAGCCTGGCACGGATGTCATTTCACAGCTCAAAAAAATCAACCAAGGAGGAATAGCTGATGTGTATACAAATTTACAGTGTTGTTGTGAAGCAGGTGGAACTAGGACCCAGGGCTCCAGACTCCCGGTCTCTTGCCTCTGAACTACATTCCTAAAATTTTCCATCAAAGTAACTCTCTCACATCCCTATCATCTGCCTAAAGCACAGTTTAAAAAAGAAAGAAAGAAAAGGGAAAGAAAAAGAAATTTGTAATGCATCTGGAAAGTTCTCCCCAAACTGCCATTTACACCAAGTGGTAGAGCGCTCACCAGGCTGCTGGGGGAGTTTTAAAAGGCAATCGCATTGACAGGTTTAGCTCCATCTCTGGGCAGAGTGGAAGGGCACAGGGGTAGTTTCCTTGAGTTCTTCAACATTGTTTGGGCCTCGGGACAATAGATTTCAGAGCTATGGAAATGAGAGCACAAGCCACAAGCAAACCTCTTTGACCAGAGAACCAACTGCATGGACTCCAGGCACAACTCGGCTGTTAGAGCCGCCAAGTCACTACTAAAAGGCTGGCACGTTCTGTTTGGGAGAAATCTCAGAACTTCCCAGGATCCTTTTGAAATGCAATTCTCTGGTAGCTCCAAAGGATATGGGACAATACACTAGTGTTCTGATTTCATCTGCTGGTACTAGAGATATTCCTGGGGTTCAAAAGAAAACTTCAAACAACAATAGAAGCTGCTTCCCAAAATAAGGCTTCACAATGTCTGTGGTGAGAAGAGTTCCTGGATTCCCTCTTTTGACTGTACTTCATTATCCTGATACATAACAGCTCTCGGTTCAAAGCTGCCCAAGACAGGCGACTGGCATAAAATACCTCTTCCTAAAAGATAAATTGGAATATTATCCTTTTGATGACTTATGAGAATCTGCAACAATTGCTACAATATCTACAACTGCGCTACATAATGTCAAAGGAGCAAAACGCACACAGTTTCATCCCAGGAAGACGGTGGAAAATAAGCTACTGCCCTAGAAGTCCGCAAGCTCAGTCCAAACCCTCCCTGCTTTACCACAAAGGGGTATGGGACTCTCGTAGGAAGCAAACACTCCATTGTGTCGTGAACACAGAAAATAAGTTTTCTGAAATTCTGCACTAATGTTTCAATTAATATGAATTTTATCCACTCACTCATCAAATGTGTATAGAATGTTTACTGTGTGAAAGGGACCATGTCAACTACGGTAGGAGATAAAGAGGAGGGTCGATTGTCCTCACAAAGGTAATGGTCCCGTGGGAGGGACAGGTATAAAAATAACAGAGATACTAGGGGACTGTGATCAATGTAATAGAAACAAAATGTTGCTGTAGTTCAGAGCAGAGACAGACTGCTCTGGTTGGAAGGACTGGAGAACTTTCAGATGAACTTTTCAAGGTGAGTATTATTTATTGGGTAGAAATGGGGACACTGGGAAGAAACTATAAGTGATTATGGATATAAATAGACAACACATTTAATTAAGGTTGTTCTTTTCTTTTCTTTTTAAGTAGGCTGGGTGTGGAGCCTAATATGGGCCTTGAACTCAGGACCCTGAGACTGAGTCAGATGCCTGACCAACTGAGCCACCCAGGCACCCCTAATTAAGGTTTTTCTACTCCCGCTCCAATACTACTAAGGATGCATACTGTCTTAATTCAAAAGAGGGGAAAAATTGTAAACTCCAAATATTCACCATTTTATTGATGTTGTCTAATACTTCTCTAAAACTTTTTTGGTCTGATGTTTTTGGTATGATTTTTTGGTCTGAGTGTTTCTTAGTGTTCAACTCTTTTTCATATGCCCCAGGGCAAGGTGAAAAGAAATGCAATGGGCCCTGTCACCATCTTTATTTTTTTATATAGCTCCTTCTATCTAGAAATAAGAGTTGGAATTGTTTTCTTGACACCAAGCTAATGGGTCTCGAGATTAATATAAATGCAATTATTCTGTGGAGCAGTGAGTCTAAGGAGGGTTCAGCTTTTAATGAACATTGCTTTATCTCTATGAAAAGACTATAATGAGATAAGATTTTGAAGGACTTTCCTCAGCTACCGTGGGCTAACCAAGTTGCTTGCTGATGCCTGGCAGGTGTTTATTTCCAACTTGCTGGCTCCATGTTACCACAGGCATAAGTGAAAACACAACACAACAAAGGGTACCTTTGTCACACATTCTACACCCTCAGTTTAAGAATCAGACAAAAGAAGCCGAAGAGGAAATAAGGACACGGTCTCCACTGCAGACACGTGAAAGGCGGCACACCAGCCCTGAGACGTGGCCCCAGAAAGCCACAAACAGCACAGAACACAAACTGACCACATCATCAGACCCCATTCGGAAAAGCAGGCACGCCCCTCAGTAGGGAAACTTTGTGTTCTTTGTCCAATTTATTTGCCAGGGCCGAAGTCTTCTTCCAGGGCACACAATCCTCGTTGCAAACGTGATGAAAAATAATGTCAATTTTCTTTAAACAAATGTGAAACTGCTTTGCAGAGGACAAACAGAAATACTCACAATGGGTGGTATCATTACCGCTTTTATCTTCATTATGACCGGCGCTAAGAACTCGCAGACATTTCAAAGGAATACCGCTTGAGAAAACCAAATTAGGAGGTGATAATCGGAAAAATAAATCCTTGTTTACATAGGAATCGCAATTCAATCAAGTCTGTTCTCAGATCATTGGCACCTGCCTCTCTCCCCCAGTTCCTTGCTCCTCTTGCCCTTCCCCCCAGCAGAGTTCCCTACACACAGCGCTCATCTCTTACTGGGTACCAGGTGTGCTCTGAGCGGCCTTCCCTGCAGAGCCCTGACCCGGACAACCCCACTCAGCCTTCCCTCACCTCAGAGAGAGGAGGGACAGCTGGCAGAGACTGCTCAGTGTGTGGTCCAGCTTTAAAAGATGAGCCGAGACGACCAAAGACTTGCTCAGAAAGCCGTAGTAAAAGCCTTCCTTCAGAAGGAAGTTGCCAACAGGGAATAGGGCAGCCAGCCCTGACAAGGTAGCTGAGTCACAGGAACAGCGCCACAGGTCCACAACCTGAGAAGCCTGTCAGCGCCAACTGGGGGGGGAACAGAGGCATCTCCTCTCTGCTGCCAGCTGAGGGATTCCTGGCAGGGCCCACTAAAGCCAACTGACATTGAATCCCATCTCCCACCCACCGGTCCCCTGAAATCCCAGGGCGCTGGGGAAAGGACATGGGACTGAGACGTTTCCATCCCAGATGTTTGCATCCCTACACAGAGGGTAGGACAGCCATTTTGCAAAGGCCCTTAACTTTAAAATTATAAATTTATGATTTACAGATAAAAATTAGAGATAAAATGAAAAATGCTTACTTGACTGATAATAATATTACTTAAACTATCGGGAGTCCTAACCTATGACACGATTGGAAATAAAAGTAAACAATTTGCTGAAAATATCATGTAATTTAATAAGAAAATGTTATGTACTTTACAAACTTCAATCTAAATACAACTTTTCTGAAATATATCTCAAGTAAAGTAAAACATAACCAGATGAAAAAATACTTGGCCTACTCTTTTCGATACTAAAATTACCAAAGCTCTGGTCATTCCAGGGCTAGACAAAATGTTAACAAAATCTTTCAACAACAAGTAGCTTAACAAACATTTACTGAACACTCATTAAGTGCCAAGTCTAGTTCAAGGTATTAGACATTATCAGCTCTAGACACATTAGCTCTATATCAATACAGATAGATAGGTATCTATCCATATATCCTTAGATACATAGACATAGGATCAAAGTACGGATGTATCAATGTATAGATACAGATGTATCTCAAGATACAAAGGTGAGTAAGACAGAGTTCCTGGCCTCAAGGAGTTTAAGGTATAGTGAAGGAGGCAGCCACACAAACAGATAAATCAATGAGCTAATTGCTCTATAGAGGTAAGAAGAGATAGAGCAGGAGCATTCAATCCAACCTAGAAGGTTCTACAAAGGCTTTCTATAGGAGATGACATCTCAGGTCGGCCTTGAAGGAAGAGTGTAGCAAGGCAGACAAAGAATGGAAGAGCATTCCGGGCAGAAATAACCAGATGGCAGAGCTCGGCAGTATGAGGCAATATGGAGCATATAGAGTGCAGGTGGATCAGGTGGCTGGAATGTGGGGTAAAGCTGTAGGGTCAGGCTGTGGGGACCTGGAACATTGAATTTAGGGAGGAGATTATGAATTTGGCCTAGGTCATGATAAGTTTCAGGGCTCTGAAACAGCCAGGTAGAGATGGAGAATGAGCAAGCCTATCAGAGAGGCAGTCTAGCCTGGAGATACAGATTGGGGTCATCGGGGGGAAAAAAATGGTCTTCAAACCCCAAGAGTGGATGAGACAACTTCGGGAAAGTCCAGAGCAAGAAGCACTTCTGGTTCTGAGTCCGTAGAAACTCTGACTCCGAATGGCCTCCAACTCTATACTGTTATGAACTGGGAGGCAGAGGCCCTGCACGGGTCAGCCTCAACACTGTCAGCACCACCCATGACTGAGCAGGGACGTCTGCTGTCCTGGGTCCAACATCAGGAAGCCCATTCTCGCCACATACCCAAACTATGTTCTCTGGATTAACCTTAAAATCAAGTTGGTACTTTGGTCTCCATCTGCCTGAATTTGGTTTCTTGACTTGTTCAGAACTGAGAAAGAAAAAAAAGAAAAAAAGAAAGCAGTCCCCTGATGATCAGAAGCTGCCCAACATGCCCAGCAAGGCCATGTTTTCTCCTCCTAGACATAAACCATCTCAAAGAATACCAGCCGCAGACAGGGTTACTCTGAGACCATGATGAAAGACACAAAACAAGTCCACTTCATCATTCTGTCCAACCACAGACAAAAACAAAGTCAACGTGTCACCCACAAAATATCTAACATCCCTTTCTCCGCCAAAATGATTGATGGCTCCTTCTTTACCGGTTACCAGTTTATTCTAGTCTCCTAATAGATAAGATTTATTGAGATACCTAATCAGAGAATTACCCCTGCTCTCTGACAGCATCTATTCTGGAGCGAATCTCCCCTTCCTCAGACTCTCTTGCAAATCATCCAACTAAAACCCCAATCCACAGAATAGGTTCTCTCTTCCACCCTTTCACTAAGACCCCCAGGATTCTCCATGGTGTGTGTTCTCACTTCCTGCAACAAGTAATAAACTCAGTGTGTCCAAATACTGTGTTCCTGATGGTTCTTGGCAGGAGGATATTGACAGACCTCAGATGAGGAAGATAAATATATTGAGACCCTAAGACCCCACAAACACCAAGATCAGAAGAGCAGTTACCCTGTAGGAATAGAGAAGCTGAACATGATTGGGGAGGGTACAGAGCCTTCGGAAGTTCTATAAGGAAGTGTTAACGTTGCTAAAATTTTATTTCTTAAACTTGGTGGGGAGTATATGGGGTTGTCATACTCTTAATAAAATATATCAGTCTGAAAATTTTGACAATATTCTTTTAAGAAGGACACAAAATCAACAATGCCAGATGTTGCTGAGAAATCAGGTTAACTGAGAACTGAAAGAAACACCACTGAGCTGAACCACACGCAGATCACTGGTAACTCAGTGGAAAATTAGTCTGGTGGACTGATGGGTACGAATGACATAGGAGAGTGGATTAAAGAGTAGGAAAGAAATCGAGACAATGACTACAGAAAACTTTTTCAAGAAGTTCAGTTGCACAGGAGAAGCGTGAGAAGGCAAGCGACAGCTGGAAAGGTGTGTGACAGGGAGAAGCCCATGACATCTGCGTGAGTGATGAGGCCTCTGGGTCTCAGCTCAAGACAGGTAGCAAGTGGCTGGGGCTGAATCGGGAAGAGGACCCTGTTGCCCTCTGCTTCGTTTGACTTTACGACTTGGGCCCTGATTAACACTTAACTCACCATCACCACAAACTCCCTTCCCCATTACAGACTACATAAGTATGAAGAATAGGAGTGAATGAAAGGATGGTAAGGGGAAATGGCACCGATGCACCGAACCCCCAAATGTATAAGTTCATACTCTCTGCAACTCTTTCCTTCATTAACATAGATAAGTAATAGACTTTGCATTGATTTGTTCAGTCTCTGCACTTACAAATCATAACGGCAATGTATCAAAATTTACTATAATTCAGATACTAATTTCCTTCTGAGAAATTGTGGAACCCCTAGTGAAGCAGAAAAAGGGAACTGTCCATGAGTTTGCAGGACTTTACATCTCACCTCAAAGGTGTTCTGAGACAGAGATCGGGGATAGTAAGAGTCCCACCAAGGGAGCGAGGGGAGCAGTTCTGCTCAACAACACACTCCACGGCAATCCGGCGTCCGCGAGGCTCCGGCGTCCGCGAGGCTCCGGCGCCCGCACAGCTGACTGAGGCTGCGGCCCTCTTCTCTGCTACTCTCCATAGCAACGCACTTCACGCCACTGAAGCCAGCGGGGCTCAAGTTCACGCCTGGAACTTCGGCTCTGCCCTGGGTTCAAAGAACCCAAACCAGCGGTGACTTGGTAGAGCCACCGTTTCCTACTAAATCAAAGGAAAAACCTGTGACTGAGTCCATGAAGCCAGAAACTCAGGACAGACAAGGTTATTTTCTAAATCCTCATGACGTGCTATTCAGGGATCAGATATCTATCATCCTTATTTTAGTGATGAAAAAACTTAAATCTCCAGAGCACAAACTTTTCAGATGAATGCAAAATAATTAATTCCTTAATCAGCCTGTCAGAATGTCCACTCCTACCGACACATAATTAAGACAGGAAATGGGGGTCAATGGAATAGATATTAATTTTTCCAGGCTGATCAGACGTCCACTGGACTAGTGAAGAAGCTCCAGAAAGCACTGCTCAGCCAGACCCAGATACACAGCTTTGAGTGGATCACTCCATTTATTTAAGATCTCTTATCTGGGAAAATTCTAGGGTTGGACCAGATAATTTCTGACATCCCTCTGGTTCTCAGTCAAAAGTTATGATTCAGTGGCAGCTCCACATTCCCTTCCTAGCACCGCACACCAACTAAATAACCCCAGCAAATCACGGATCTTTTCTAAGTTTCTCAAGTGTGATATGGTGGTCAAACCTTACTCACCTCCCGGCAGTTGGCGGGAATACCTCACCTCTTCAGAGTGTAGCCAAGGTGAAATTTTATGTCAACTATGACTTCTTTGGAAGAAGAGAATTTTATTTTCCACCACTGAATTTAACTTCACTTTCATGCCCCAAGTCTGTGTGGAGCAGGCTGCCTGTCCTATCCGGTTCTGGTGGGCTCACTGCAATCCAGTGATTCTTTTTGGTCAGATTCTGGTGTTTCTGCATCAGGCACTGTCTAGTACAGAGCTCAATCCCTTTCCAGCAGATGGGGCCCCACAGTGTCTCTCACGGGCCTGCCCTCCCCCCTGGACACACAGGTTCCTGGAAAGGAGAGGAAAAGCCTATCCCCTCAGAATTCCTCTACTTCCTGCCTGCTGCCTGAGTTCTTTTTTTCCATTCTCCAGAAAACAGTCCTGATGCCACATCCTGCATCAACACCACGGTCAACTGGAAATTCTATGCTTTCGCTGTCAGCATTGGCTCGTAGGGAAGCACAGATCCTTTCTTGTTACCGAGCTATTTCCCTCCTTCCCTCTCTCAACCAAGCCTTGCTTCTGGAAATCAAAAATGCTTGCTTTCAGATTGTCTCACTCTGGATCTTAAAACAAACTCTCGTTTTAATCCCGGAAGACCAGGCATGGCTGCTTCCTCCAGGCAGTATCCACCCTTCTCCAGAAATAATAAAGATCCTGGTTGCCACTGATGGAAAGCTTCAGGGCAATGAGGAACAATTAGAGGTTACTGGGAACAAGAACAGGTTAGTTTAGTATTTTCAAAAACATTGTCCATGCTACAAAAGCCTTTTGGTAATGTCCTCTGTTTTCTATTCCCTTAAAAGTCTCGCCACTTTAGGTTCTCATCAGCACAAAAGTTTCCTACTTTGCTTTCTCCTGTGCAGCTGCCATTAGATCTACTAAACTCACAGTTTCAATCGTGAAAGGATTAAAAAAAGGAAATGCCTGGAGACTCTTCAGGCTGACCTTCTCGGTCCCTCTCATGGGGACTTCTTCCCACCTGCCAGTCTTCCGGCCAGCGCCCCACGGTGAGAATACTCAGATGACAGCTGGTACCTCAAGAGGTGGTGAGCTCCCCATCTCCAAGGCTGCACATATCCAGGCCAGTTAACCACTTAGCAGAGTTGGTGTAGAGAGTTAGGGGTCAGCTCACGCACCTGGACTCAGAACCACCTCAGGTGGGACGGTGGGCGCACATGCCCTGCCTTCTCTCTACTGCCACTGAAGTAGCAACAAGCTATCTACTGGACTCGGTCGTCTCCTAGCGCCACAGCTTTGCTCATGCCGCAGTTTTATCTAAAAGGGTCATCTTTTTCATTAATAATACCTCTTTTCAAATCCTACTCCTTCTCTGAAACTTACCTCAAATGCCAGATTCTTCAGGAAGCTCTGCTCGACTGCCATATATTCTGTCCTGCTTAGTCTTCAAGCACTTTGATGTCATCTTTCTCCTGCCTCGTACCAGGTCTCAGGTCATATATTTTTATTTGCTTCACATCTTTCTAACAGATGGGAAGCCATTTGAGAACAAGGATTGGATCCTGCGCATTTTGTACCTCACTGGCATCAAGGGTACGGGATAACATTCAGTTCCCATTTGTTGAGCAACTACAATATATTCATAAAGCTCCTTGCTGTGGGAGTAGAGAAGAAATTTTTAAAGATCTTCTCTTCAAGGAACATGCAATCTAATTGGGGAAGAAAAAATTAGATATATGAAAAACAAAGCTTAAATGGAACTTCTTAAAAAGAACAAAGATGTTCTCAAAACCATGAGGGGAAGAGAGAGAGAATCTTCAGTATTCACCAAAATACAGGCTCCAAAATTTTCTGGCAAGTCTCCCCTCGCCCTCCGCCTTGACCAAATCCACAGTTCTGAGGTGCTCAGATCCAGCATTTGGTCCTCTTTCCTTTCAAAGGTCTAAATCTGGAGTAAGTATAATAATGAAAACATATCCTTTTCAGTGATGTGTGAAAAACAGAATAAATTTGGGTGAAAAAAATCACACCGGATATTAGCAAGTTCATGGTTGTATATAATATTCGGCTGCATAAGAGTAGTTATATAATGAAGAAGCAAATTCCAGAGGAACCCAATGCTGATCCCTCACATTGCCATAGATGGTGGTGTGTTAGCGGAAAACACACCCATCAAGACCCTGCAGAAGCCATTAAGCCAGGAGCCAAAGACTAAATGAAATCCACCAAAAACTATTTATTGGCAGAACTATAAGGCAGAAGGAATAGAAAATTGAATCACAAATGGAAAATCCCCAAGTGACCTAAACTCACTCGCACATATCTAAAATGCACAGAAAATGACAGTTTAAAGGGTTATAAAAAAATGCCTGGAAGAAATCAGGTAATAATAACAGGCAGTTTATTAGAACTAATCTTGCAGGTGCAATAATTTTTCCTCTTCAAGTTGGGAGTTTGTTATCCAAACAGCTGTGGTGATTGTAACAATAGATTTTGTGTTTATCAATTGCACTTCACAATATTTCCCCAGAAAAGAAACGTCAAGTCCCAGAAAGCTGCTGACTTTCCACCAGAAAGGTGGCTGACATGGCCAAAAGATGTTGCCAGATTAAAGCAAGTGAGCAGAGTTAGCAGGGAAGAACAGAGGAGTGTTTAGAAAGAAGGATAGCATGTATCAAGCCATCTGTGGTAAGGAAAGGAATGTGTAAAGAGATCAGTTTCTAATATATTTAACATTTTTAAACCTATTTCCAAGTCATCAGCCCTGTGCCTGTTATTTACAAGTAGACTACATCATACAATCAATAATAAAGGAAATAGTCTCTCCCATGTTTACTTTTATGAAATTATTAGTGAAGCTTTCCAGTTCTCTAAAAGCCTACAAAAAAAAAAATCTAAGATTATTCTAGCACCTCAAAGAAGGCTCCATCATCCAAGCTCTCCTTAAACTATTTCCAGAACAGATGGTCTGAGATAACTTAGAACTTCTGTTCCAATGAAAGCAACAAAAATGGGATAAAGGTTGATTACTCCTTAAAGCAGACTGCCTTGTAATGGATAATTTATCAACTGAATTCCCCTGATTAGAAGGTTTAGAAAAAGTACATATTCGTTCTCAAAATCACTAGTTCAATTAAATGGCCACTAATAACAACAATATTTTAAACATTTCTAGTCATTTAAACAATAAACCCATACCAACAACTACAAAATAAGATCTTGTATCTTATGACTAAAGTAAACATAATGTTCCAATTCAATTTCTGGAAATTAAAAAACTAAACAGGATTCCAATTGTGGGACAGCAAGTTGAACTCACGTATCTAATCTAATGTAATATATCATATTAACAGGCTATTGAAGGAAAATCACATGATCTTATCAACTGATGCAAAAAAAACATTTGACAAAATTCAACACCCATTCATGATAAAAACTCTCAGGAAAGAAACAAACAAACACAAAAAACCTCTCAGGAAACTAAGAGTACAGGGAACTTCGGGGCACCTGGGTGGCTCAGTCAGTTAAGCGTCTGCCGTCAGCTCAGGTCATGATCCCGGCATCCTGGGATCCAGCCTGAGTCTGACTCCCTGCTCGGCAGGGACTCTGCTTCTCCTTCCCCCTGTTCTTGCTCATGTGCTCTCTCCCTTTCTCTCTCCCTCTCAAACAAATAAATAAAATCTTGGGGAAAAAAAAAGAATACAGAGAACTACCTCAACTTGATAAAGAGTACCTACAAAAAAACCTACAACTAACATCATACTGAATGATGAAACACTGAACTGGGAATAAAGCAAGGATGTCCATTTTCACAACTTTTATTCGATCTAGTAATGAAAGTTCTGGCTAGTGTAATAGTCAAGAAAATGAAATAAAAGGAATATAGATTGGAAATGAAGAAATAAAACTGCCCATATTTGCAAATGACATGATTATCTATATAGAAAATACAAAACCAAATTGTATCCACACACTATCA
This sequence comes from Potos flavus, assembly GCA_028534135.1. Taxonomy (NCBI): domain Eukaryota; kingdom Metazoa; phylum Chordata; class Mammalia; order Carnivora; family Procyonidae; genus Potos; species Potos flavus. The sequence goes on along the minus strand of CM052899.1, from coordinate 33,842,922 downwards.
ATGAACATGTGGACACTGAAATTAAGAATACAACAGCATTTACAATCACTCAAAAAGCTGAAATACTTAGGTATAAATCTAACAAAGCATGACCTGCATGCTGAAAACTACAAAATGCTAATAAAAGAATTCAAATCTCTAAATACAGCTGATCCTTGAACAACACAGGTTTGAACTATGCAGGTCCACTTACATGAGGATTTTTTCCAATAATTACAGTACAGTACTGTAAATGTATTTTCTCTTATGATTTTCTTAATGACATTTTCTTTTCTCTAACTTCCTTTATTATAAGAAATCAGGATATATACACATAATATATAAAATCTGTGTGAATAGACTGTTTATGTTATTAAGACTTCCAGTGAACAGTAGGCTATTAGTAAAGTTTTGGGGGAGCCAAAAGTCATAGTCAAATTTTTGACTGTGCAGGGGATCAGTGTCCCTAACTAGTGCATTGTTCAAAGGTCAACTGTAAATGGATTCATGGGTTGGAAAACATATTCATGGATTGGAAGACAACATAGGAAATTAATAAATTCTCCTCTAATTGATATACAGATTTATGGCAATGCCTATAAAAATGCCAATAAAGTTGTTTTGTGCATATAGTGTAGATTGTTCTAAAATTTATATGAAAAGACAAAGGAACTAGAGTAGCTAAAACAATTTGAAAAAGAATAAAATGGATGGAGTCAGTCTACCCATTTCAAGAATTATTATATAGCTAGAGTAATCAAGACTGTGAGTTACTGGCAGAGGCACAGACACTCAGACTAATGAAACAGAATAGTGAACCTGAAATAGATCCAACTGACATGCCCAAATGACTTTTCATAAAAGTGCAAAAGTTATTCAATGAAAAATAAATAGCTTTTCAACAAATGATGCTGGAGCGATTGAACAGCAATAGCCCCCTCCCCTTCCAAAAAAAATCTCAACCTAAGACTGACATCTTCTACAAAAAAATTAACTCAAAATGGATCACAGATTTAAATGTAAGATGTTAAACTAGAAAACTTTTAGAAAAAATATAGGAGAAAATCTTTGAGATCTAAAACTAGACAGCGTTCTTTGACTTGACATTGAAAGCATAAGAAGAAAAATTAATAAACTGGACTTCATCAAAATTAAACTTTTGCTCTGTAAAAGACATTAAGAGGATAGAAAGATAAGCTACAGGCTGGGGGGAATATTTACAAACAACATATTCATAGTATCTAGAATATATAATGAACTCTCAAAACTCACCAGTAAAAAACACAAACAATCTAATTAGAAAATGGGAGAGACATCCTCCCATGATGGGAAATCAGCCAGGAAGCCAAGGCATTGATCTAGGTGAAAGATTCCGGTGGTCTGAATGAGGATGAGGGTAATGGACATGGGAAGAAGTGAATGAACTTGAGCTTTCTGTTGGATGTAGCATTGAAAGGTTGGGCAATTTAGATGGAGAAGTGAGAAGAAGGTGTTAGGGTAACATGAACCATTGGGTGGTTTAGTTTTCTGAGCTGAAGGAGACTTGGAAGAGGTATAGGCTAAGAGGAAAACCAACAAGTTGTGTTTTGGGCAGGGCAAGTTAGAGATAAGGCAAGTGAGAAGATCAGTGGAAATGGCAGGGTTTGTATAATACTCTCTGCATACACTTGGGTAGGGGTTATAAAGTAGTAAAGTAGGTCTCTACCCTTTCGCCTTGCTCCCATGATGCCCCCACACTGATTCACCATCTCTTCTATGGACCCATCAACCTCATTCTTGCTCCCAGGCTTGTACACATTTATTTTCTCTGCCTGGAATGCTCTTCCTAAGACCTCCACCCCTTCTGGCTCATATCTGTCTGGTCTCAGCTAAGACATTTCTCTTTAAAGACCCTGCGCTGGGAATACACCAGAAAGTAGTACTTGACCCCCAGGCAGTCTCTCAGACATTTGTTTCATTTTCTTCCTAGAAGAAACTATCTGAAACCGTCTCAGTATTAATTTTCTTCTTTACTCTATGCCTTCCCCTGCAAGAAAGTTAAATCCATTAAAATAGGGATATTCAGTGTCTTATTCTCTGTTGTAATCTTAGTGCTTAAAACAGGGCCTGGCATTTAGAAGGCACTGAATAAGTACTTTTTGACTGGAAGGAAGAGAAAAAATTTAGACCAAGGCTTCCATAAATCATGAAAATCAGGAGGACTATTAAGGAGAAAAACGTCCTCTTACAAAATGTCAAGGGATGTAATGGAACCAAGACTGTCCTGAGAAATATATGTTTTCCAGATTAAAGGAGGTAGTAGCCCTGCACTAGCCATACCTGAACCATGCATAGTGATGTGTAACAGAAATATTTTTCCTTAAGAAAGAAGCTGAAATGACTGATATTGGAAATGTTAGCCACGGTGACTGTGATTGCCCCAACCCACTCTATAATGTGATTCCCCTCCCACATCCCCTGCTGAGGGCATAGTCTTGGGCTAGTGAACACAGATGGCCAGTGAGACGGCCTTGGAGGGCAGAGAAGAAAAGAAGAGACACCTATGACATAGCCTCGAAAGAAAGTGTGTCAAGAGTGGTGGTAAGTAGCTGGGTGCGTCAGCCTCTTCCCTCTTGAGTAAAACAGTGAATTTGTCAGCTGGTTGGTGGAAGTGACACAGGGATAGAGAGACACAGAAGGAGTAGCAGAGCCACAAAACACTAGATTAAAGATCACAAATTCCTGGTGCTAAACAGGTAATAAGACCGCATCTCTACAATCGCCGTAGATCCTAAGAAATGGACATTTCTGGTTCCCATGAGATTTGTGCCTCCCTCATGCGTTTCATTAAACTATCTCAGCCTGGGGGTGCCTGGGTGGCTCAGCTGGTTAAGTGTCAGACTCTTGATCTCAACTCAGGTCTTAATCTCAGGGTCATGAGTTCGAGCCCCACATTGGGGCTTAAAAATTTATATAAATAAATTAAAAATTAAAAACAAAACCCTATCCCAGCCTCACCTGATATTTGGGAGTTTGTTCTTGCTACCAAAATAGTCTAACAACCTAAATATGCAACCAAAAAATCATGTCCTATCCAGTTAATTATGATCCTTCCATCTGTTGGATTACCGTATAGATGCTCAAAATGGTTGTTGGAAAGGCTGGGTGGTAAGAAGGATAAAAGCATTTAGGCTATTATGTCACCTGGGACAAGATCATAAGGTAGGTTTTCTAACCCTCTCCCCTTGCTCCCGGGGTTCCCCCACACTGGCTCACTGTGCAGATACAAAAATGACGAAATTTGAGTTCAAAGCTTCTGGCCTATAGTAAATCCTTATGAATCCATTAGTGAACAAATGTTTTGCACTGTGATTACAAGTAAGGAGAGACCATTACATATAAGTAAGAGACTGAAAGGGAAAAAACACCGAAATGAACATTTTCAAACTTTATGAAATGGTGGGCCAAGTTTTTTTGTGATCTGGTCTCCCTCCACTAGCCTCTCCTGACTCAACTCTCAGCCCTCACTTCCTGGATTCTGTGCTTCAGCCATACTGATTTATGTTGCAGATTTCTCAATGTGTCACCCTTTCCCCTCACCTGGAGAGCTCTGTTTGTCCTGTTGCCTTTGTCTGGGAAGTCTTTCCTCACCTCCTACCACCTCTGCCAGAATAATCCCTAGGCATTCCTCATCGGCTTCCACGCCGATTTCCGGGAAGCTTTGTGGGACTACCCCTCACACTTGCAGCAATTGCCTATTCACTCAACTCTCCCACCTCCACCCTGTCCCCAGACTGTAGGTCACTAAAGAAAGAACTCAGTCTCATTCATTGTTGCCCCCACTATAAGTTATGCCATGCATCAGTACATTGGCGAGGCCACATATATTTTCTCTGGGTAGTAGAGTAATAAATAATTTTTGCTGTTGTTAATTTGGCTCCTATAGATTTTCAATATTTAAATAAAAATTTATTTTTGTAATAGAAAATAAATATAACTCTTGAATGTTTTCATATTTCTATTCCTTAAAATGACTGTCTGGGCTGGATGGAAGCATGGAAGACCACTTTTAAATGAAGTCCCCTTAGGCTCCTGTCAAATAATGCTTTTGGCAGTTCTCACTTGAATCTCATAGCATTTGACAGAAAATGTCTTCGGTTATCAGCAAATACTGAAATGGAGAAAAGACGCACTTATACAAAAGAAGAGGAAACTGGCACGGGCAGATTTTATTATGGAAAATATTTCCTATCCAAAGAGATTGTCTGGTTTTTGATGGAAGGAAAAGGAGTATTTAAATGACAAGGACGTGTTTTCTGAATGTTCCCTTCTGTGAGCCACTTGATTTTGACAAGAATTTTATTCCAAGTTCCCAAGAAAGAGAGAGAAAGCACAAGAACACAAGCGTGTGAATGCGACTGCACACGCACGCGTTCGCGTGCGCGCACAGCTCCCCCCCACACACAGTGTTACTGTTCACTGAAGCCTATTAGATAAGCCCAAAGGAAAACCATTTAAATTCCCTATAGAGAAAATACTGTCAATAAAACGAGAGCTGTGTCACTTAAGCCAAACCAAGAAGAGAAGAATGTTCATTTCACAGAAGATTAAAACTATATTCATGGCAAAGAGATCCTTGAATATTTTCAACAGCAGGCTCAATGGCATGGTCCCTGTGACAGTCTCCCGGGCCCCAGATCTCCCAGCCTGTTTTCCCCTTTCCTCTACAAGGAAGGGCGAGGTGCTGCCCCCCCTTCAGCCTATTTTCCCCTTTCCTCCACGAGGAAGGGGGAGGTGCTACCCTCCCCCTCTTCAACCTCTTCATGCTCTGAATGACACCTTGTGAAATCCTAATGGAGTTACGGAGACAAGGGCTGATGATGAATCCCCCTGCCCTGTGGGGGAGTTGTGAGAATCTGTGTGGAGGAGGAAAACACACTCATGTCTCTTATTATGAACACAGAGGCAGCCACTTGTGCTAGCTCCTACTTCACCTTCCCGTCGTTTTTATTTATTTACCCAACTAAAACCTCTTAATTCATTTGATTTTTAAGAATAGTTGTTATTCAACAAAACAAAACCAAAGAAGAAAACATAATTTCTAAATTGTTCTAGCTGCCTATATGGCTCCACAACTGTTGGGTTAATTTTATAAAAGTAATGATTCCCTAGATTCTAATCCTGTTTCTTGATGAATCCAATTTCATGTTCATACTTCCAACCATGAAATATCAGACAGGTAAGAGCCACTCCAAGAATATCCCCCACAGGTGGGATCGTTCAGCGATAAGCAGACAGCATGGTCTAAGCTAAGCTACTGGCAATAAAACCAATTTCAACTACATGATGCCCAAATCCAAAAAATTCAGAAGCAGTGACCTGAATATGCAAAATGCAACCCATATTATAACCAAACTGTAATTTTATAAAATATTAGGCTCGTGGGGTTTCTAAAACTAAAAGTGTATCACAAAGAGAAGCATCATTTTCTCACCTTTGGCTCCAGATGCCTTTATCAAATGCAAAGTCTGATCTTGACGACAGTTCAGAGAAACAATCACACACTGCCTTCCTCCATCAGTATCTATCACTAAAGCTCGATATATTTTTGCAAACTGTTTACAAACCGAAATGTAGGCC
>CM052899.1:33656117-33836824 GCA_028534135.1 Potos flavus | reverse complement strand
AAAAAAAAAAACAACAAAAAACTATAGGGCTTCCTGATAGCTCTGAAAGAAGAAAGAAGAAAGTTCTGTTTTTTTCCTACTCTTTGAAATATATAAAACTACACCAAAGCCGACCCCAAACAAACATGCATCTGCTTGAATGAGTTTCTTTTTTTAACCACTCTGATGTTACAGATCCTAGATGAAACTAGCTTATCCAAATATTTCATCACGTTTCTAGAGAAACATGGAATACGACCATGTAGCTATGCTGGGAGAATAGCAGGGGTAGATTGATAAAAGTTAAAAGCAGCTAAAAAGGCAAACATTCCCGGCACAGAATTTTGACTGACTATAGGATAGGTCTGATCTACCCTGCTGGATAGATAGAGACGCACAACCTCATCCTCCAAATGGAGGCTATATATCTAAGAAATAAGAAAAGCACACTGAGAAGACAGCAAAGAAATAGATTATAATTTGTAAAAGGGACTTCAGGCCTCTTTCCTTCCAAAAAGAAAAGCCTTCAACGACAAGCAGAGGGAACCATGGGAGAAACCAGCCCATTCTTCCAGATGCTTCCTATTTTCAATAACTCGGTTCCCAGGATGAGAATGGAGCCACAACTGCACAGGGATTCCCAGGAATGAAGCACAGCAAGGCCACTCCCATATCAGCCCTGAAGCTAAAAATACACTGTTTTCCAATGAAACAGTTAAGGTCATATTGCTGGACTTGACTGACCAAAGGCCAAGTCTCCCCTGTTCAGGAAAACCTGTTCACAGTAGTTCAATGGCCACCATATTTGATATATCCTCTGCGTTAGCAGGATGTGGGATATCCTCTTTCTTGATCAGAGATGAAATGAATGTTAGTAGAATACAGTACAATATACTTTAGGGACTTTGACTTATACCAAGAAAAATAATTATGAAAAAAAAGAGTAATAATTTTAAAACTCCTGGGGAAAAGAGAGATTGATCACTGATCCATACAATAAATTTTAACTAGTAAGTAATACTGAGAAATGAAGAAAAGAGCAAGACTTATACAAAGAGGAAGCAGGACAAGATAGCAGCTGCCTGACCCCATGGGACTGGGATGTGTCCCCAGAGTGATCATGGTGATGGAGGGGGAAGATGGGAAAGCAGCTACAACATTCCAAGCATGATAGTAAGAAATTCATATGTCTGATAGAATACATTGCTCCCACTAACTCTATGAGGCTGAAAGTCTGGAAGTGTCCAAGGCTGGAAGTAGACCATCATAGGACTAAGTATTAAATGTTTCAAATATGCTCATCTGGAGCATATTTCAAGCAAACCATAATCAACACTAATCATTTAAAATTATAAGAGCCAACTTGCCCATTTCGTCCGGACTGGATTTTTCCTCTAGGAAGGCAAATTTGAATTGCAATGATTCTGGCACTTTTTTTTTCTAATGCTTAATAAATATTAAAGAATAAATCAGACACCACATGTGTGAATTATAAATCTAGTTTCACAAATTCCAATGTCAAATATCAAATCTACCATGATTCTGAACTCATGATTCATAACTAAAAAATATGTTAGCTTTCCAATATATTCCAAAAATTTGTTGCTATTTTTCTCAGATATTAATTTTTAACAATATTTTGTGAGATAAATTAAAATTCATACCTGCAAATATACTTTTAGGTACATGTATTTATTTTACTTTTATCAAAATAATACATGCACATAACTTAAAAATCAAATGCTGCTATAAGGCTGGCAATTTAAAATAGCAGTCCTTTGCCCTCACTATCCTTCCACTCTTGAGTCCCAGCGACCAAAGGTAATCACTTTCAACTCTTCTGGCTGTTTCTTTCAGTATTTACCTTCATATTTTAAACTAATATTCTTTGGCTGCTATTTCTTACCTATTTTTAATGTCTACTGGCTTCCTGCTGTAGAAGATAAAGATTTAGCTCTCTTACCTCCTACACACTTCCTCTGTCCCCTCACCAAAATCCTCTCAATTTAACTATATCACAATTTTTGGTAACAAAAATACTCAGTATTTGCATTACATTAGTACATCTGTTTAAATATTGTTCATAACTGAGCCCAATAGTATACTACTATTTTTTTATATTTCATTTCTTCTACAACCTTTTTTTTCCTGGTGTTAATAACTGCCTCAATTTGTCAATTGTTCGTTTATTTTTTTTAATTATATCTAACTGTAGGACAGAACTAGAAAACTTATTTCATCACAGATAAACACATTATGTGATCTTTCTTACTTGTTGTTTGTTCTCATCTCTCCTGACCTCTCCATTCTCCTGTCCAACCTAGAAAGGGTGTCCTCTAGGTCTAACCAGTGATATCCAGATGTCACCCTGGAATTTCTCTTTACCTCCCACCAGGGAACTTCCTTCACTTTCCCCTAGTTCCTGCAAAATTTTTGGCTTCTTCTCTCGTCTCAGTAGAGCATCTCCCCCAAGAACTATGCACGAAAATACACACGAGATACCAATTTTTGAGACTTTGTGGATCTTTATTCTACCCTTGCATTTGGTTGACAATTTGGCTAGGTATAAGATTCCAGATTGCAGATTATTTTCCTTCAGATTTGGAAAGTACAGCTCTATTTATTCTAGGTTCCACTATTGCAATTGAGAAGTCATACTAGCCTGCTTCCTGAGCCTCTGTATATGACCTACTTTCTTCTCTGTGAAAACTGTTAGAAAAAAAAATTTTTTAATTCACAGACTTTATCAGATATGTCTTGAAATTGGTCTTTTTTCACTCATTGTGCTAGGCACTTAATGTACCCTTTTCATATGGAAATTTATGTCCTTAGACTTTGGTAAAGTATTCCATAATATTCTTCTATAAATTTTTCCCCTGCACTTTCTCAATTTTTTTTTTTTTTCTAAAACTCTTATTAGTCAGATTTTGGACTTCCTAAATGAAGCCTCTTATTTCTTCCTCTTTTCTCTTAAGTTTTCCATCTCTGTCTTTTGATTGTATTTTCTAGGCAGTGTCATCAACATTCCAACTTTTCACTGAATTTTAATTTCTACTATCCTATTTTAATCTCCAAGCCCTCTTTTGTGAATCCTCTAGGCTTTCTGAGAATATCAATTATAATTATTTGAGGGGTTTTTTTTTCCCCTCTCTGCTTTTCTCTCTATTCCCTCTGAGCCTCTTTTCCTGATAGTTTATTTGTTTTGGTTCTATTTGTTCATGTTATAGATGGTCCTCAAATATCTGGAAACCCTTGAGTGTCCACTGTGAGACTTCAAAAGCTGAACTTATGTGACATGATTGAGGGGGGACCCAGTCATTTTACGGAAGGCCTCCAAAAGTCTTTTCTCTTCAATTGGTCAGGTTCCTAGCAAAGAAACCTCTAATCCGGGAATAGAGACCTATGAGCCTGGTTGTCTGTTTTGGGTGCCCAGAAAGGAGATAACACCTTTCTACAAGTGGAAGTTTACATAATATCCTTGTTTCCTCTAAGGAGTCTTACCCATACTCTCATCTGTATCTGCTATTTCCAAGCCCAAAGCTTCTCTGATCTAAGTTCCCTAGAAAATATACCTACCAGGGTCTATTTCCCAGGTGGCTGGGGCAGAAGGGGTCTAACTACATCTTATTTGGGCTTTCCATCCAACACCAGTTTTTCGCCTCCGCCTTCATACTGTCTTCTGGCATAGCTTGCGGTTCCAAGTGTGGTTCTACGCTTCTGGTCCTGACCACAAATCGACCTCTTCAGGCTGCCTTCCAGCTCTATGGGCCCTTGGCTTTCAGTTTTCTCTCCTCTGCTAATTCAATTCCCATTTATCCATTGCTTTCCATCTTCCAAAAAGTTATTGATATCCTTCATCCACCAAGCCTCATCGCCCATTTTATTTCTCCATATGGATTTATACCTTTTTTCATTTGTTACCTATCACATTGGGTAGTCTCACAAAGCAGAGATAAACGACTGTGTTCAAACTGCAAAAAATCTTTTCACCACACACACAAAAATCCAGGTTAGAAGACTTGTTTAAGAGACCAGCATTTGGTCATACCTTGGCAAAAGTATTAGGTTCAATTTTTGAGTCCATAAATCATAACTTACAGATGACATGGAGAAAATTCAGATGGGATAAAGAGCAGTAACTAGAGGACTTGGAAACTGACTTAAAGAAAGAGCTAAATAAACATATTTGACTATATCATGAAAAGAAGGCTGGCAGGGGGTTCAGGAATCAAGTAGATTCAGGACTGTTATAGACACAAGATTGTTGGCCCAAGTTCTATTTCCATTTGAAACAGAGTAAGAAAATGGACTTACGACAGAGCATAAGGAAAACTCACTGACAGTGAGGTATATTAAATATTACTAGGAGAGGGTGTGGAATTTTCTTTTCTGGAATTATATTAAAAGTGAGAACAGTCCACTTCTTAGAGGTAAAAATCCTCCACTAGATGACATCTTAAATTCCTTCCAGCTGTATGCTTCTTTTCTTTCCAATAGACCTGTATGCAGAAAATAATCATTTCTATGCCAAGCTTCTTTTTTTTTTCCTAATAGAAACATTCTTCTGGGAATAAGAAAGATTATTTCTAAAGCAAGTTCAGTTCAACTTCAAGATTTGCACTTGCAAGTTCCAACAGTTTTTAAGTGAAATTAAAGAGGGACTTTCTATACATTAAAAATATGACTACATTCAAAATGTGGGTAGCACCTCAATACTGAGACAAACATTAGTATCACTGAAGTTTTAGATTTTGTTTTACAGTAAGTTGCTTTTTTTAAAAAGTATTAGTTTCATCTTATAAAAAGACATGAGAATAAAGTCAAACTATAGTTAGAATGCTTATCAGATCAAAAGGTAAAGTACTTTCCCTTTCCTATTCACCTTTGAGAATGCACTGACCAAGCACAGGATGGAGGCTAGTAAAGGGCCACTAGGAGGAGCAGAGGCAGAGGAGGATGGCTGAAAGACACATCGTGAGAACATGGTGGAGGCTCAACCACATGAGGTCCTGCCTCCACTGTGTGCTTCATTTTTATGTTGTTGTTGTTGCTAAAGAACTACAGGTTGATGGCTATTTGTTTTTAGGACAGGAATTTGAGCCTAACCTCACACCATATACAAGAATCAATTCCAGGTAGGCTGAAGATCTAAATATGTGAGACAAAACAAACCACTGAGGAAAAAAGAGCAAGAGAATACCTTCTTGACCACTGATTAGGAAAAGATTTCTTAAATAAGACAGAAAAAGCACCAACCAAAAATATTGAGCAATTGGACCAAAATAAAATTTTTAAAATCTGTTTATTAAAAGATACCCTAAAAAAAGTAAAAAAAAAGGCAAGTCACAGAGTGGTAGAAGATATGTGTTTGTAACACATGTAAGTGACAGATAATTTGAATCCAAAACATACTTAAAAAAAAAAAAAAAGATTTTATTTATTTGAGAGAGAATGGGGGGAGGAGCAGAGGGAGAGAGAGAATCCTCAAGCAGATTCCCTGCCAAGCAGGGAGCCTGTTGTGAGACTCAGTTCCCAGGAGCCTGAGATCATGATCTGACCTCAAATCAAGAGTCAGCTGCTCAACCGACTGAGGCACCCAGGTGCCCTGAATCCAAAACATACTTTTAAAAAACTCCTAACAAATCACAAAGAAAAAACCCAAAAACAAAGAAGGAATCCCAAGGGCAAACTGACATGTAAAAATGAGTTTGACTTCATTAGTCATTAGCAAAATGTAAATAAAAACAATAATAAGATGCCACTCTATACTCATCAGAATAACAGTTTTTTACCTGGCAATATGTTACATAAATTGGTGTAACTCCTTTAGGAAACTGTTTTGATAGTATCTAATAAAGTTGGAAGATATACATGCTCTATGACCATCAATTCCACTCCTCAATATATATACTGAGCAGAAATATGAGTACACATTTATCAGGATATCTGAATAAGAATGTTTCTAGCTGCATTCTTTATAATAGTGTAAAACTGGAAACAACTCAAATGTTCATGAATAGTAGACTGGCCAAATAAATGATCATATATTCATATGCTGGAATATTTTGCAGCAATGAAAATGAATGTACTATACTACATGTAATCACGGTACTGAATCTCACAAAAATGAAGTTAAGCAAAAGAAGCCAGACACAAATGAATAACTCCATTTCAATATGATTCTGTATTATGATTCTACTTAAATTAAGTTTTAAGAAGTCATTAGGACTCCATACTTAGGAGACAAAACTATCAATAAATCCAAGAAAGTAATAACCTGCAAAGCTGGATAAGGGTCACACTGGGGTGAATGGGGCACTGGGATTGGGAAGGGATGCAGGAGAGCTTCTGCAGGACCGGCAGTATCCTGTTTCTTTTATTTTTCTTAAGATTTTATTTATTTATTTGACAGAGAGAGAGAGACAGTGAGAGAGGGAACACGAGCAGGGGGAGGAGGAGAAGGAGAAGCAGGCTTCCTGCTGAGTAGGGAGCCCGATGTGGGGCTCGATCCTAGGACCCTGGGATCACGACTGGAGCCGAAGGCAGACGCTCAACGTCTGAGCCACCCAGGCGCTCCAGTATCCTGTTTCTTGATCTAGACAGTGGTTACATAGATATTTGCTTTAAATAATTCTTCTATCTGTGTGTTTACGTTCTTATGTACTTCTTTTTACTAGGTTTTATTTCAAAATTATAATAGCTTAGGAAAACAAACAGAGAATACATAAAGCAGATACTCTGGCTCCTTATCCCACACAGATGAAGTAACTAATGTTAACAATTTGGTGTATATCCTTCCAGATGTGCCTGGATGCTTTTTTTATAAGTTTAAAAAAAAAACTACTAAAAAAAAAGTTACTGAGAAGGAATCCAAATGGAATAACGCATCACCAAATCCACCGCAGAGGTGTTACAGTGAGATGTCAAGTACCTTCTTCTCATCTGAGACTCCTTGAATTCAAGCAATTATAGCAAAGCCACAAGATAGAAGGGCAACAAACGAGTGGAATTTGATACTAAAAACACAATACCAGGGGCGCCTGAGTGGCTCAGTGGGTTAAAGCCTCTGCCTTTGGCTCAGGTCATGGTCTCAGGGTGCTGGGATCGAGCCCCGCATCGGGCTCTCTGCTCAGCAGGGAGCCTGCTTCCCCCTCTCTCTCTGCCTGCCTCTCTGCCTACTTGTGATCTCTCTCTCTCTCTCTCTCTAATAAATAAATAAAATCTTTAAAAAAATAACAAATAAAAAATAAAAAAAATACAATACCACTTGCATTAGCACTCCAATGAATGAAATACTTAGGTATAAATCTAGCAAAATATGTAAAAGATCTATGTAAGGAAACCTACAAAACTCTGATGAATGAAATCGAAGAATTAAATAAATGGAAACATGTATCATATTCCTGGATAGGGAGACTCAATATTGTCAAGATGCCAATTCTTCCCAACTTGATTCTAGACTTACTGCAATTCCAATAAAATTCCCAGCAAATTATTTTGTGGATATTGACAAACTGATTCTAAAGTTTATAGAGAGATGCAAAAGACCCAAAATAGACAAAATGATATTGAAGGAAAAAAACAAAGCTGGAAGACTGACATTACCTGACTTTAAGACTTAGTATAAAGCTACAGTACTGCAGTAATCAAGACAGCATGGTATTGGTGAAAGAATAAAGAACTAGATCAATGAAACAGAATGGAGAGCCCAAGAATAGGCTCACATAAATATAGTCAACTGATCTTCAACAAAGGAGCAGAGGCAATGCAATGAAGTAATCAGTCTTCTCGACCAGAACAACAGGTCACCCACATGCAAAAGATGAAGCTAGACACACCCTTCACAAAAATTAACTCAAAGGGATCACATACCTACATGTAAAATGCAAAACTATAAAACTCTTAAAGATAACATAGGAGAAAAACATGACAACCTTGGTTTGGCTATGACTTTTTAGATACAACACCAAGGGCACAACCCATAAAAGAAATAATTGATGAGCTAGACTTCATTAAAGTTAAAGACTTCTGCTCTGCTAAAGACAAGGTCAAGAAACTGAGAAGACAAGCCATAGACTGGGAAAAAACATTTCCAAAAGACACATCTGAAAAAGGACTGAATCCAAATACAAAGAACTTTTAAAACTCCACAAGAAAACAAAAAACCTGATTAAAAAATGGGCCAAAGACTTTAACAGACACCTTGCCAGAAAAGATATACAGATGGCAAATAAGCATATGAAGAAATGGTCTTCATCATATGTCATCAGAGAAATGCAAAATAAAACAAGATACTACTACAAATGTGGAAAAAATGGCCATAATCCCAAACACTGAAAACAACAAATGCTGGTGAGGAACAGGACCTCTCATTCAATGCTGGAGGGAAGGCAAAATGGTACAGCTGCTTTGGAAGACAGTTTGACAGTTTCTTACAAAACTAAACACACTCTTACCTTAGTCACTGTGCACCTTGGTATTAACTAAAAGAGCTGAAAACTATGTCCACATAAAAGCCTACACATGGATAGATACAAATGGTTTATATATAACTGCCCAAACTGGGAAGCAATCAAGATGTTCTTCAGTAGGGGAATAGACACACAAACATCCACACAACGGAATATTATTCACACTGAAAAAAATGTGGTATCAAGTCAAAGACATGGATGAAACTTAAATACACATTACAAAGTGAAAAAAAACCAATTCGAAAAGGCTACATACCATAGTATGATCCCAACTATATGACATTTTAGTAAAAGAAAAAACTATAGAGATAATTAAAAGATCACTAATTGGGGGGATGAATGCTGAGGGATAAACAGGTTGGGCACAGAGGATTTATGGGCAGTGAAAATACTCTGTATGGAAAAAAATACTCTGTATGATACTATAAAGATGCATACAAATCATTACACATTTGTCAAAACCCATAAAATGTAGAATGCTAAGAGTGGACTTTGGGTGGTAATAAGGCATCAATGCAGTTTCATCAGTTGTAGCAAATGTACCACTCTGATAGGGATGTTGATAATGGAAACAACTATGTCTATATGGGGATGGAGGGTCTATGGGAAATCTCTGTACCTTTAAAAAGAAGTTTTTAAAATGTAATTATTCTTCTCAGAGAGCTGAGAAAATATTGCCTCCATAAAATAAGTACAGGATGTTATGGGAAAAACAATCACAGAATAAGAATACACACACAACAAGTTTAAAAAAAATCAATATGAGGCTGGAAGATAAAGTAGAGAAAACCTTCCAGAATACAGAAAAATAAGAAAATATAGGCATCTGAAAAATAATTTCTAGTTTGTCCACTTGTCCCTCATCTAAAAGGTGTCCTAGAAAAAGTGAACAGGGCAAGTGGAAGAAAATTAGTAAGGAGTAATGGAAAATAAATGAAATTTTTGAAAAGCACACACCTGAATACAAGATGGAGCAATTTCAGAACACCAGAGTGAAAGAGACTATCCTAAAGTCTTCCTGCAAAGGAAGGACAATTAGATTGATATGAGACTTATCAGCAATGCTGGATACTAAAATGGAGCGATGCCTCGAAACTCAGAGGGAAAATACATTTATCAATTTGTCAAACAAGTGGCATCAATTTTGATAACTGGAAAGTCAGTGCGCATGACAGAAGAAGAGGGGGAGAAGCAGGGAGAAGAGCTAAAGGAAAGGGGGAGGTATGCTAAGAGCTTTACCCTGTAAGTCCGGGACCAAGTGATTCCATTTAAAGGTGATGAAACAAGATACAAAAGTGTAACTATATTACTTAAATTACTTAAATAGGGGAAATAAAAACTGTGATCCAACTATGTTGGCTAAAGTTGGGGAGAGGGGATGGAAAAAGATGGCAGGGAACCAGTAGCTGCTATCCAAAATTGGTAAGTGAGGGGATGACCATGTAAGCAAAGAACTTAAATCTATGACGATAATGACCAGAAGAGGGAGTTACACGTTCCCTCTGGCAAGGAGGAATGGGGTGGGGAGGAGAGAGGCAAGGGAATGATTGCTTTTTATTCTAAGGCCTTCTATACTAACTTCACTTTTTAACCGTGGGCATGAGTTACTTTGATAAAAAATTTTAAATGAAACTTTATTATCAAACATACTTATGACGTGGTTATTGATCTGCTGTTGCAGGGAAGGTTGTGTGTGACTGGGGGATGGATGGTGGAGCCAAGACAGCACTGGGGGACAGAATGGGCCATGGAACAAAAGGAAGGGTCTGGTGGAGAACTTGCTTCCGGCGCCTGGGGCAGGAAGAAGTAACTAACTAGACTTGGGTGTGCAGATCATAGCTTAAGGGAGCGGCCTGGACTGGAGGCAACAGTTTGACGGCCAACTTGTCTGTGGGTTAGTTAAAGCCACAGTTGTGAGTGGGAAGAATATGTGGTGGGAGTCAGGGGCGGGCCAAGGATGAAACCCTAGAGAACATTTATGTCCAATGGAGGGGAGCCTGCCAAAGAGAACCAGGCATGGTTGGTGGTATGGAAGCTAAAGGGTCTGAAGACCAAGGGACAAACTCTCAGATGCAAGAGAGAGGTCCACCTTCCAGAGCCTAGCCCCCAAACTTCTTGAGATTTCATATGCTTCCCATACATACGCCCTGACCTAAGTATTTGAAGTCTATCCACTAGACCAAAGCATAATTCCCACGTACCTAATAAGGAACTAAAACAAGACCGCCGCATTGGCTCAACTGGAAACATCTGTGAGCATTCAGAAGCCTCTGTGAAGTCAAGACGCTCTTTAGCACGCCTGACTATGCACTTCAGAACTCGCTTGGCACAGTACAGGTGGTTAGGCTCCAGGGGCATTAGGACGATCCGTCTTCACTCATATTTTCTTACAAAATGAACATCTATGGGCTCCGCCTAAAAATATATGCCCATTTTGTGGGAAACAGTCAACCTGATGTATAAACTAATGCAACGAATGGAAATGCACCCACGCCTTTCCTCCCCTTGGTAATTTAGCAGTGGGGGAGAGTCACAGAAATTGAAGAAGTCAAACGCTCATCTTCATTTTGCCTCTGACGTCCCATTTTAAAAACAGCCATCTGGAATGAGTATTCTGTGGTGTATTTTTCCCTCAAAGATAAGAACAACAAAAACACTGAAAGTTGTGATAATAAGCATGAGCAACATCCTGAATTAACAAAATACATGAAAAGGAATATTTTATTAGTGAATGAAACCCTGATTTAACATGTGTTCCTTTCATTCCAGAAGGGGGGAGGGGAAGGAGAGGGCAATGATCAATATTCACGGAATCCAATGGATCTGCCTTTGGCATCAATTCAGAGTCAGGATTCTGTGTCACTGCACCACAGTGAGGGAGACTGCTCCGCGACAGTGTTGTCCTCTAGTCCATTTAATGAGTTGGCACAATCGGAAATCTGCATTATTGAGACTGTTCTGTATGCAAGCTCCTCTCTGCTGCGAGCAGGCACAAACTAACAGATTCCCTTTTTTTCCAGGGTAATTTCTTTAGTGCCAATACGCGGAGCTACAATAGTCCTATCAATGCGACATCTATCTTGAGGCAAAGCTAACCTCAAAGAGACTTAGCAATTTTCAGGTCAATGCAGAGATTAAAGTAAAACACTACGAAGTTTCCAGATGTAAATGAAAATTGAACCAGGTGCAGACATTTAAAGTAAATCAGATACAATGTTAGTGACACCTGCGGGCAGGTGCACCGTGAACAAACCTTATATCATGACAGATGAAAACCATCATCTGCCCAGCAAACCACGTCTTAAAACTGTGCCTTGAACATCCTTCAGAAAAGGAAAGCAAAATTAAATCCTGGAAAAGCATTCTAATATGCTCTAGTCCAGTGAAAGGGAACAGGCAAAATTGCTGAGGTGCCTGGATTGCCCTTATATCTGCTACAAATTTTGTGGCTCTACCTTTACAATATATCAGGAAGCCATCAACCTGCCTGTCTTACTCATCAGAATCCCTTGCCTCCTTGGTCTCTAACTATAAAACTGCAGGAGCCCCTCACCACTGTCCTACTTCCATTCCTGTCTCTCTTCAAGAGACTATCCTACAGCCGCCACAGTGTACCTTTCAAAACTGAAGGCAGACCGTGTTCTTGCCCTGCTCACAGCTCTCATCTTCCTGCATACTTAGAATAAATCCCAGAGTCCTCACATGGCACCCAGCCACGATCTGGCACTGAGTTCATCCCGCACCTCCCGGCCCACCACTCTCCCCTTCTGACCCGCTTTAGCCACACTGACCTCCTTGCTGTTCTGGGAACACAGCAAACACGTGAGATTTCTGTTCTCTTTTTCTAGAACATTCATCTGCAAGATATCCATGGGGCTTACTCTCTCATTTCATTTAGGTTTTGCTCAAAGGTCATACCCTCAGTGAGGCTTTTCTTAACTGTCCCACCCTAAACAGCATTCCCTGTCATCTCTATTCCCTTTCCTTGCTTTTATTTTTCTTCCTGCTCATCCTCAATGTCTGTCATTTTTTTACATAGCTCTTTGTTATTTGCCAGTTCCCTACTTTGGAATACAAACGCCATAAGGGAAGGACTTTAATTGTTCACCACCATATCCCCAGTATGTAGAATAGTATCTCACACACACCAGGTTCTCAATAAATTTGTGTTGAATAAAGGAATGAATAAAAAAAATACAGTCCCAACTCTAATAATAAATGCCTTTCTGATCTTAGGCAAGTCACTGGTCCTCATCTCTGGGATGAGGAAATTATATTTCATGGTAGTTAATGTCTCCTCACATTCTAAAACTCTTAGCTTATCACCACCACAAATGGAAAGCTATCATTTCATGAGTATATGTCATGTTTGCTATAAATGATATTAATAGCTCAGGTGTCTAACTATTAAAATATACATATATATGTATGTACTTAACTATACAGCCCACTCCTGTGAGGTAGGAACCCTGCCCTCAGGTTGATTACTTGGCTCTTTTCCCTTTCCACCACTCTCTCAGAAATTTGGGGGTTTTTGTTTGTTTTTTGTTTTTAAAGATTTTGTTTATTTGAGAGACAACAAGCATGAGCTGGGGGAGAGTTAGAGGGAGAGGGAGAAGCAGACTCCCCACTGAGCAGGGAGCCCGAGGCAGGACTCGATCCCAGGACTCTGGGATCGCAACCTGAGCCGAAGGCAGACGCTTAACCAACTGAGCCACCCAGGCACCCCAGAAATTTGTTTTTTTATAATTAAGGATCCAACGTCCCTGTAACTAAGCAAGTCATACCATCAGGATTTCCAGGTGGTTTCTGAACACTCTTGAAAAAAAGAAATGCTAATGCAGAAAAAGGAATACATAAGATTTAGAAAGTTAATTAACATCAATCAAAATTATATATTTTACATCATGTGGCTTTTACATAGGTTTTATTTAACTTGCAACACTTGACTTTAGCTTCCAAAAATGAAAACTATTTTTAGCAAATTCACTACTCAATTATTGATTCAATTCTCAAATTATCAGTGTCATGGTTATCTAAGACAAGAAAAATTCTTTCTATACTGACATTTCATTTAGAGATTGAAGCGGAATAATGAACAAATTTTAAAATCTAATTATCTAAAAACTGTTTTATCAAAGGATGAGGACATTACATACATGTCACCAACATTCCTGTCAAGGAAAAGAACTCTTTTTTCCATGAAACAATTTACATAAAGGACTTTTCTCATTATTCACCAAATTGGAACATTCTGTACATGATTTGAAATTTTCCAGAAGAAATCAGTTTCCAAATATTTGATATTCCTTAAAAACATGCATGGGTAAATAGCTATTTCAATGCAACTGTGCCTTTCAGGTCAAAAAAACTTAATTTTTATTCCTCAAGGAACTTCATAATGAAATTAAATATTTCAATTCTGTATTTTAACAATAAAGATAGTAAGAAAAAGGAAAATCACAAACTAACCTCTTTCATGAGCACAGACACAAAAACTCCACTCAAAATTTTAGCAAACTGAATCCAGTAATATATAAAATATCATTTGGTTTAACACGCTGAAATCGGGAACTTAATTTCTTACATTAACAGTCTAATCAGAAAAATCACATAATCATCTCAATAAATGCAGAAAATATATTTAATAATATTCAATATTCATGATTTCAAACCCCAAGGAAAGCAGGAATAGAAGATGACTTCTTTCCCTTTATTAGATTACCTACTGCCCCCACCAAAAGAATCCTATGGGAAACATCATACCAAATGCAGAGAATTTCTCTTTGATATTAGAAGACAAGGATGCTCACCTTCAGCACTTCTATTCAACAGAAAACTGGAGACCTAGCCAGGATGGTAGACATAAATATATAAACGGTACAAGGATTGGAAAGGAAGAAACAAAGATATCATTATTTGCAAATGACATGATTATGTTTGTAGACTATCCAAAGGTATTTGTAGACAAGCTATTAGAATAGGAGAGTTCTCTGATGCAGAAAATCAATTAGCTATGTAGAAAAAAACCAAGTACGTTTCTATATAGCAGCTTAAAAGGTAATATTTGCAATAATATAAAAAATATGAGGTGCCTAGCAATAAATCTAACAAAAGATATGTAAGACTTCTGAGGATCTATGGAAAAAATTATTAAGACTTCATTAAGACATTTAAAAAGACTTAGAGAAAAACTCAGTAGTGTAAAGCTATCTATCGTCTCCAAATTAATTCATAGAATCAATGCAATTCCACCAAATGAAATCCCAAACTTTATTTGGGGGCTGTGAAACTTGACTAACTTGTTTCTAAAACTTTACATGGAAATGTAAAGGGCTCGGACAAGTCATGACTCTCTCAAAGAACAAGAATGCCCTGTCAGATATCAGAACACTTTTTTTAAAATTAGACCAGTGTGGTATAGGCATAGAATAGACCAAAAGAATATACTAGAATGCTCAGAAACTGACTCACACTCAGAAGGATATGTTGACGCCTCACAGAGGTAGAAACAATAGTCTTTTCAATAAATGAAGCTGGGATGACTGTATATCCATACAAAAGAAATTAATTTTGATCTTTATCTCATATCACACACATAAATTAATTTCAGATGAATTTCAGAGCCAAGTATGAAAGGCTAAGTTTAATATGGAATACCGCTTAATACAGAAAATATATTAAATTGATTTATTAAATTTAATATAGAAAATACATTAAACATAGAATTTAATATAGAAAATATCCTCATTCCTTGATTTCAAACTACATTACAAAGCTATAGTAATCAGAAAAGTATGGTATTGGCATTAAAAAAAACAGACACAGAGATCAATGGAATAGAATAGAGAGCTCAGAAATAAACCCACACACTACAGTCAATTAATTTATGAAAAGAAGCCAAGAACACAGAGTGGGGAAAGGACAGCCTCTTCAACTAATGGTGTTGGGAAAACTGGACAGCCACAAGTGAAAGAATGAAACTGGATCCCTACCTTACACCATACATAAACATTAACTCAAAATGGATTAAAAACTTGAATGCAAGACCTAAAACCATAAGACTCCTAGAAGAAAATATAGGTGGTAAGCTCCCAGACATAGTTCTTGGCAATGATTTTTTAAATCTGACACTAAAAGCAAAAGCAATAAAAGCAAAAATAAATTAAGTGGGACTATATTATACTAAAAGCTTCTGAACAAGTTGCAAAGGCAACCTATAGAATGGGAGGGAGAAAATACTTGCAAATCATATACCTGATGTGGGGCTAATACCCAAATTATACAGAGGACTCTTACAACTCCGTAACAAAAAACAAAAAACAAACACCCAAACAATCCAATTTTACAAAGGTCAAAAGACCTAAACAGACATTTTTCCAAAGAAGACAAATAATTAACAAGCACATGAAAAAATGCTCAGCATCATTAAACATCAGGGAAGTGCAAATCAAAATCACAATGAGAGAATGGCAAAAATCAAAAAAACAAGAAACAAGTGTTAGTGAGCATGTGGACAAAGGGGAAGCCTTGTGCACCGTTGATGGGAATGTAAATTGGTACAGCCACTATGGAAAACATCTATTATTCCCTCTTCTCAGCCCCACTGGGCTCCCTCCACTGTATCACAGAGTCCAGGAAAGATTTCCGGTCCAAGTGCTGCTGAAGTTCACTTCACTCCATTGTGCTGGGGTCCAACGATCCAGGTATTTGTGCAAGCCTCCTCTTTCTTTACAATGCAAACAGAAGAGTGGGGGAGGGGGCAGGGAGCACAAAAGAGAAGGACTCTACCCTGTTTGCCTTGTTACTAGAAACTATAACAAGGTCATGAGCAAAAAGAGCTCACTATGGAGCTACTTCTGCTTTCAATGAGCCAACAGGATGAGGAAGGCCCATGCAGGCGCCTGACGGCTGCAGGGAGAAGAGAAACCAGCAGGGGCCAAGGGAGCAGGGAAGTGAAGGCCTGAGCCCAGTGGGGTGAGGAGGGGTTGCTCCTCCAGCACAAAGCCCCCTAATTTCCACATTTCTCATTCCTGATCCCTAGAGTATCTTCACCCTCCCCTCATCCTCTATTCCAAGGCCTCTGTCCTCCTGAGCCCCTCTTGCCCCTCTTTCTGGAGCTGGTCCCAGGCCCGCATTGAGGTCTCACCTGACGAACCAGAGCTGTCAGGGAGAAGCATGGCTGTGGCCCCTCCCTGAGCACTGCGGTCCTCCCACAGCCCAATCCGACGCTGGGGCCCCAGTGGAGCTTGGCCTCTAACACAATTCATTTGATCTGCAACTTTGAAAAGGCCGTTCATGGTCATCTGAAGTATGTTCTCTAATTAGGTTTCCTTGCTCCCTTCGTACCAATTATTTAGGCTCACACACATACAAAATATTTTGAACTTCCCTTTTCCACAGAACAGTAATGACCTAGAAGCACAAGAACAAAATCATTTGCAGCATACAGAGGCAACCGGTAAGTCACAGATGACCAGCAGTTACCTCTGCTCTGGCTCTCTGAAAGCCCAGCCTCCCCAAGCACTACCCTCCAAGTGCCCAGGCCAGTCATCACCAGCCTCTCCCTTAAATCTGTCTGCTCTCTGCCATTCCCCCAGCCACGGCCCTGCATCAGATCCTCATTTGTGGGCTCTACCGTGACCCAGTACGGCAGCCTCCTAAGTGCTCTCTCCCTACCCCTCCACTCTTTCCTTTAATCCAAGCTTCGGGGCCCCTGGACCAAGCCTCCTAACCACACAAGTCTGCTTAGAACCCTGTACACCTCACCCATATTCACTGACTCCCCGTGGCTCCTAGAGACTTGAGCCATTCTGCCCAACCTACCTTCTCAGCCTCTTCCCTGGCCGCACTGTTCCCCATGCCCAAGACTCCGACCACACTGTCCTCCCCACCCTCCCACCCAGGCTGCACACCACGGCCACTTCGGAAGCCTAGAAGGTGTGTCTCCGCAGCTCTACTCACCCTACACCTGCTCCTTCCAGGAATACTGCTTCTGCTGAGAACTTCCCGTCCTGATGGAACCCTTCTGTGTTCCGTGCACCCACAAGCCTACACTGAAACTTCGCTTGAAGCATTTATCTCACTTAGCATATATGCTGCCAAACTCTTAATTTTCCTCCCCAAGCTTGGGCTTCCCCATCTCAGTATATGGAGCCATATCTTCAGTATAAGGAACCATCCACCTG
This sequence comes from Potos flavus, assembly GCA_028534135.1. NCBI lineage: Eukaryota > Metazoa > Chordata > Mammalia > Carnivora > Procyonidae > Potos > Potos flavus. The sequence goes on along the minus strand of CM052899.1, from coordinate 33,819,186 downwards.
GTTGCTCAGACCAAAACGCTAGGAATCCTGTGTGATGCTTGCTTTCTCTCCTGGCCTTACACAATCCCTCCACAGCCCAGAATGCGGCCCAGCTGAGCACTTCTCTGCAGCCCCACCGGGGGTCAGGACACCCTCCGGGGGATCCCCCTTCTAACCACAAAAGAAGCAGGGAGACCTTTTAAAAACATAAAAGCCGAGTTTATGGTTGCCTTTGTTAAAGGATTCCACTGATATTCCATTGATTTTAAGATAAAATTCCTTACCTTTTCAAAAGCCTGAAGTACCAAGTTGGCTGCATAATAGATTACAATCCCCTTGGGAACAAAATAAAACAAAACAACAGCAACAAAAGAGACGCCAATTTAATTTGGCTGGGGTGAGATCCAGGTAAGTTTTTGAGTTCCTGCAGACATTTTGAACACGAAGCCTGGGGCTAAGAACCACATAACTAGGTGACTGACCCTAACCCCTTCCAACCTCATCTCCCTCCCACAGATCCCTCACCCACTGTGCTTTGTTTCTTTGTTCCTCAAAGATATTGAACTCATTCTTTCCTGCGGGCCTTTGCAAGAGGTGTTTCTACCGCCCTGTGTGTTTCTGCACCTTATCTAGCCCACCCTGTCATGTTCACTCCTTCATCACCTATCCGAATTCATCTTTAATATCAATTTCTTAAAGAAGCTTTCTCGGATCACCCAATCAAAAGAAACCACTGGTCTTTATGTAGCATACCTTATTTTAATTCTCTGCTTGGCACTCATATTCTCCAACATCTCTCTTGTTTATTATCTATTCTCCCCACTACAACAGAAACTCCATGAAAGTAAAATCCTTATCTGTGTTGTTCATCACAGATTCCCAAGCTCCTAGAACAGTGCCTGGCACACAGCAGGCATTCAGTAAATATTTGTGGAAAAAGTAAGTGATAAGCAAGGGAACATATGCAGGTCACCTCCATCCATCATGCTGAGCTGGGCTTTGCACGCAGAAGGACCTTCAATGAATCCATTCCATTTCAGGAACTAAAAATAACCATTACATTACAAATTTGGCTCAACTTGAAAGGTTATGGTCATCCTTACTGTAAATATCCTTTCCTTATCCTATATAGAGAGAATAAAATTAAAGTTGCTCTAAAGACTAAAGTCCAACTTTCAGAACAGTTCTAAAATCGGTAAACATCATACAAGATGACCAGTCTACCTGACTCTCAGAATGACGAAATTTAAAATGAAAGCATCCTTTCATTTTCCTCTGACATAAACTGTCACCTGTCTAGGTAACGTAGCATTACTGCTTTCTTGCCAGACTATGACCACTATATTCTTCAACATCATGTAAAATTTTAAATTCAATCTTTTAACCTATATTTATGGCATTCATGCATATAAGCAGGTTGTTAGAGATATCTTTTAAACTAAGGTTCTCTAACAATCAGTTTCAGTGAAAATAAACAGGAAGTCCAAAGGATAAATGAGAGATACTCAAATATTATTTTCTGTAGCTCCACTTTTTGGATACTAAAAGTAGAGGCACCTCCATTCACACACTAAAGAAATACAAGGCTGATCTAGTCTTAAGGTGCCCATTTCTAGTTATAGGGAGAAAATAACCATGATCAAAAAATAACTTCTACTTTTTAATGAGCTGAATGATGTTCCCCGAAAAGATGTATCCACATCCTAATCCCCAGGATCTGTGAACACTACCTTACATGCCCAGAGAGTGAATATTACCTTCTGTGGCAAAAGATGTGAAGGTAATGATCTCCCAAGGAAGAGCTTATTCTGGATTGTCTGGGTGGGCCCTAAATGCAATCCCATGTATCCTTCAAGAGAGAGACAGAGCAAATGCTGACACAAAAGAGGAAAAGGAAATGTGATCAAGGAGGCAGAGCCTGGAGTGATGTGGGCAAAAGCCAATGAATGCCTGGAACTTCTAGAAGCTACAAGAGGCAAGAAATGGATTCTGCCTGGAATCTTCTCTAGGATTCTCCTTCAGAGGGAGCATAACCCTGCTGACACCTTGATTTTAGACTTCTGGCCTCCAGAACTGTGAGAGAATACATTTCTACAGTTTTAAGTCTCCTAGTCTGTGGTCATTTGTTACAACACCCACAGGAAACTAATATACACTTAAATGATAATTAATATGTGCTAGACATTATGAGAGCATGGCACGAGAAATTTGACCTCTATCAAAAACAAGTTTTTGTTTCAAGGTAAATACATTTCTTTAACATCTACATTTTAAATAAATATAATTAAAATATACTCAATTTCAAATTTGCAAGACAGATCTACATCACAGTTCTCCATTCTCATTAGGATTTAAAGCTACTCAACCTGCTGTTTCTGTAAGATAATTTCCCATCTGGAAAGGTAAGATGAAAATTCTTACAGGGATTCTTGTAGGGATAATGCGGAAAAAGGATGATAATGGACTACCATTCAAAGATCTATAGTCTTAGAGCAAAAATAGCCCTTTGAAGAATAGTTACTGCCAACCCTCCTTCTAATAAAGGGAACACAAAGGCTTGCAAGGGTGAGGCCTTTGGCATGAGAGTCAGTTGGATCTCAGGTATCTCCATTCTGGCTCAGAGCCCTTTGCAGAGCAATGTGCTGCCCACAGAAGGGTGAGAATGACATTTTCAATTCACCCATACTCTGCTCTTCCAGGAACAGGGATGAGTTTTCTCTGATGACATGCAAACATCTGGTCACCTTTAAGGCTAATGTGAAATATGCGGTGGGATGACAGATTGTTGCAACTCAACAGTCTCAAGCCTTGGCTTGATGTAGGAAAAAATTACAAACAAAAACCCAAAATGTACTGTGATGATAAGAAGCCAGTGCTTCCTTGCTCAGAACCAGATTTCCACCAGTACAAAAAGGAAACCTTAGGGAACAGTAACCATTAATTCTTCCAGCATCGATCAGCCAAGACAAGGAGTGAAAGGATCTGCCTGGAACCCATCCCAGGTAATATCAAACAATCTAAAAGATCATGCCTTAATGAGCATGGGTCAGTACTGCCATCTTCCCATTAAAGAGACAGTGTGACAGACAAAGAGAAAGTGTGTCCATCAGGACAAAAACTTTTAACACCCGGAATAGGAGGCAACCTCCTCAACCCCGGTATTTATAAAATCCCTACCACGGGCATCATACTTCCTAGTGAAATGTTAAAAGTTTTCCCTTTAGGATCAGGAATAAGATAAGAATGCCCATGACCACTCCCTTCAACACTGTACTCAAGATCCAAGTCTGTACAGTAGCACCAAAAAAAAAAAAGAAAAAAGAAACATTATAAGGAATGGCAAAGAAGAAATAAGATTGTCATTATTTACCGATGTGTAATTATATCTCTAAAAAGGCCAGAAGAAAACACAGATAAAATATAACAATAAATAGGGAGTGCTTAATGAGGTTGCTAGATATAAAATTCAATATGGAAAAATCAATTATATTTCAACATACCAGCACAGTTAGAAAATATTTAAAAAAAGATAACATTGACTATATTATCTAAAATACAAAAGTACCTAGAAATGGATTTAACAAAAGATATGTAAAACCAGTAACTAGGAAAATTACACAAGACTGAGTTTTCTAAAAATAACTCAGGTGTATGGATAGGTTTTAGTCTCAACAAATGAAAGAAAAATAAACTGAATACAATTATTACCATATCTTCTCATCCAACCAGTGCTTTTAGGTGTTTTGTTTTGTTTTGTTTTGTTGGTGGGTTTTTTTTTTTTTTGAGACAGAAGGAGAGCATGCACGCAAGCAGGGTTGGGAACAGGGAAGACAGAAGGAGAGAGAGAGAAAAAGAATCTTAAGCAGGCTCTGCAGGGCTCGATCTCATGACCCTGAGATCACAACTTGAGCTGAAATCAAGAGTAGGACACTTAACTGACTGAACCACCCAGGCACCCCCAAACAATGCTTTTTGAAATCTAGAGCTATCTTGATATGTCATATAAGAATTCTGATCAGAGAGTGCAATGTAGGTTCTGGTGGTAGACTGGAATTCTTGTCATTATCCCCTGTCTTAACCAAACATTGAAGAGACATTTGAATTTCTACACTAAGTACTATAATAACTGTGAGAAACAAAAAGACATTAAGTCCTTTAATGTTAAAATGAGTATATAGAAAAGTTGTTAGAATGTAAGCTCTAAGGTAGCATTTTCTGGATATTTATAAAACTTCAACACATCTGAGATTTTACTCAGCCAATTCATTTAGAATAAGTGGTCCAAACCAATGGATATATACCAGGGTCAACCCTATATACCAGGGTCAAATATGCATGGGAATTATTTAGAATTTCTGCCTTATTTTTTTGTCATTCCCTTGTTAGAGCCACCTTTAAATGTAGATGGAATGGACAGCTTCCCTTAATGTGAAATTTATCAAGTACACTTCTCAAAATTTTCCATTAGCCTGAAAACATCAAAAGTCCAAGCATCAATGGTTAATTCCTTTGAGCTAAGACACTATGTCACCTGGAATCTATTTTCAAAAGGAAAACACTTCTTAGAGGAGGTAACATAAAGGTGCCACTATCCAATTTTAACACCAAACTTAATTTCCCTGACTCATAAGCGAGATTTGGGGGAATCGGTTCTGACAACAGAGAGGGGGAAGGCATAGTACTTCAAGGGAGACAGATCCAGAGTACATGGCACTACCATTAGCCAGATGGGCTGGCACGGTGAGGTATCCTGGAAAGTACAGAGCTAATGACATTGAGTGCTACAGAAAAAGTGAGAAGACACTAGAAAAAGCAAATGCATCTGAAAATTTAGCTGAGGACACAGTTCTGCTATCAAGATGTGTTGAAGAGACTACTGATGATGGCACTTTATCATATCCTGACTTGCACAGCTGATGGCCTATTCTCTATAGCACCCTAATGTGCTATGGTAAACCCATAAAAGCGGAGGTTATGTTTAATTCTCTTACAGGCCCCAGAGCACATTAAAGCACTTTGAACCCAGCAGGCACTCAGTAGTATCACTTGGTGTATTAAAAATTCATTTAAAAACAAGTACCTGAGTTCTGGGGGATATAAAAATTATATTTTTAAATTAGAGCTAGCATTTTTTTTTTTTAATTTTAAGTTGGTTGCTGACAATACCAAGTGTTGGCAAAGACATGAAGCAACTGGAACTGGCGTACATTGCTGGTGGGAGTCTAAATTGACATAACCAATTTGGAAAACTCTTGATTAGTGTATTCTAAAGAAAAACATAGGTCTGCTCTATGACCCAGTAATCCAAGAACAGATATCCATCGGAAACCATATACAAGGATATTTGTTCATAAGGAAGCTTTGTTCATAATAGCCAAAAATTAGAAAACACAAAATTGTCCATCAACAGTAGAATCGATAAACTGTAGTATAATCATACAATACAATGTTACCCAACAACAAAAAAGAACAAACCACTGCTATATGCAGCAACATATAAATAATTCACAGACGCAACATCTTATAATGCCATTTATGTGAAGTTCAAAACCAGGCAAAACTCATCCAAGATGTTGGATTAGATTTGAGGTCCGAATAGTGGTTATTTTGGGGCGAGGAGGGATTAACTGTGAAAGAGGGGCAGACAGGAAGCCTTTTGGGGGGCTAGATGTGTTCTAAATCTTGATCTGGGAAGTGATTACACAGCTATATTCATATGTAAAACTTTGCTGAGCTCTACACTTAAGATTTGTGCACCTTGTATGTGTTTATATAAATTGTACCTTATTAAAAAGGTAAAGAAGAAAAAAAAAGTTGGCTGTTTTCCAATGTTTAGTATTTGTTATAATCATTTTAATTAAGGGAAGCCTATTTTCTTTAAGCATATCATTGCTGTTGGCTATAATTTAAATGTCTGAACACTTAAAAGACACCAGCCAATCAAATAAGGAATAGCACTTATCTCCCCTACATGGATACATAAGCTGTTCTGTCTCAACAGTTTGTTCCTCATTAACATCTAAAAGGAGCCCTAATCAAAATCTAGACATAAACAGAGAGCAAGAGATAATGAGGACAGGCACAGAAATGAATAGTAATTCCAACTTCATGGCAGGGTTTAAGGCTGTAGCTCACACTATCCCTGAGGGTTCCAGTAATCTAATGAGATATGTACAGAGATGTCTCTGATTCTTGAAGCTCTACATTTGATATGTATAAGACCCTCATCTGCTAAGCCCTCTGTCTTATATGAGCCAGTCCCTAGCTAAAGATCTGTTATTCAGGGAGTCATGGAAGTCTAGCATGAGAAGCACTTGAGAATTATTACTGACATAAGTCTGGTGTCTGTCTACACAGCTCAAGTACAAAAGGCTACTGAGAGCAGTCAGAAATCATAACCAGGGGAACTCACTGTCAGCTGCCATCTTTCTTCATGGACTCCTGTGGTTAATATGGCATTTGCACTACTACGAGGACTGCACACTGAGGCATGTTCTTATTTTGTAGGACTAGTTGGGTTTCTCACCAAACCGTGCTTCCGATTGTTGACCCTGTCTTTTCCGAATAGAAAATATTTCCAATGTTCCCGTAAATTTTAATACTGGCCCCGTGAGTAAAATTCAATATATATGCAAAAAAGTAATAAACATATTTTAAGTTAATGATTAAAACAGGAAGAAGGTTTTTTTAAGTAACTCCAGATGAAAATTAGCACTATTTGAAAAAATCCTATTGAAAAGCCACAGAGAAAGGCATTACCTTCAAGCTTTCACAGCGAAAGCCCATGGAAAATGGCTTCGGCTATTTTAGCCACTGACTTTTTAGAGAGCTTCAAAGCAAATCTACAGTCCATCAGCAAACTAGGAATAGAAACCTTAGCTATTTTTGCTACCAGACAATGGCGGCCTAAAAAGCTAATTTACAAGATATCTGAATATCTTGGATGAAAATACTCTAAGTTTTCTGTGGGGCCTGGATAAATTGGATTCATTTCAAAATATTTAGACTAAAACTGCTTGCCTTATTTTCACCAGCAAACAAGTCATTACATTATTTTTTCCCTTTGGTTGACTTCCCACCTGAAAGGGAACACAGTTATCATCATACGTCACATTGTAATTTCGTATTTTATTTTATTTATTTTTTTAAATTTTATTCTTTTTTATTAACACATAATGTATTATTTGCCCCAGGGTACATGTCTGTGAATCATCAGGCTTACACATTTCACAGCACTTACCATAGCACATACCCCCCCTAATGTAATTTCGTATTTTAAACGGTAGATAAAATCATCTACCATCAAGTGTTTTCTTCATATTGAAATAGTAAAATCTGCCTGTCAACTGGAAAAACAGCAGCAACAAGAATAGAAATACTTCCCCTTAAAATAATAATCATACTTTCACATGCTTTTTTAATTTTAGAGCTCCATCTCCCCACCGCCATTGAATCGTAGAGCCGTTTCCCAGAAGACCTAAATGTTTACTATCTATAAAATTTTACCTTCCCTGATGAAAGAGATAAAAACTTTAAAATTCATGCCATTAATTTTCTCCTTTCTTGTCATTCTTCATAAATATGATGCAGTGAAAGAAGAGTAGCATTTTAGGCTTACCACCGATTCAGAGAGAAAAATCACAGTAATTTTCAGAACAGGTTAACGCAGGAAGTCAAGAAAGAAAAAGAAAAAAAAAAAAAAAAGATTCAAGGATCCCTTCTGGGAAAGAGACTTACTAATGATTAAGACCCAAACATCAAAGGACAAAGGCTTCTTTGGTCAGCAAAAGAATCACTTATGTATACATATCACTCACAAGGAACAAGTTTTAATTCAGCAAATACAATATATTATTTCAACAGGTCACATTAATTTTATTTATCCAACTACAAATAAATAATTTTACCTTTTGGGCGGATAACCTCAAGTTGTCAAAGTTATAAGGCAGACTTCCTAATAAAGGAAGGAAACTGGGTAGCAAATGCTAAAAACAATTTCATAAGGACTCTTAAATGTTTACACAATTTAACATCTTATTATTTGAGGCCACTTATGACAATTCCACACTAGAGTTTTTCACGGACATGCCTAAATGACAAATGACACTATGTTTCGTTCTGCCCAGGTTAGGATAAGCAACTTGAAATGAGATACAGTAGAGTACTTTCTCTAGAAAATTGCCATGGTCCTAAAAATCATATTTGGAAAGCAAGAAGGCAATTCAAGGGATTTAAAGTCAAAATTGTATGTGCTAGAGTCTGCGGAAATGATCTTAAATGAGGAATATATAGAGGACACAGGATGAAATGAACAAAAAGCAGATTTGCACCCCCCACCAGCAGGTCATGGAACAGGATACACTCCTATGGCATCAGTGTTCTGAGGTTTCACTTTGATTTCGAGACATGAAAAAGATGAAGTCAGCTTGGTGCATCCTCTTTTCACCTAGCCGGACCCAGCAAATTAGCCCTTACCCACTCCTCCAGTCAAACGTTGACTGCTTGAGCAGCTAGTATGTTGAACAAGCACAACTATAGAATGGGATCAAAACAAAACTCCCTCTGCCCTTTTAAAAATCAGTCAGTGGGAGGTGGCCTTCCCTTGCTGCAGATGAAAATCTGGACAATGGCTAGATCCTCTCTGTTCACTCCTAGGTCACTGAGAGTCACTGAGAGTGATAAAACTATCTTAATTCAGAGATTAGACTTCCCAATCCCCTTTTTATTTATTTATTTTTTTTAAGGAAGTAGGGAGGGGCAGAGGGAGGGGAAGAGAGAGAATCTTAAGCCAACTCCACACCCAGTGCGGAGCCTGAGGCGGGGCTCGATCTCACAACCCTGAGATCATGACCTAAGCTGAAATCAAGAGTCAGGTGCTCTACCAACTGAGCCACCCTGGTGCCCCTTTCCCAATCCCTTTTAATAATCAATACGCCAAATCTGATTTAGATTCTATCCCCATTTCCAAGGCTAGGCTGGTTTCAGGACATAGTCTTGAAGAGGGAGGTGGATCAGGCTTTCTTCTTTACAGCTGCTGATCCCCTCAGGCGCTGGGATACAAAGAAGGAAGAAGAAAAAGCAGTAACAAAGTTCGTACTAAACTGGTTCCATCAGAAGTTGGCATCCATTCCTGAGCCTGCCAGATATCTAAAGCTCATTCTTCCTGTATGGGTTGTTTAGTGGGTTCTTGGGAGATTCTCATTGCTGGAAACCTCTCTCCCTTGACCTGGGCGAACTCGTCTCAGCGCCATCAACCTCCAAAACCCCATAGGACCTGGATCTGTTTCCAGCCTCTTGCTCCTAGGGGCCCTCTGCCCCGCCCAATTTATCCACAGAATCCAAGAAGACACGCTGTTCTCCCATGTGTGGTTTACCTCTGGTGAACAAATAATAATCATTTAACCTCTCTTGGCTCAACAAACGAAGGCAGAGTACAGGGCAAAGCCCAAAGCCGCCAGCCAGCCCTCCTCAGGCCCCCTGAGGTTCAGGGCCCCACCAAGGTGCCCTCCAGCTGCCCAGCCCAGGGCTGGGGAAGACAGCTGGCTGTGTCCACAAGCCTCTCTCCTCTCCTTAGTTTGACCTGTTTGGAGCTGTGGGGCTGGTTTTCAAAACTGCCTTGTCTGCCAACTCATATGTCTATTGAATTTGGATCCCTAGTGGAAAAGGCAATTTTAATCACAACTCGCCTCTATAACTGGAGTGGCCAAACATGCTCAACTGATTGAGAAATACACATAGTGGTTTTATTTTTTCCAGCAACTGCTATCACCAGCTGCGCACTGTGTGCCCTTTCTCCCCCTGGGAAGCAAGTGACTTTTATTCCCAGTCCATCCCAACACATGTGGTCGCTCTGGGTTATTAAAGTAGTGCAGCATATACAACACCACCTATGAAGTATCCTTGTCTAAAAATCATTCATCTGAATCTAATCAAGTTTCTAAATCTACCTACTGGCTTATAGATAATACCAAGGATAGAGAAACAAGTTACTTGTCACCATTAGGAAGTAATAAGTCAAGAGGGTGAAACTTCCTACAGGACAAATGAACCTGCTTCTCTAACAAATCAACATCATGAGGGGGAAGAAAGTGAAATAGGGGGAACATAATACAAGAAACTCACAAAACACCAAATGCCCAAATGCAAAATGCAGGCCTTGCTTATATACAAATTTGAAAAACAACTATGAAAAGATACTTCCCAAACAACTGGGGAAATCTGAATGTGGACTGGATGCTGTATGATAGTAAGAAATTAATATTAATTTTGTTAGAAACCAATACTGGCATAATGGTTTTGCGGGGAGGAAAAAAGTCTTTATCTGTTAGAAATACACCCAAAAGTATTTTCATGTGATAGGATCCAACGGTTAGTATTTGCTTAAAACAGTCTGACAAAAAAAATGTTTTTAATACAATAAAAGCCAGGGAAGGATGCATGAAACAAGACTGGCAAAATGTTGATACTCGCTGGGGTTTGGTGAACTCGTGAGAGTCCATTACATTCTACATTTGCATATATTTGAAAATTTTTCATAATGATAAGATTAAAGTCCACGTAACACTTCAACCTCATCCATTCTGGGATCCCCTCCTCCCTGCAGAGCAGGCCAAGCTGCTGGTTTCAGCGGCTCCGAAGGAAAGAGATGGATGGGCAGAGGAAAGGAAGGGGTGCTCTCTGCCCCCCACGTCCCCTCCCTCTTGCCTGCCCTCACTCCCCTGAGGACAGAGCAGATAAAAGCTTGGGGGAGGTTTCTCCTCTGTCATTCATTGTTGTTTTCTTTGCTGGTAGCCTACTCTTTTAATTACTGACCCCAGTTGCTGCTGATACAGATGGATAGGCAGAGACCCAAATGAGCCTTGCTGGCAGGGGTCTCCGTCCTGAGCAGGAACTCTGGGAGTTGGTGGTCTGTTGTTAGATCTAATTGCATCTTCTACCTGACTCCTAGCTGGCAGCATCATGCCCCCTTGCATTGATATGAGAGCCTTTTTATCCTACCTGGTGACCAAAGCTAGAGTTCCCTGTGTGAGCCAGGGCCACTACTGGCCTGCTCAGGAGTGAGATCCTATTTGTGTATTTCGCAGAAATCATGAATTCGAGGAAACTGTCTTGTTTCCTCTACAGCTGGTTACACCACCATACCCTCTCTCACCAATGCTCAGCACCGGGCAGATCAGCAAGTCCTACAACTCAGCAGGCATCCAATAAGGAACCCACAAATAGTCTTTGCTTCTCGTGGACCTCAAGAATTGTATGTGGAATCCTCCTGCCCCCCTCCTTCACCTCGGCTCAGAAGCATGGCAACCTTCAAACCCCATTAGCCTCTCTGATCTCCTTTGGGAAAGACAGAGAAGGAGCATCTTCTATTCATAAGGACTGTATGCAGAAGCCCACCTCCTCCTTGATCCTGGGTCTCCTCTTAGTGGTAAAAGTTGGCCAAACTAGTGCCCTTCTCACACCAGGAAATAGAATAGAGACTGTCCTGGAACTGGAGCACTTAGACTTCTGTTCTCTACAGGATACTAGCCCTACCGTTGGGGCTGGGCGAGTAGCACACAAAGATCTCAGTGCTCACCTCCCACCGCCTGCTGCTTCTGCTAGGTATCCGGTCACCATGCCAGGCAATGAAAATACAAGGCGAGTGAGACAAACTTGCACTGGCTTTGAAATCACAAGGAACGAAGCAGGGTATAGGCTGTGCCACTTCCCGGCTGTCTGATTTGAGTAAGAAAATGAAGCCGGGGGCACGTGGGTGGTTCAGTCGGTTCGGCTCAGGTCGTGATCTCAGGGTCCTGGGATCGAGCCCCGCATCAGGCTCCCAGCTCAGCAGAGAGTCTGCTTCTCCCTCTCTCTGATCCTCCTCCCCACTTGTTCGTTTAAAAAAGAAGAAGAAAATGAAGCCGAGGCTGATGTGAACACTTTGAGTCTGTAACTAGCAAATGAGAAGGTGTCTCAAGATGACACCCAAATCCTGAAGCACTCTCAGCCAACGACTGAACAACCCAACTGGCATCCTAGGAGTCCAGCCCTCTGCTACTAATAACTCCAAAGTAAAATGAAGAGCTAGCTGGCATGCACGAAAACTAGATCCTGTAGGTGCGGTTGCACTGAATGGAGCGGTGGAAAAAATTACGCCACGGCCCTCCTTGGCTTTCACTCAGCCCTGGGGCTGGGATAGGTTCCAGATCAGCCACAGCCTTTCTGGATCAGGGGTGGGTGGGGTGCACGTGCCGCCCCAGAGGTAACAGGTGCGTGCAGGCTGCAGATGACGCCCTAAGACTCTAGCCCCCTAGCTAGCCACTTTGCCCCTGACATTCGGAATAAGAATTTATCATTGTTTCTAATGTTAACTCTCTCAAGAGCCCAGTCCTATTTGGTGAGCCAGCTGAGCAGGCTGCCAGCTGAAAGAACACTAGGATAATCGCACTGTTCATGTGTCATGCTTTGGGACTTTGTGGACACCCTCCCTACGCTTAGGAATCTACCACCTATGATGCTACCGCCCAAGTCAGGAGACATGTGTTTTCCTAGCCTCTCTTGCATTTTGGGTGAAGCATCAACATCTGCATTTTACGTGAAAAAAAATTAACTTTTATTTAAGTCACTGTATTTGGGGGTAGCTTCACCTGTACTCTAAGACACAAGCAAAATGAAGAGATTCCATTCCCCCAGGACGCAGACCCTACTATCTCTGTATTATCTATGGATTCACATTTGTCTCTGGGGTGTGTGTGTGTGTTTGTGTGAGATGCTGACTCAGAACCGACAGACACCACCCTCTCGCCCTGCCAGCCACATTTCCCAAACAGCGTCAGCCCTGACTGTCTCCATTTTCTCATCTCTGGGCCCCTCCGTCTCACTCCTGCCTCCCTCTCCACTCAGACTGATCTTTTTTTCATGCTGCTTACCCTCCAACTCTCACCTCTGGTAACCACCAATCTATACCTGTTTTCTGCATCTATGACCTCAATTTTCGGTTTGGGTTTTTCTTCAATTTTACATAGAAGAGGTATCATACAGTATTTGTCTTTCTCTGTCTGACCTGTTTCACTCAGCCTAACACCCTCAAGATCTATGTTACAAATGGCAAGATCTCACTCTTTTATATGGCTGAATAATATTCCACTGAGAGAGAGAGAGTGGGAGAGAGAAAGAAAAAGAGCATGTTTCATGTTTTCTGTATCCGTCCATCCATCAGTGGAAACAAGTGAAGGGGGTCAGAAGGTACAAACTTCCAGTTATAAAGTAAATAAGTCATGAGGACGTCATGGACAGCATGGTGACTACAGTTCATAAATCTGTACTCCGTATTTGAAAGTTGCTGAGAGTAAACCTTAAAAGTTCTCATCACAAGAGAAACAATCTGCAACTTAGGTGGGGTGACGGCTGTTAACTAGACTTATTGTGGTGATCAGTTCACAATACATACGAATACCGAATCATTATGATGTACGCCTGAAACTAATAGAATGTTTATGTTAATTACACCTCAGTAAAATAATAATAAAATAAACCATTCTTCCTGAGATCACCTCTGATTTCCTTTCCAAAACCCTGATTGCCAAATCCCAAGGACACTTTTGGGTCCTCCTCTCACTTGACTTGTAACAGTGTCTATCCTGCTCATCATTCCCTCCTTCCTTCCAGAACACTTCCTCTTGGCTTCCACCCCCCAGCCTCTCCTGGAAACCCCCCACCTCCTGGCTGCTCTTTTCCTCTCTCTGCCAGTGCCAACTAGTCTACCTTATGGTTCCATGAGAAAGTTCCCAAAGACTGACTCTTGTTTTTCTTGTCCCAGGCAAGCCTATCTACGCTCATGGTTGTTTTTATCTTCTGCCTAAACCTAAACCTGCCTAAAACTCTCTGGGTTTCAGGCACATTTATCCAACTTCCTACGTCACCTCTGCACTCAGATGTGTTATTGGTTTAATACATGCAAAGCTGACTTCCTGATGCCCCTGCCAAATCCCTCCTCCCGCTATGTCCTCCATATCAGTAAATGGTGCCTACAACCATTCAGGTGTTCATGCCAGAAAACAGGATATTACCACTGAAGCCAGTTCTTGCTCACTCCCTTCTGTTCATTCTTTTTTTGATAGCACACAAGAGCCAGAGGGAGGTAGTGGGGGGAGAGAATCTGAAGCAGGCTCCAAGCCCAGCATAGAGCCTGACATGGGGCTCGATCTCACAACCCTGAGATCATGACCTGAGAGTCAGACACTTAACTGAGCCTCCAGGAGCCCCTCCTCTGTTCATGTTAATTCCAAAATACATCTTATGTCTGTCTACTTGCTCTACCTCTGTCCTAATTGTAGCCCAACCCACTATGTCCTTGATTGGACCCCTGCAACAGATTCCTGACTCATGCCCCTGCTTTCACCGTCGCTGCTCCTAATCCACTACCCATACAGCTGCCAGAGTGAGCATTTTAAACCATGAAACCCTGCCTCCTTAAAACCCTGGAGTGGCTTCCAACTGCATTCAAGAAAAATCCCAAATTCCTTCACACGGCCTAAAAGGCTCTGCTCCAAGTTCATCTCATGTCACTGTCCTTGGCTCCCACACACCCTCTACTCTCCTGAAAGCCACACTTTCTCAGTTCTTCAGTTCAGCAAATTCTCGGTTTTTCCAATGAACCATGTTCTTGGTTCTCACGCTGTTTCCTCTAGAAAGCTCTTCCCCTTCTCTTCATCTAGTTAATTACTTATCAGTATGCAGATTCTCATTGACACTTCCAAAGGGGAACATTCTCTACAAACTTTCCCCTAAATTTACTCTTTTATGCTTTTTTAATAATTATGTTTACTTTTCCTCTGTAAAACTTAGTTTGTAATTACATATAGCTGCAGATAGAGGTGAAGAGACACATAAATACCCATCTCTGCCACTAGACTATAAGATCCCCAAGAGCAGGAATTATGCTTAATCAGTTCACAGCAATATATTCAGTTTCTAGCATATTCAATAATGAATAAAGAAAAAGCTAATGAACATAAATAGTGTATATCATGACTTTAACCTAAAAATAGTTATATTTTCCCAGCTTTATTGAGATATAATTGGTTATAATATTGTATAAGTTTAAGGTGTACATCATAATGATTTGATAAATGTATATACTATGAAATGATTAGCACATTAAGTTTAGTTAACATACTCATCACCTCACATAGCTGCAATTTTTTGTGTGTGATGAGAATTTTTAGATCTACTCTCTCAGTAACTTTAAAATACCCAATACAGTGCTGTCACCATACTGTACATCACATCCCCAGAAGTGGACGTCTGTACCGTGTGACCATCTTCACCCATTTCACCCAACCCCCACCTCTGGCAACCACCAGTGTTCTCTGTTTCTGTGAGTTCTGTTCTTTTATATTCCACATATAAGTGAGACCATACAATGTTTGTCTTCCTCTGTGTGACTTATGCCATTTAACGTAATGCTCTCAAGGTTATCCAAGTTGTCACAAATGGTAACATTTCCTTCTTTTTAATGGTTGAATAATATTCCATTACACACACACACACACACCCACACACACACACACAGATACACACACACATCTTCTTTATCTACTCATTCATGGATGGACACTTAGGTTGTTTCTATGTCTTAGCCTTTGTAAATAATGCTGCAATAAATGTGGGGGGGTCCAGATACCACTTCAAGATAGTGATTTCATTCCCTTTGGATATATATCCAGAAGTGGAGTTACTAGATCATGTGGTAGTTCTATATTTAATTTTTCAAGGAAGCTCTATACTATTTTCCATAGTGGCCATACTGATTACCATTCCCACCAAGAGTCTACTAGGGCTTCCTTTTCTCCACATCTTCACCAGCACCACTGTCCTTTTGATAATAGTCATTCTAATAAGTGTGAGGTGATATGTATTTTTGGTTTGGGTTTGCATTTCCCTGATGATTAGTGATGTTGAGCATCTTTTCACATACCTGTTGCCCATCTGAATACTTTCTTTGGAAAAATATCTATTCGAGTACTTTGCCCATTTTTAAATTGGATTATTTGGGGTTTTTTGCTATTGAGTTATATGAGTTCCTTATGTATTTTGGTTATTTACCCCTTATCAGACATTTGGTTTGCAATATTTTCTCTCTTCCATAGGTTGCCTTTTCATTTTGGTTGATCATTTATTTTGCTGTGCAGAAGTTTTTTAGTTTAATGTAGTCCTACTTGTTTGTTTCTACTTTTGTTACTTGTTCTTTAGGATCACATCTAAAAAAAATCACTGCCAAGACAAATATCAAGGAGATTTTTCCCCCATATTTTCTTCTAGGAGCTTTACAGTTTCAGGTCTTATATTTAAGTCTTTAACCCATTTTGAGTTAATTTTTGTGAATGGTGTAATATAGGGGTCTAGTTTCATTCTTTTACAAGTTAATATCCAACATTCCTAGCACAATTTTTTGAAGAAAACCATCTTTTCTCCACTGAATGTTCTCGACTCCCTTGAGAAATATTAGTTGCCTATATATATGTGAGGGTTTATTTCTGGGTTCTCAATTCTGTTCCATTGGTATGTGTATTTTACACCAATGCCATATTATTTTGTTTACTATAACTTTGTAATATAGTTTGAAATCAGACAGTATGATGCCTCCAGCTTTGTTCTTCTTTCTCAAGATTGCTTTGTCTAATTGAGATCTTTTTGGTTCCATACAAATTTTAGGACTGTTTTTTTCTATTTCTGTAAAAAATGCCATTGGAATCTTGACAGGGATCGCACTGAATCTATAGATAGTTTTGGGTAATATGGACATTTTAACAATATTAATTCTTTCATCAAGGAGCGTGAAGTATCTTTCCATTTGTTTGTGTATTCTTCAATTTCTCCCATCAAAGTCTTATAGTTTTGGTGTATAGATCTTTCACTTCCTTGGTTAAATTTATTCCAAAGTATTTTACTGTTTTGATGCTCTTGTAAATGGGACTGTTTTATTTCTTATTTTTAGGTAATAATTGTCTTGCACTTAGTGGAAATTTTGCTTAAGTGTCACAATTAAATATGATATTTGCTGAACATTTTTGTTAGCTATACCTTATCAGATTAGAAATGCTCCATTATTGTTAAGAAGCTTTTCGTGAATGAAAGTTGAATTTTATTACATACTTTCCTATATTCAGTTGAGATAAACATGGGGTTTTCAGATTCAGTTGTGAGTATGAGTAAATTACAAAAAAGATTTTCTTATGTTAAACCATCCTTAAATTCCTAGAATAAGGAATTCCAGCTAAGTTGTAATTTTTTTAAAAACCTTTAAAGGATTCAGTTTGCTAATATTTTGTCTAGGATTTTTGTGTCTATGTTCATGAGTGATTTCTTCCACTCTGTATCTATAGTCGACCCTTGAACGATGTGGAGGTTAGAGATACCAACCCTCCCCCCCAACACACACGGTTAAAAATCTGCCTATAACTTTTCACTCCCCCCAGAACACAATTACTAATACCCTACAGTTGACCAGAAGCCTTAACAAGAATATAGTCAAATAACATCTATTTTGTAATTTATGGGTATTATGTTCTATATTCTTTCAGTAATACCTAACTTTTTCTTAATTTTTTTGGTACTTCTAGGCTACACAGTTTGTCCACAAGTTTTTTCAAATTATTTCAAATCTATAAAAAAAATGTCCAGTACATTTGTTGACAAAAATCCACATTTAAGTGGACCTGCACAGTTCAAACCTATGTTGCTCAAGGATCAGTCGAATCTATTTTGCTAGCAATCTGATCTCAATGACTTTGATCAAAGTCATTTTCACCAAGATCCTACATATATTTTCCTCTTTTTATTAAATCCTAAAGCTACTTTCCTTCCCACATTTTTATTGAGATATAACTGACATAATACTATATTAGTTTCAGGTGTATAATAAAATGATTCAATATTTATACATATTATGAAATGATAGCCACAATAGGTCTAGTTAACATCTGTCAGCATACATAGTTACAAACTTTTCCCTTGTGATGAGAACTTTTAATGTCTACTCTCTTAATGGCTTTCAAATATTCAATAAAGTAGTATTATTCATAGTCACCATTTTGTACATTATATCCCCATGACTTGTTTTATAACTGAAACTTTGCACCTTTTGACTCCGTTCGCCCACTTCATTCTACCCCTAACCCCCACTTCTGGCAATCAGCAGAAATTTTTTTATCTCAAAACAGTTAAAATATTTGCATACTCTCTTTGCTTGAAGTAAAACCTTGTTCTGAATAAACAATACTTTCATATATATTGCATTCATGAGAACACTCGGATTATAAATTAATTCCAAAATGTAAGGGCAATATCACACTAAGTCTCCCACTGAGAGCAACTACAAAAGCTGGACTAAAAATGAAGAAGAGGGGAGGGAGAGAAGAAAGAGGAAGAGGAGAGGAAGAAGAGGCAAGCAGACAGATGCAGCCCATAGCCTGGAGCCGTCTCCCTGGGTTGAAGAGACACAACACAGAGTTCAGACCACCGCTCCAGCCAGGACTTGAGCAGACAATATCCCAGAGAAAAGAGAACCTCGGGAACATGAACCAAATATGCTGCTCAGACTTTGTACTCAAGGCACTTGGTGAATATATGGGTTATAAATACAGAAGTTGTAAAAGGAGACTAAAACAAGCAGAAAGCCGTTGCCAAGAGGCTAAAAAGTTAAGAAGTTTTTGTCAATCCCACTCTGCTTGGGACTTGAAGTTTAGGGTCTGACATGGACCAGGAGCCCTGGCTTTCAGGGAAGACCCTTGCTGGGCTATGCCTTCGGAGTCAGGTACACAGAAACAGAAAAGCCTGAAACCCCTCCCCAGTCATCATCATTGTTGACTGTATCTAAAGGAACAGCCTTATTCTACTGTCCACCAGAAAAAAATTCAATCTTCTCCAGAGGACGACAACAGTATCCAGAGACACCATAATTTTTCACATATGATGTCAGGTACTTAATAAACAATTACAAAGCATGACAGAAAACAAGAATAGATGACCAAAAACTAAGAGAAAATGCAGATAATATACTGACCCACAGGTGATCTACATATTGTAATTATCAAAAGGAATTTTAATAGAATTACAATTACTATGTTCAAGAAAATAGATTAAAGATAAAGAATTTTATCAGATACCTAGAATTTATATATAATCGATATAATAATAATTGAAATTAATAATTCAATACATGGGTTTAACAGCAGGTGAGACACAGCAGAAGAGGGGTTTTCTAAAGTGAAAGAGATGTCAGTAGAATAGATCCAAACAGAAGCAGAGAGGGAAAGAAAGAACTGAAAACACAGAACAGAGCTGAAGTGGCCCATGAAGCACAGATGAGCATACTAATGCATGTGAGGCTGGAATCCCAAAAGAAGAAAAGGGGAGAAAGAAGCAGCAGCTACAAAGACAATCACCAGGAGGCCAAAATGAATTCAAGATATCAAGCTACAGATCCAAGAAGCTGCACAAACCACAATTAAGGGAAATTGAAAGCAAACATGCCAAAGCCCCTCCCAGTAAACCTGCTGAGACCCAAATATAAAGAGAAAGTCTTAGAAGCATTCAGGGTGGTGGGTGGGGCTGCTAATGGCAGATCTATAATACATATATATCTGTACGTGTAATAGTACATATAGGCCTGACTCAGAGCTTCGTTATTACCATATGGAAGTGTGATAGCCTCTCTCACCCACTTTGCTATCAGGTGAAACTAAGGACAAAAGTTCAAATAATTCTTTGCTGAAGTTCCAAAGTTAAATTCCTTTTTTATTAACTTGGGGCAGAATTCTGCAAGATATTAATCGTGGCATACAAATTCTTTCCTATCTTCTTTTGTTTTCAGTTTTAAAAACCTGTCAGTCTATAAAAAGAAAAGCTTTTTATTGAAGTCTGATGCTTCTCTAACTGATAAAATAAATAAAGAAAATACACCAGCTACTGAGTATCAACAGTATGCTAATATATACTCATAATTTCACTTTCCAGGAACCCAAGGCCCATAAAGTAGACAATAAAAATGAGTTATTGTCATGGTGTGATGAGACTGATCTCTTAACAGACAGAATGCTGCTATGGTACATACTTAGGAATGGTGAGCTCATCACCATTTCAAAGGATTCAGAAATTCATTCTGATTTTTTCAACAACTAAGAAAATTATTTGTCTTAGTTATTAACATGAAAAGAAATCATATGCAAAAGCTTAAAAATAACATTGTGATAATAATCTACCAGCCCAGGCTCCGTGGGAGCTATTTGTCTTACCCAAACGAGGCCTGAAAATGCTGGGACAGAAAAACAGGCTCAAAAACAAAAGTGTCCTGTCACCTAGCCCTTCCTCAAGAAGGCCATGGCTGTGACTGGGAATCTCGGCTGACTATACGTCCCCATTTATTAGGGGTTTAGATACTGTCCTGGTGAATGATAGCATAATAGAAGAACATGATTAAAGTTTTCACAGATGGTTTAAAGAAACCAAAAGAAGAAACGTTGGGGGAAAAAAATCAATACTTCTATTAAAAGACTAATTCTTAGGCTTTCAAAACCTATAATGCACATCAGCAACACTATAGTATGCAGGTTGAAGAAAAGAGCCCCTGTTGCTCATTTCCCTTCAAGTCCTGACATTTTCTTTTAAATAGCCTGACAGTATCTACTAAAAGCAACATCTTCTCTAGCTCATGTGTGAAAGAAACCATCCATCCTTGGGAGTGATACCCATGACCAAGACCTGGCCAGCTAAGTAACTCAATCCCCTGGCCACAGTGACTGGTTCAGTGATGGACACATGACCCAATCAAAGCTAATGAAAGTCAGTCTCGGGGTATGCTGGAAAGACTGAGAGAGAAGGAAAAGGAAACTTCTGCACTGTTGGTGGGATTATAAACTGGAGCAGCACTCTGGAAAACAGGATGGAGGTTCCTCAAGAAATTAAAAACAGAAATACCATACAACCCACTTGTATGGATAATTCCACTTCTGGGTATTTATCCAAAGAAAATAAAAACACTAATTCAAAAAGATATGTGTACCCCTATGTTTACTGCAGCATTATTTATAGTAACCAAGATACAGAAGCAAGCTGTCCATCAACAGATGAATGTATAAAGAAGATGTGATACAAACACACTCACACACACACACACACATACACACACAGTGGAATATTACTCAGCCATAAAAAAGAATGAGATCTTCCCATTTACAACCACACTGATGGATCTAGAGGGTATTAGGCTAAGTGAAGTCAGACAGAGAAAGACAAATACCATATGATTTCACTTATATGTAGAATCTAAAAAAACAAATGAACAAAAAAATAAACAACAACAACAAAACAGAGACAGATTCATAAATACAGAGAACAAACTGGTGATTTACAAAGGGGAGTGAAGGGATGGGTGAAATAGATGAAAGGGATTAAGAGGCCCAAACTTCCAGTTATAAAATAAGTAAGTCATGGAGATGCAAAGTACGGCATGGCGAATACAGTCAATACTATTGCAAAACTTTATATGGTGACAGAGGGTGACTACGCTTATCATGGTGAGCATTTCATTATGTATATAATTGCGAAATCACTACACTGTACACCTGAAACTTATTGTGTCAACTGTACTTCAGTTAAAAATTACATATATATTATTACAATGAGATATATATACATATCTGACAAAACAGGAGATACAAAGAGAAAGAAAAAAAGAGATTGAGAAGCATGCTCACTCTTCAGCTAGACTTAAGTCTAGAGATGCCGTAGCCTTTCTCCCCTATCTAAAAATGAAGCCAACATGAAGAGCAGAGCCAAGAGATCTAAGACCCTGAATCAAAGAATCTCAGAAGCCAGCCGTGCCTGTACCCTTTTTTGCTTGAGCCAGATAGAATATGAGTGGAATATTCTATCTTTTGTAGTAAGAAGAGTCTGAGCTAGTAAGTTCATTCTGATGAAAGGCAGCCATTCTAATAGGTACTGTTGGGGATGCCTCAAAAGACCTCTCAGTTGGAAGTGCTAGTGACCACGGGGGACCAACAGCCAGATTAGACCATGGTTGGCAGACATGGACAAAAATATATATGCTTTGGAGAAAACATTCTGGACTGCACTGAACTCAATGTAAGACCAGGGAGTATATATAGTATGAGACCAGCCTCTGGCATTAAAATGAAAAGTAAGATGATTTCATTCCATTCTAAGTGACTTTTCCAAAAACTAATCAGGCTACCAAACGTCTCAGTGCTTTCTGATAATAATAAGCAAGTATAATTCCGAACAACGTAAGAGCAGAGACCTACATTCAACTTTCACTAAAATTATCAATCACTATTCATCCAATTACTTTGATTAGAAGCCTTGCTCGGGATTACGCTCACCGGCAGGCATTCCGTTTCAGCTTATTTAAACTTCCCCGTCACCTTCCTGCTACCTTGTACTAGACAAGCCACACAGCCTCCACATTTGGGTTGAAACTGGCAACAAGGAATCAATGATTGCTCTGCGGTAACTGAGCAACTAAAAGGCTTGGAAAAATTCTGTTGGCCACCTGCTCCTCCTCTGGATTTGAGAGAGCTCAAAGCAATGAGGCTGAACGCTGACAACTGTCACTCTGCTCAGCCCACAGCTTTTGGGGTATGTTTATGTTGCTTAGTTATGATTCAATGACGCAGAAGAAGCACAAACTGGGCCAAGCCTAATAGTCTGCGGCATTAATGGGCTTGGCTAAAGTGTTTCTTAAAAACATTTCAGTTAAAGGCACCACTATCTATGGTAACAAAATAAGAAGCCCTGTCTGCCACCCACCAGCTTTACCACTTTTGAGAAGATCACTCACCTCTATACCTTGCTCATCAGCAGAATGTAAGAGTCAAATTAAATGATTACCGTCCAGAGCGAACAGTTGAGAAATGTGTGATCTCTAAACCTGGAAGCTTATGGTCATGTGCCTCCCGGGCAATGGTGTCTGGAATTCTGTCATTAAGTTACGGAGACAATATCATTCATGCTGCGATTCTGCAAGGCTATGGTCATTTTCACATTAGAATTTCAAACTGAGCTGAAATGAAGTATTTTTTCTTTTGACTAAGTAAGGCTTCACTTGGATTTTGAATTAAGGAAAAGTTTAGGCTAACAATTAACCTTGGATTAATATTTATTTTACTAATGTTAGCGATCTATCCCATGTTGATATTCTATTTCCTCCAGGAAATTTTTATGCCATCATAAAGTTCTAGCTAATGCCACTAAATTTTAGACATAAAACACACTGCTAGTGAACAATATTAACTGCTTATTTGAAAGCCAACTATTTATAAAAATCAAAAGAAGTATAATCTAAATATACTCAGAGAAAAAAACGAATGAATCTGCCACCATATTCTTTCCTGTCACACAGTCTGTCCCAGAAGGACTTGTGATAGGAAGCATGCTCGGTTCCATGGCTATAGCAATACAGAACAAGCAAGAAAGTGTTCGAAGGCATCTCTTCATTTTCTTTTTCAAGAGCTTGTTATCAAGCTCATTGCACAGAAGATATCCAGGAGCAAATGTGAAGGCGCCACGGCCATGGGTCCTGGCAACGGACGGCAGGAAGGGCTGGGGGCATCGAAGAGGACTTCGGAATCAATCAGATCTGCGTTCTGGCCCCCTCATTCCTGAGCTGTGAACCCTTGGACAATTTATTTCATCTCTCTGAACCTCTATGTCTCATCTTTATTTAAAGAACCAAAAAGTACTTCCAAGGGCTGTTGTAGGGAATAGCGGAGGGAATTATGTACATAAAATTGACTACAGCGTGCTTGCAACACAATGCAGACTTTGCTTCCCTTTTCTTTTGGCCAATCCAGGTGAGTCATTTCAGACCACTATAAAGAGAGAACGCAGACTGGTAAGAGCTCTCTCTCCCCAGCCATCGGTGAATGGGAAGGGGGCTGCTTTCTATCTGAGTTGACATTCTCCAGTAACTATTGGCATAATTTCTGTGGCTAGGCTAGGGGACCACGTGTGACTGAAGAAGGTAAAACACAAACGGACCTCAGCAATGTACCTCATCCACCACGTGAAGAGCTTGATTCTCTTGCTTCTGATTCAACATTCAGTGACAGGGCTTTTCTCACATCACCTTCACAGTGTGGGGACATCCAGTAGACTCTGCCTTGGTTTCAGTGTCCTATGTTCTCACCTGGGCCCTTTCGGGTATTTTTAGTGGAAAAATCCACAGCCTGTGGTTGCACCACATCCCTTCACTGTCCCTGTATTAATTCCCTGACTGGTTACCATAAAAACCCACTCACGTTACTGAGCTCTTTCCTGTCTTGCTTCTCACGGTATTGTGGGGAGGAAGAGAGATTCTAGAGAATGTTGGGCCATGAGATGTAAGACAAGAGGAGCAGTCTGCTTTCAACGTGAAACCAACTCCCTTCAGGAAACGTGCCCAAGATCAAAAAGACTTGTGGAGATACCCACTGCAACCTTAGAGAAAAGAAATGGAACCTAGAAAGTTCTTCCCAGCAAAGCGACTCTCAACCTCAGAATCTCTAAGACCCCCTGCAAGAGCTTCTCGAAAATGTAGGTAACCGGTACCGTCTCTGGCACACAGAAACTCTGGGGATGGGCTGGGGCGTCTGTACATTTTTATAAACGCCAAGTCAAATGTTGAGAAATGCTGGCTTAGTGTATGACAGCTAGGGAGATGCAAATCTAACTTGGAATCAGATTTCTTTCCATCACGGGCAGCGGGCAGTGCCTCTCACCGGTTGGTGGGACATGGTTTCTAAAAAGGCAAGGGTGGAGGGTTCTGGAAAGGAAAAGGGCTGGAAAAGGGTTCTGTGGAGAAGAAAGCTAGGAACCAGTAAGTTAAATTAAACATTTGTCTTTAATAGCCCAGAATCTTTAATACGCCAAGGTGCATTGTACCCTACAAGAAAGGGGTACATTTTTTAAGCTTATCTAATCACACACACAAAAAATAATCTCCTTTTGAAAAGCATCTCATAGTATTAGTAATCTGGAAAACACTTTGGTTAGCGCTGCTCTAATATAATTGTCCTCCATTAACTGTTTCTAGAGGTTTCCTAAAGGACAGCGTGACAAACATACTCATTTCAAAAGCTATTTGTGTTCCTGTGCTCCTGCCCCAGGGCTGAGTCCACCGGAGATAACTTCAGAACCAGGCGATGAAGGTCCTGTTTCCCACTTTTCCCCACCTAGGATGCTACTCCAAACAACTCAACACTTGGTTCTAACTTTCATCCCTTGTGTTTTGATACCTATTAGTCAATTTCTTCCCCATAATAAAAGTAACATTCTTCGATTTTTTATAATCAAGATGTTTGTCTCCTGCGGAGGCTCCCATCTGATCTTTATTTTAGGGCGAGCCTCAGTTGGATGAAGATTGATGGATTTAAGGCCTGAAAGGGAACTGCAGTAACTGTCGCTGATTTTTTTACAGAATGCTTATGTCCTGTAGCAGAGTGAATTATTCCAAAGAGCCTACACTCCCAAGTTTCTAATAAAAAAATGCAGACAATATGAAAATATATCTTTAGCTCTAGCCCACGTTCATTATACATATTCAGTCGTTCCTCCCTAGTTATCTGAACCCCCCCAGGAACAAAGGTGTCAGCGGCCACACCAGGTGGGGCGCGGGCCCTCTAGCGGTCCTGACCCTCCTCCAGAGGCGCCTGCCACTGTTGTTGCCTCTGTGACAGCTCAAGGAGGTGGCCGGGGACCTGAGCCCTTTTCCAAATACCTCCTCTTTGAAAATGAAACTTTGCTCTTCACTGCACAATTCGGAGATGACCAAGATGTTTAGGTCCAAGGTCTCACTTTCTCAGCTCGGGATACAATTCGTGTCTCATTAATTTTTCTAACACTCCTTGACTAAAAGAAATGGCTAACAGTTTTTTTCACTAAGCAGTTAGGTTCACTAGCTTATGAGTATTTATGTCCTAAAAACTCAGTAGCTGTTTAAGAAAAGAATCCAATGAACTGAAAGAAACAGAATAGTTTTTACCTCATCCTTCACCACCATCACTGACTAAGGGGATGTGTGCTTCTCTCGCGCACTGCAGCGCTTCTCACACCTTGGGATCAGATTAGACACCACACCTAATTTTGTGTAGCAATTGCTTTTTATCAGAGTAACTGCCGAAAATGTGGTTTCCCAAAGATGCAATATCATCAAAAAGAGTGTGGCTCAATCTAATGTTGAAAGTATGAACTACCTTGAGCTAGTGGTTTGCACAATGGCCAACAGAAATCTAGCATACTTTACTTGAAAATTTACAATATTCCAAAAAACAACTGTGGATTCCCTTTGGTGCTTTGGGCTACCTTGGTACCCAGTGTGGAAACCACTGACTTAGGTAAACGACTCCTTCTGGGATGTTTTGTAATCCTTCTCGAGCCTTTCAGTCACCCAAATACGTGCCATGAAGGCAGATTGGGGGTTAAATGACCATAAGAGGAAAGATGATAATTTCACCATATACAGACAGGAGGCAGAGATGATGTTTCAGCCTAATTGACAAAAGATGAATGTGGCCTCTTTGATTTATGATGCCTCTCAGGTAGAGAGGCCTGATTTTTACCTCTTGGACAGTACCGCATTATACCCTGCTTACCAATGAATAAAAGAAGAACTATTTAATACACCGTTTATTTGATAAGATTTCCTTACATAACCTTTCTGGCTTGGTTCGCATATTATTCTCCCCATAAGCTGCTTATTTTCTATGGATTAATGATTCGATTGCAAAATATTTTGGCATTATTCACTTTGGGCTTTGGATGCTATAAATCTCCTCCAAACCAATGTTGTAATAAGGTCTGTATCTTTGCATAATAAGATACAATAGCTATGCAAATTAACTAGATCCCGGTAGAAATTAGATCTAGTTGACATAATAATTTTAATTTTATGTATTTGAGCTTCAGCTATGAAAAGACTTTCCTGATAAAAATCAGAGGCTATTTTGCAACTCAAGGTAGCTTTAGAATGATAACAAGAAGCTCCCTGCTCTGCCCAGTCTGAGGATTTTGGTGGACAGCTTTCCCATCAAACACATGTATCACTGGCTTACCCAGCCTATTTCAAATGAATGGAAATCAGAGAGCATGTCACCCTAGACAATCCTGAAAAGGATAGAATGGCATGGGGTCCCCAAAAAGCCCCAAAAGGAATATAGCAGATCTCTGGTCCTGTTCCCAGCTCAGCTCTCATAAGCTCTGTGACCTGCGCTAGGCTTGTCCCATGACATAGAAGTTACTCAGCACTCCTGGGCCCACTCAGTCATGGTGTCAATCAGAATTTCCAAACACCCTTCAACTACCATGCATGAATCAGATTTGAATCCAGCCCTTGTTTAACAAGTCAGAAAACTGAGGCTCAGGGACGTGAAGAGATCATCGTAGGTCAACGGAACAAGTGCAGCTAGGATCGAGGTTCCCTGCCTGCCTGCCTGGAATTCATGCCATGCACAGAGCGACTAAAGCCATTTCTTTCAGCTCTACCAATCCATGATTCTTGTGATCAGAGAGAGGGAGGATTTAGAATACTGAATAAACCTCGAAAGAAAATAGAAATGTCAAAAATCCAGTTATCTTGCTAACTATCTGGACTCCTAGATCCAGAATAAGAGCTTCACGAGGGCAGGGATTTTCATCTCTTGTTCACTTCTGTATTTCCAAATCCTAGAATACTGCCTAGTGCCTAGGAGACACTCAGCAAATTTGTTGACTGAGTGCACTGGCATACTGTAAGAAAGGGTAATGACTGTGGGTAGTATTTATACTTAGTAATCAACATTCTGGAAGGAAATAAGTTACTAGATTTTTTAAAGTCTGCTTAGATGAACTTTATTTCATGTTCTTCAGAATCAAATAATAATCTATAGAAATAACAGTAATGTCTGTGGTAAGTTCTCACTGGCTAGGATCTATTGAGGGTAGTATTATAGTAATATCTTTGTTATCCAATGCAGTTATCCTGCTTATGGCTTTTTGTTGTTGTTGCCTATTTGAAATGCTAGTCTCATAGGGCATACAAGTATGAAATCAGAGCCGGAAGTCTACCGCTTCTGTTGAGGGTTTCAAATTTGAACTCCCGAGAGGGGAGACACACAGAAGAAAGCCATGCCTCTGGATAACTGTGGCATTATGTGACCCGAGGTTGGACAGTATCTCCCTTCTAAGGATCCCTCCTGCAATACAGGGGTATTAATGCACTTGCTACTGGCTCCTAGAACATCAGCATATGGGGCTTCTACAGTATCATCTTTTTGGAACAGTCTGAAGTATTGCTGAGAATGTGACTCCACTTGGCAACTTCATCCTAAGAAATTCAGTAATGTGTGCACTCATTTTCATCCACAACTTGGTAGTTTTTTATCACTGATGTTTGTTCATACTGGGTCCAAGTTAGACAAGTGTTGAGTTGTTGAGAGTAGCATGCTAGTTGGGGAGAAGCATGGGACAGGATCTTCCTCACCTGGTTCTAACCTAATCGGCTCAGCTGGGAACACCCAGTGGAGGGCACTGGTGGGATATGCCACAGAGATGACCAGAAGTCTGCAGCGCCGAAGAGTCATGTGAGCTAAGGGAGCAAAGTTGGAAAGAAGCAGGAAGTGGATGAAAGTTCACCAGAAAAGTTCATGGAGAGTACAGAATGCTAGGAAACACCAATATGTAAGTGATGGGAAGGGGACTATGCAGGATCAGCCAGAGAAGTAGGGAAAAACTATAAGAGCTTATTGTCACTTTATATAAGCCAAGGGAAGTTAGAGTTTAAAGGACAGCAGTTAAAGCATCAAATAATGGAGAGAAGGCAGGCCATGGTGATATCCATAATCTGGCTCCCAAGCACTAAAAATAATAATTAAGATGCCATGAATCAAATTGCAGTGAGATGAGCAATAACACAAAGCCAGAAACCCACAACGACTTCAGGGCAAGAAAAGTTAGGTGATGAAAACAACACAACCCTCATGCAGTCAGCTAATCCACACCCAGGGACAGCCTTCATTCCAACTTTAGGTCCGGATTCCAATTAGGACAATGGTCCAAGGCTGCAGGCAAGTGCTTTATTTCCCTTGGCTGTAAAAAATTATCATAAAAGTCAAATGCTATTAATTTAATCCTTTTCTCCCCCTCTATCAAGACCTCTATTCCTTGACATGGATCCCACATGCTTAGGACTAAGTTGGTTATTCACATGTTTTATAAATGTAGAAAAACACATTTAATGATACAATTAGCCCTGGCTGCAAATCCTTATTATATATGACATTTGGGTTCTTCTATCAATTCTGGGACATTCTTCCAATATATACCTTTCCTGTTTCTTACAACCAAGAATCCTAAATAATATCCAACATTTTAAATTGTCAAGAAATAGAATTTTAAATATTAATTATTATTATATTCTAAAAGAATAGATATTTTAAATATTAATACATAAGAAAAAAAACCAGAGCCTCCGAGTAAAGATTATTCCTTCAGAGTGAGTATTAGCTCTTTGAAAGACATCACCTTACCGTTCTCATTTTTTACCGTTCTCATTTTTCTGCAGATGACCGACACATTCACCAGAGACTGGATTCCAATCCAAGAACTGGCACTTCATAACCACAAAGTGTATTTAAAGTCTAATTTGTAGTAAGTCTCATTTGTTTGTTGAGTTGAAAATATGTAACTCCTTATTAAAAGATTTAAATGTAAATATTAATGTTTCTAATTGCCACATATTTTTAAAGAGCTTTGGAAAAAAATTTTAATGTAACAACTTGGATGAGATGGTTTCCTAATAGTAAAGATGAACTTAGTGTTTTCTGGTGACCCTAACCATAGAATCCTGTCTATAATGTTAAAAAATCTAAGTAACGGGGCACCTGAGTTGGCTCAGTCGGTTAAACATCCGACTTGATTTAGGCTCAGGTCATGATCTCAGAGTCAGTGAGATCACGAACCCCACGTAGGGCAAGATTCTCTCTCCCTCTGACCCTCCCCTCTACACCTACCACCCACTTCCCCAAACCCCTCCTCGTGTGGGCTCTCTCTCAAAAAAAAAGAAAAAGAAAAAGAAAAATCTAAGTAACAACTGGGCTAGAAGTTTCCACAAGGTTATAATTCTTTCCTGTGCCCACCTCCACCTCTAATTTTCTTTTTTTTATTTTATTTCATTTATTTATTTGACAGAGAGAGAGAGATCACAAGTAGGCAGAGAGGCAGGCAGGGAGGGGGAAGCAGGCTCCCCGCTGAGCAGAGAGCCCAATGCGATGATGCGGGGCTTGATCCCAGGACCCTGAGATCATGACCTGAGTCGAAGGCAGAGGCTTTAACCCACTGAGCCACCCAGGCGCCCCAGCCACCTCTAATTTTCATCCCTACTTTCCCGTCAAACCTTTACACACAGCTCCTGAATTAGATCCTTGCCTTCCCTTCTCCACAAACATGTCCCTAGGTTGACAGGATTCGAGTTTCATTTTAAATTCTTCAGGAAAGATATTACACACTGGGTCAGAACCTTTATTAAAAAGAGAGCTGCTTCCTAGGTGTCAGGTGAACATCTTGAAATTGTGCTCTTTCAAGCACCAGAGTGTTATTTAGTTTTAGAGTCATGATTTTCCACATAAAAGGTCCATTAGTGTGATGGAAAAAAAAAAAAGACTGAAGTAGCTGGCTCCTTATGAGCAATCAAATGAAAGCCTGGAGTCTGTCATGCCCTCTGCTTGTGACAGAACAAACATTTCTGCCCTTAATCATACAAGTAATTTTTTAAGTGTCATACAAGTATTTCTAGATAAGCAGTAAGATTCTATTATCTTTATTGAAGAAAAACAGGTGAGAAAGTGAGCAATATTGAATCAGATTTTAACTGCAAATGTAGGTAAGATAAGAAAAGGAATAACAAGGTCTGGAAGTAAATCCCAAAGATCTTATCAATGTAAATCTAGTTTGTTTTTATTACATAATACATGTTTAAATAAAAAGTGATTTAAAAATCTGAGCAAACGAAAAGTAAAGCGTAAGGAAGGAAAAGTCCCCAAATCAAAGAAATTCAATTTTTTTAACAAATTATCTTTTTTAAAACCAAGGTCTTTGACTCTTTGTTATTTTTAATTTGGTAAGACACATATAAAAGTCACCATCTTGATGATTTTTAAGATTTTTAATTTATCTATTCAAGAGAGAGAGAAACAGAGGAAGAGCACGAGGAGGAGCAAAGGGAGAGGGACAAGCAGACTCTGTGCTGACCCCAGATCCCGCTGCAGGGGCCCCGATCCCAGGACCCCAAGACCATGACCTGAGCTGAAACCAAGAGTCTGACACTTAACCAACTGAGCCACCCAGGTGTCCCTGACATCTCAATGATTTTTAAGTATATAGTTTAAAAGTATTCAGTACATTCACGGTGTTGTTCAACAAAACCTCAGAAGTTTTCATCTCGCAAAATACAAACTCTACCAGTTAGACAACACTGCGTTTCCCCCTCCCCCCACCCCTTGCCACCACCATTCCACTTTCTGTCCTTATGAACCTAAAGACTCCAGATACCTCATGCAAGCTGAGTCCTACAATACTTTGTCTTTTTTTGTACCTGGCTTATTTCACGTCACATCCTGTCCTCATGGTTTATCCATGTTATAGCGCTTGGCAGAACTTCCTTCCTTTTTAAGGTAGAATGCTATTCCGCGGTATGTATAGTCCACATTCCGTTTATCCACTTATCTGTGGATGACCACGTGGGTTGCAGCCAACCTTCTTTTTCTTGTTGTTTTTTGTTGTTTTTTGGTTTTCGTTTTTTGCTTTTGGGGGGGGGATAAATGACTTTATTTCTCTGCAAATTGATGCCACAAAAAGGAAGGGTAAATACTATTGGAGAATAAAGAAGATTTAAGAAAACGTGATAGTTTACAGCCAACCTTCTTTGACTTAAGTTTCAAACAGATGAAACTAAGTAGGCACTGGTGCTGGAGTCAGAACACCTGGGTTCAAATCCTTCCACTCCCACCTCCATGGTAGCTCCGAAAATACGCAAGTTAAGACAGAAGGTAAAGGAAAGATAGGTATACCACAAAGCACTCAGCAAATTAAAATACCGACATTATGGGGCGCCTGGGTGGCTCAGTCATTAAGCGTTTGCCTTCAGCTCAGGTCATGATCCCAGGGTCCTGGGATCGAGCCCCTCATCGGGCTCTCCCCCTGCTTGTATTCCCTCTCCCACTGTATCTGTCTCTGTTAAATAAATAAATTTTTTTATTTTATTTGTTTATTTGACAGAGAGGGAGAGATCACAAATAGGCAGAGAGGAAGGCAGAGAGAGACAGAGATCACAAATAGTCAGGGAGGTAGACAGAGAGAGAAGGGGAAGCAGGCTTCCCGCTGAGCAGAGAGCCCGCGGGGCTTGATCCCAGGACCCTGAGATCATGACCTGAGCCGAAGGCAGAGGCTTTAACCCACTGAGCCACCCAGGCGTCCCAAATAAATAAAATCTTAAAAATAAAATAAAATACTGACATTACTAGGTTCTGATGAGGGTTTTCAGAAAGTCATCCAAACATTTGTTTGTGGCTACGAATAAGGACAAACACAGGCTAGATGCTAAAACTGCAGGTGCAAAACTGTCCTCCTATGAGGACAATGCTGGCCATGGGACAGCTGTCTAACTGGTAAACAGCTGTAAACAGTGGGGGAAATCAGGTGATAGGGAGGCACAATGGCCCAGCCCCTCAGTCTCTGGGGCTCAGGAAAGGCTTTCCGGGGCCGAGTCCTAGCCAGGAAGAGGGTCCGGGACAGCAGAACCAGACGCAGATGTGAGAGGCTGAAGCACAAGCTTGGGAGAGAGAAACTAACTCGATGGGAAGGGAATCTCAATAAGCAGAGAGCCCCAAAAGAGAACAGAAAAGACAAAACACAAGGCCTAATTAAGTGTCAATCAACAGAAAGAAATGAAAACCCACTAGAAGGCATGCATCGCTGGGTACCCATTCTGGTGCCAGTGTGAGTCTCCTGGCCCTGGCTTGCCTGGAATAGCTTCATCCGCTGAAAACAAATTGTGGCTCAGGAGTATAAATTAAAATTGCAGCAGCAAAAGCTGACGCTCATTAAAAGCTTACAGACTTTGTGTCACACTTCATGCCATTAAATGGAAATATTTTAAAAGTTGAAAACATATCCAAAAATTCATAAAACACAAACTGCTCCACTTCAGTCTCTGGTTTTTCAAATATAAGCAACATGCCAAGTTCCTATATTATAGCTTCATATTAGTCTTTACTTATCACGCCCACTTGATCCCAAAAAGGACTGAATCTACCATTTTATTTTATCTGGTCATCAAATTTCAAGAGCTCCCAGAACTGTAAAGGACCTACAAGGTTATTGGTCTTCAAAGAGAGTTTCTGTGCCCCAGACACTCCCCAAGGAACGGACTAGACCACTAAAATGAGAATTGAAAGGCCTGTGCCCGGCTCAGAGGAGAGTCCAAGAGACCCTGGGACATAGAGTCGGGACCGTGCAGGAGCATCCCAGGCAGGACCTAGGGGACATCCTTCCTTCACTTTTCCACGTACTGACTGGCCCTTCCACTCCTGTCATCAGGGCCTTCTAGGAGCTGTTTCTGAACTCTGGTGATGCTCATCATAGGAACTGGTGCTGCAGGGTGAGAAAAGTTCCCCAGGAGAGCGGCAAGGAAGAAAATATGGCAGGTAGAAAGAGGAGTGTGAAGACCACCACAGCTTCCAGCACACACAGTGAGGGGGGAGGGGCAGAAGGTAGAGATGGAGTGGGTGTGACCCAGAGCACACCTCGCCCTCGTCAGGGTGTGTGGAAATGTGACACACTTCTGGGTAGGGAGAGACAGGAAACATATCAGCAGGGCATGGAGTAGGGGTGACAACATGGTAGGCAGCAGCAGACAGGGAAGGAAAAGTGTGGGGCCATAGGCTCTGTGAAGGACGTGTCTGCAACACCAGGACATCCTTATTGCAAACCTTTTATGGCCAGATGCTATTAAATATTTGAATCAAATAGTGAACTATCATTGCTTGGACTCCATGCTCACCAGGCATTGGTGTGGCATAGTCTGCCGACCAGAGGGAGAACACAACCCAGTCACTCTTTTCCCAAATCATGTGTTTGTTTCTTGTAAGTCTGGGGAAGGTCTACTGCTGAAGGATATTCAAGTCCCTCAGTCTATAAAGGCCTCAATCTGTAAAGGGAAGTTCCTGGAAGGCTGGCTTTCCCAAGCTGGTACTGCCCGGGTACAGCCTTGGCTCCTTAGCAACTTCCCCTCTCTCTGCCCAGGGATCCACAGCACTGTGACCACCACTAAAACCCGGCTTGGGCTGCAGCTCTGCCCATGGCCACCCAAGCCTTCCGCATCTTGCTACTCTAACAGCCTTGGACTAAAGCACAAATATCCTATAACTTTGCATTTGCCCAACTGGACCTTACTCAGCTTTCTAACCACTTCTCTATTTTGTAAAGTTGACTGGGCTCTTTTCTACTATTATCTCAAGATTTTAATAATTAGGGTCTACATGATCTTCTACTGACACTGTTCTCTTCCACATCATCCAAGTCATCCCCAAAACATGAAACATCCCAAGACTAAAGATCAGAATAATTTCGTATATCCCTCAAGTTGGCCCTGAATTGCTTAGGCCTGATAGCCACCTGACTTTCTACTCGGAAAAGAATTGGTGAAGAATAATTCTTTTATTTTTGTTTGTATTATTAACTTTTGGCCAAGGTCATTTTTATTTTTCTATTGACAGTAACTCAGTAACAATCCCTTTTACACTCTGCACACTTTATTGTTTTAATGGAAAGCAGTTCATTAATGTAGAATCAAATCAGATGCTTTGACTTCCATTCTTTCATTTTAATCAGTGTGACAAAAGTAAAAACAAAACAAAACAAATCCTGAACAAAACCTCTACAGAAACTTGTTAAATGAAGAGGAAAGGTGAGAGGAGCTTCTTGAAGACATGCATATGCTAAGCCCAGCTTACCTATTTTTACTTTTATGTCTGTTGAGCCATTTCTAAAGAAAACTAGAAAAGGTTTGCTCTGCTGAAGACAGAAGCCATGTATACAACTTCAGATTTCATACTGTTGCATTTCAATATTAATGATGTTCCTAAGATTCTTGCTTTTTTTAAAGTTTAGTCTTGCCAAATGTAATGAAATATCTTATCACAGAGAAACTCAAAATTACTGTTATAGGAGCAGAACTAAAACAACGTTACAGAGCTTTATGTTTGTCCCTAGACAAAAACCAACCATATAATCCATTGGGGTACTATTCCCCAAGATTCTAGAAAGTATACCCCTGAGATATAAGTTAGAAAGGAATATCATTCTTCAATTTCCTAAGCTATTTTACTTAAAGGAAATATTTTGTAGCACAGTCTAAATTATGGTGCCCATTTGATTATGGGCTAAATATTTGAGAAAGCTTAATAGTCTTAATATTCAAGTGAATATTTTTAAAGAAGAATTAAGTAATTCTTCTACCTACATTATTGACTTATTTGCCACTGTGAGAAGAAATAAATTCTAAAGAAGTTGCTAACATTAAATGTAGATTATAAGCTTTACAAAGTGAAAAAAAAAGATTCAAGGCAGCCAAATAATTGAATTACTTTGAAAAAGTATTCATATCTTAAAATAATAATTTGTTGTCAACCAAACTATTGAAAGTAAAACGAAATTTAACACATTTCAAACATAGCC
Source organism: Potos flavus (assembly GCA_028534135.1). Lineage (NCBI taxonomy): Eukaryota > Metazoa > Chordata > Mammalia > Carnivora > Procyonidae > Potos > Potos flavus. The sequence goes on along the minus strand of CM052899.1, from coordinate 33,783,462 downwards.
AGAATACTGAATACAACTCAGACCACACCAAAGTTCATTTCTTAAGTAATCTATGATGAACAGACTCACTTACCTATAAGTATAAGAAAAGAAGGTTAGGCTGGAACTACATCATTCCTCCTCTGGGTAAAAATCCCTCCGCTTCTTTTCTTGAAACGGAAAGGAATCTAAAACATAAATAAAATAAAATAAAATAAAATAAAAATAAGAAGTAGGAGCCCCTGTGAATTTCCATATCTCAGCTCTAGGTGATATTACAAAATGGTAGAAATTTAAATCATTTAGGATATAAAATACAATTCATTCCCCAAATGCAGGATGCTATTTTCCCCTCCCTATATTAATGGATAAAATACAAAATATTTGTTCACACACACACACGATTTAAAATAAATGGCGAAAGCCCTATAGAAGTGTGCGTGAAGGCAAGCACACTGACTTGAGAAGGAACCTCCCCCAAAAAAGCAAACCTCGCCAGGGAGAAACGTGCCCGCTGCCCACGCGCTGCTTCTGAACTCGCAGCTCGGCTTGCACGCTCTATCAGCGCTGAAGTCACTGGGGCTTCCAGGTTGGGGTCAGGAGTGAAAGTGCTGCCCCCCTCTGCAAGGACTGCGTGCAGCGCCACCACTTTTCTTTTTTCTTTTTCTTTTTCTTTTTTTTTAATGTTTTCATGGAATGCAATGTTAGAAAAGAGCAAATCTTCCTTGAAGTTTTACCCAAGGGACGGAAAGAGTGCACACGCTTCCAAAGGGTCCCGAGCCTGCGGGAAAGCCCTGCTCCCGGGGAGCGCTTCCCCTGTCCGGCTCCCCGCCACCCGTTCCCCGCGGCTGGCGCTGTCCCGCGGGCGGGCGCGGCGGGGAGGGGGCGCGCACACCGCCCCGCGGGTCCCCGGCCCCCGCCCGCAAGTGCTGCCCGCCACCCTGGCGCTCCCCGAGGTCCCGGCCGAGTGCGGCGTGGCGGGGATCGCTGACCGCACCGCGCCACCCCTGCCTTTAAGGAATTCCCCTGGAGGCCACAGATGTGTCAACGAAGATAAAAGCAGATGGAAAAGAGGTATAAGCAACACATTCTGGAAGCAAAGGCAGGGAAAATATTCTGGAAAGGGACTACGCCCTATTAGAGAAGTGTTAATAACTACAGCAATGCTATCCTCGCATTAATTAACAGTCCTCTTTCCCAAGAGTGTTCATGATCCGATCTCATGTGTCTTTATAATTCAAGGAACAGCAAAAAGTAAACAAGACTATTGTTCCCGTTTCACATGCAGGAATAAAAAAGGGCCAGAATGCCAAGACAAGACTGAGAAGCCCCCGGGGGGCCTGCCACTGCTCGTCCTTTCTCCATGGGGACCGCGGACGTGTCTACAGCGGATCTGTCACATTTCTGCTTCTTCCCGCACCTAAGTTTGAAGGTTTTCTCCGAAGCATCCCCATGAACAGTCAGTATAACTCCAGGTCCATTTGGAGCCACACCCTCTTCCCAGTTTACTGTGGGTTTGAGGTTCAAGTGGGTTGGGCCAGCCCAGGGACCGTCCTCTGGGGGACTGGAGCGGTGCCCTGGAGCGGTGCCCTCCACAGCGTCTCGGGGGACTCAGGGCTGCAGCTCGGCCTCTTCCGGCTTTGCTCTCACCACCAACACTTCCGTCCCTGCCTGGCTAATTAATCTATGTCCAAATGGAATTGCTGTTGGCAGAAAGGCAACAATGCCAAAGTAGAATAATCACTTGGACCTGAATCTGAGTTGTTTTCCATCCTTGACAACAAATAATGTTATTCCAGCGCCTGCAGGCCAAGAGTTGAAATGAGTTTATAATTTGGCTTCCAATCTCACATTCTCCTTCTCAACCACTTAAATTTTCTTTTCTGTCTTTTAGCATGCAGGGGGCAGCTTTGGAGGCTAAATCACTGACACGGTCTTTATTGATATCCTTAATGAATATTCTTTGCCATCTAAATAAAAAGGGGAAACATCCACATCATCCAAAAACCACACTTGTTTTAATAATGAAACTAAATAGACTGTCAGCTCATACCTCCATATGATCATTAATAATCTAATTTGTACTTCTCTCTCCAGCAACTTGAAGAGAAACATTCACAGTTTTTTCATCTACACACAGTAGTGCACATTCATCGGGCTTCTAAGTGCCTGGTCCTCTCAATGCCAAACTGGAGGGTGAGAGCCCCAGGATGGCCCAGCGCTGCCCTCTTTCCTAGTGAAAGAACTCATTAAAACTCCGATCCTTTGCTCTGGGAAGTACACTGTCTCCTTAGCAGTTCCAAACATCATGTTCCCCCAGAAAGCAGTCATCCCAAGCTAGTGATGGAAAAGGAAAGAGACAGGAAGGCAGAACCACTGACAACACGCCCTCAGAGATAGGGGTGGAAGGCGAATTGGCATCATGGAAAATTACTGAAGGTAAACGGAAGGTCCGTTAGGGAGAAGTGGGTGTGCTCAACTGGACACATCCTCTATTAGAAGAAAGGCAAGGGACACCAACTGCGCGACTACGACGTGCCATACCCTGTCCAGCTGCATTACACGTGAACTCATTCAATCCCCACAACAAGGCTATGCCTATGTGTGTTAACATTCCCATTCTACAGATGGGGAAAGTAAGGCTCACAGGGGTTAAGAAACCTCCCTACTAGTACATGCTAAAGCCAGGATTTTCCTGACTTTAAAACCAAAGTTCTAGAGAGAAAAAGGAAAAGCAAGCCTAGCTGCCAGAACTGGTCTTCTTGTGTGGTTCTCTAAGACCGTATGGGATCAACAGGTGCTTCACCTGCATTAAAGTGGGGGCCTGGCACATATGCCAAAGGTGGCCATTGAGGCCTTGAGAACACAGCCCCTCCCTGATCCCCTGAATCCCTCATCCTTTATAAGAAATCACAATGACAAAACACACTCTTGGACGAGTCTTCCTGAGTATCAAGGAAACAATTAGAATTGCTCAGAATAAAAGCTAAATCCAAGAAAGCAACTGCAGGTGTGCAGATATAGTGCCTTGCTTTGTTCCATTCAGAAAATAGTTCTCGACAACATCCCTTAGTCTAAATACCTGTAGCCAGATCTGAGGTCCCCTCTCCTATCGCCCGATGCCCAGTGTGTTCTCAGTCATTTGGCATACAGAGTGAGGATGATGGAGACAATTATGTGGCTTCACAAGTTTTAGTTATGGTAAAAAAGTAGGCAAGAGAAGCCGGATGTGCGGAGAGTGGCTGGGAGAATGTCCATGGAACAATCACAGACTTGGATTTGGAAGTTTCCCAGCAGGATTCTAAAGGTTAGGAGGTCCACCCCACCGCAGTCCCACAGTAATAGAGTCTGACATACATTAATTAACAGGACTCCGTAAATAAGTCAGCTTTTAATCATATTAAAAGGAAACTACCAAAACTCAACTAGTGAAAACAGCAATCAAAAATGTTGAAAATGAGTACGCCGAGATCGATAACATTTTAACAATCTAACAACCCATTCTATAAAATGTACAATTCCTAAGTGAAAGTTCACAGCAATTTAATTTCTAAAGAGCTTCAAAAACACTATTGATCCAATGGTACAATAATAACCCATCCACGTGCCTTAAGCTCCAAGGCTTCCTCACCTTCATAAATGTCAATCTTTAACTCTGTAGTCCATCTAAACCACATATGTATCAGATACATTGATTCCTGAAATGAGAGAAATAAGCAAGGAAGACTAACAAGCCCTTTCATCATCAATGTGCCAAAAGCAACAAAAGAAAGGCATCAAGATAGGCGGAGACTAGATATGTGGCTGCCAACTCAAGCTACCTGTGAGATTTTTCTTTGTGCGTACATAGATAATAATATATGTTTTTAAATCTTAATGGTAATGTCTTTTATTTGTATAAATCAGTGGAGTCCTCTATGTTACGGTACTAGAAGACAGAGCAAGGATAGTCAGGAACTGTGCGGACAACTTCTAAAATTATCTTTCTTAAGAATTTGTTTCAGGGGCGCCTGGGTGGCTCAGTGGGTTAAAGCCTCTGCCTTCGGCTCAGGTCATGATCTCAGGGTCCTGGGATCGAGCCCCGCATCAGGCTCTCTGCTCAGCCAGGAGCCTGCTTCCCCCTCTCTCTCTGCCTGCCTCTCTGCCTACTTGTAATCTCTATCTCTGTGTCAAATAAATAAATAAAATCTTAAAAAAAAAAAAAAAAAAAAAAAAGAATTTGTTTCAGAGGGGCCCCTGGGTGGCTCAGTTGGTTGTTTCCAACTCTTGGTTTCAGCTCAGGTCATGATCCCAGGGTCATGGGATCAAGCCCTGTGTTGGGCTCAGCACAGAGTCTGCTTCTCGATCTCCCTCTTTCACTCCCCCTCTGCTTCTGCCTCTGTCTCTCTCACTACCATGCCCTCTCTCTCAAATAAATAAAATCTTAAAAACAAAGAATATGTTTCAGAAAAGAAAGTGCCCTTGCATGCTACACATTATAAATCACGTGTAACTATATTCTTGACCACATTCCTTCCACATTAAATAATTATGCTGAAAATAGTATGTTTTAGAGCACAACTGACTTTAAAAGTCATGAGTTTCCCCAAAAATGTTGCTCTTCTGTTATCCAGTGAAATGAAAAACAGGATCACTGTGTCCTAGTCTAGCATGTACAGAAGCAGACTAAATAAGAAGATATCTCTTTATCTCTTTCTTATTCTCAATCCTTCCAGTGAAGTAGGTCACTCTTATTTTCTTCAATCTTTCATTCTGATAAATAGGGATAATCTCAAATACTCTTTGCAGAACTATTGAGACTATCAACAAAATTATATTGCTAAATTATTTGAAGTCTCTTTTAAAATGTACAGGTCTACAGCAATTACACTACTGGGTATTTACCCCAAAGATACAAGTGTAGTGATCCGAAGGGGCACGTGCACCCCAATGTTTATAGCAGCCATGTCCACAAGAGCCAAACTGTGGAAAGAGCCCAGATGTCCATCAACAGATGAATGGATAAAGAAGATGTGGTATATGTAAACAATGGATTATTACTCAGCCATCAGAAAGGATGAAATCTTACCATTTACATCGATGTGGATGAAACTGGAGGGCACTATGCTGAGCAAAAGAAGTCAATCAGTCAATCATATGGTTCCACTCATATGTGGAATATAAGAAACAGCACAGAGGACCATAGGGGAAAGGAGGGAAAACTGAATGGGGAGTCATCAGAGAGGGAGACAAACCATGAGAGACTCTTACCTATAGGAAGCAAACTGAGGGTTGCTGGAGGGGAGGTGAGGGGGATGGGGTAACTGGGTGATAGGCATTGAGGAGGGCACGTGATGTGATGAGCACTGGGTGTTTACACAACTGATGAATTACTAAACCCTACATCTGAAACTAATGATGTACTATATGTTGGCAAAAAAAAAAAAAAAATGTGTGGGTCTATTGATACCTTAAAAGGTATCAAATCATATTTTCTTTATAAAGATTTACCCAGTGCCTCCCAAGCTAGGCAGTGGGGTCCCTGTGGGCTCCCTGTTTGAGCCATCCTCACATTACGAACCCATGAACCACTAGCACGTCCAAGAATGAAATGGCTCACATCCGACGCAGAAATCCAAATACTATTAGAGCAGGAAGGAAGATGGACTAATTTGAACTGGGGAGGATAGAGTTTATGCAGCCTCTTGGAAAGAAACTACATTGCTCTGTTTGCCATTAGTTGTGAGCCTGCTAAAATCATCTCTCTCCTAAATCCGTTAAGAGGCAGTTGCTGTTCCTTCATAAAAGAGAGCTCCTTTCCAGCACATGACCCGCAGTGCTGCCGCAGTCAGACCCACAGGCAGTTGTTCATCTGATGAGACGTCCCCTCTGAATACGTTCTTCTGGGCCAGCTCCTCCCCATTAGGTCCTGCAGCTGCTCGCCATGTGCTAAGTACTATCGCCAATGCTAATGAGGGATGAATGGTGTTTCGAGGAGATCTGTTGTACTTCATCCCAAGCAGAACAACAGATTTGGATTTTCATTAGTTAGGGACTGAATGTTTATGTCCCTCCTAAAATTCGTACTGAAATTCTAATCCCAGCGTGATGGTATTTGGAGGTAGGGCCGTTTGGCCGTCATTGGGTCATGAGGATGGAGCCAGCCCTCATGAGTGGGATCAGTGCCCTGAGAAGAAGAGGCCAGAGAACTAGCTAGCTCTTTGCTTGCCATGTGAGGACACAGTGAGAAGTCAGCTGTCTGCAACCCAGAAGAGGTTTCTCATCAGAACCTGATGGTGCTGACACCCTGACCTTGGACTTCCAGCTTCCAGTGCTAGGAGAAATAAATGCCTGCTGTTGAGAAGCCATCCCGTGGATGGTATTCTGTCACAGCACCCTCAGCTGACTGAGACATCGTCTTAAATACATTCCTGCGAGACTTTAGATAAGTCCACAACTTCTTCGCCTGTGTTTCCATGTCTGTGAAGTAGAGGGTTTGGCCTAAGTCCGTGATTCTCAGTGAAGGAGGGTGATCTTGATCAATTGCTGGCCACCCACCCTAAGAATCCCTGTGGACAAGAAGATATGTTACAGCTGGGAACAAGCTGCCCAGACAAATGAAGAAGATGCAGGGCAGCATTTAGGCTGAGATGCTAAGAGTAGGGAAGGGAGCTTTAAAACGGACAAGCTCAAAGAAGACACAATGCTCACGAAGCATAGCTCGTCAAGGTGCAATGTCCCAGACAACAGACCCCTACACGAGGCAGCTCAGAGAGAACGTCATATAGTCCAACACCTCACACCCCCGCATACCAGTCCCAGTACAACAGCAACACAGAGAGGGTGTGAGTTTGTGGTTTGGAGAGCACAGCCCTGGTCCCAGTTCTGCTATTAAGTTCTTACGACGTTGGGCTAGCCACCTGCAAAATGAAAGCTGGGACTAGATAATCTCCAAGTTACTTTCGAGTACAGAAACCACATTGTTCTTTTCATTGTTCCATAGAAACCTCTACCTACCACTATGCCTATAGCTTCTTTAAGGTCGGTATGTACATCTCCACCACGGGCTCAGTTTTTAAATGACTGCATTCCCAGGCTTCTCAGCCAGTAAGAGCATTCAGGACAACGGCTCAGAACATGAGTTCAAGATGCAGAGTGGGTAAAGTTTGTTTTCTCTAGCATTATGATTCCCTCTGCCTAAATGCTACCCTCCACACTGCCAAGTCTCCAGACTTCTGACACTGAGGCTTGATCTATAGTATTCACAGGGCTCATGACACTGTGATAGATGAAGAAATTAAATCTTTCACCAAACTTCAATGGGCGTTTTGAATAGTAATTTTTATCTTCTTCCTTCTCAGATGCAGGAATGTCAATAGTTGAGAGATACTGTGGTGTGGGTAAAATGTCATTATAAAAATGGACTTGCCTCCTAAATGATCTGTCATTATTTTGCAAATGTATTACTTCTGCTGTATCAATTTTTTAGTTTATTTCATGTTATGCTCCAGTTGCAAGGGAATTGAGAACATACTGTCCACATTTTCAAAAAAAGGACTGTAACATTAGCAGGGTAAATACTTCACTGTAAAAATAAAAACTGCGTAAATATTTATATAATTGAATTTATTCAATCAATTCATTGGGTTAGGCCAATGGAAGTACGCTCTTTCTAGTATTGAGAGCAAAGAGACAGGAGGAAATTTTAATCTCAACCTTTGAGTAGATAAATAGTAATACTGTTTATGGACACCATTCTTTAAAACATGCATTCAGAATGCAAATGAGTATTACTCTCAGGGAACCTAAATTGCTGTGTACTATTTACTCTGTATACTGGACAGCAATGAAATTGAAAATAAGAATAGGAAACACAGATTTTTTTTTATTTTTTAATTAACACATAATGTATTATTTGCCCCAGGGTACATGTCTGTGAATCCTCAGGCTTACACATTTCACAGCACTTACCATAGCACATACCCTCCTCAATGTCCATAACCCAGCCACCCTATCCCTACCCGCCCCTACCTCCCAGCCACCCTCAGTTTGTTTCGGGAAACGCAGATATTTAATCAATAAATAAATCATCAAAATGTGTTGTCTTCCCTATCATGGCCAGTTAAGCAAGACAGAGGTAAAGAGTGAACAAAGGAAAAATTATTGAGTACTCAGCAATAGAAACAAATAAGCAATTGATACACGTATCAACATGGATGATAATTATGCAGATTTGAAAAAAGACAGACAAATAAAAAACATACTATATGATTCCATTTATATAAAATTCTAGCAGATCAGTGTTTGGCTGAGGATGGGGTTGGGGGTTGGGAGGGACCAGGAGAGACCAGGATGGTGGGATTACCTAGGGGCACCCAGAAATTTTACTGGTGATAAATATGTTCATTATCTTGATTTTGGTGATGGTTTTATGTGTATATCAAAACCAATCAAATTGCATACTTTAAATATGTGGGTTTATTACATATCAATTATACCTCAATAAAGCTATAAAAATCACTGAGAGACAAAAATAGGAAAAAAATTTAAAGATAAGGAGTAGCTAAATTTCGGGTAATTAGGATAGCTGTTAGATGAAAAGCTACAGAATAAATAAGCTACGCTAGATCCATAAAAGACTAGCAGAGAAAGATTTCTCATTGTTGAAAGTTCAGGAAGTTTTACAACCCCAGAAAACTCTTTCTGAGCACCTAAGGACCATGCCTAGATAAGACCCATTCCTTCCCCCAAAAAATAAAAAAAGTTCTTTCCTTAAGACTTTTGACAGAAATAGTTCTAACCATCCCCAGAACAACAATAACAATAGGTAACATTTATTGAGCACTTACTATAACCCAGGGCCCCATCTAATGGGGTATCCCATTTAATCCTCACCTAAGGGCCCTAAAAGATAGGTACTATTACGATCCTCCATTTTACAGATGATACCAAAATTCATCTGTTAATGAGAGGTTAAATAATTTGCTTTGTGTCAGTCACCATCCCAGTGGTGGAGCTGGGATGTAAACCATGGGATAAGAACTCTGATTCCAGAATCAAGCTCTTGAAATTAAACTTCTCTCCCTCTGCTAGACAAACAGGATCCTGGAACAATGCTATAGATAATGATTGCTGACTCACACCTCTGATGGCTTAAAGGAACTCTTTGTGAATTAAAGGGCTACATTTCTAAGTCTGAAGGCTAATCTTTTGTGTGATAGATGCAGGTCAGTAATGAAGTGATGGTGGAAGGTAAGGGCAATTCAGCAAGGTAAGAGCAGGAAAAATAACGGACAGAAATCAACAGACTTGGTTTTGGCCATGTCCTCACGGTAACTGTAACCTTGGGCAAGCCATTTCTCCCCCTTGGGTCTGTTTCCTCTTTGGCAAAATTAAGAGTTTGGACTAATCGATCTCTAAAACTCCTTCCAGCTCTGTGATTCTTGCCAGTTCTCTTTTGGGGAATATTCCTTGCCTTTTGTAACTTGGGTCAAAAATTTTCCATGCCACCAAACACATTTCAAATACCAAGTTTCTTCCATCTCCTAAAACACCCAGACTCCTCCCACACCTGGCAAAGTCCTTCATTATTTCCCAAAGATGTTCTATTCCCAGGGAAAAGAGCAGTGTCCTCAACCCAGGCCTGCCATGTTCTCCTGTGCACTCCAACAGTCTTTCACTTCACAACCACTAACAAGTTGATTTAGGCATTCCAGTGATGAAAAGGAAGTACCCAACCACCCAGCACCTCCATTCCATTTTCCCTGGGAAGCTTCTGACATCTGAAATGATCCAAAGTACTTAGTATGTTATGGCTGTAGGTGCCCAATTCCATTTATTTCCATTCCTATTGGTTCTCTAAAGTGGCTATTCTCTCTTTGCACTAAAAACACATCATTTTCTCTTTTTAAATGATGGATTTTGTGACCCTTTGGGGAGACATAAAAAAATAAGAGCAACTAAATAAGGCAATTGTAAACCATTTCAGCATCTATAAAACTTTCTCCTTTATCACAAAAGAGAAGAAAGAAGAAAAAGCAGCTGGGGAAAAATGCAGCTGATAGGGAACTTGATATCTTTAAGAACAACTTCTCTCATGAATTTTCATCTCCATATTTTGGCATTTTAGCTGACTTGAAAATTATTTCTAGGAAAAGCATTTCTTGAGAGTGATAACTCCTTTCACAATGCATTGGTGAGGCAACATCTTCAATATTATGAGGAATACAATGTCTATTTTTCTATAACTCTACCTATATACCGGCTGTGCATTTTTATTCTGTATTTATACACTATTCTCATCGATACCCTGTCTATCTTGGAACATAAAATGTTTTTACTTTATTTTTATAGACTCACGTGGCAACCATTATAATAAAACAAAAATTAAAATATAGATCACCCCTTTTCCACATAGAACTGGAAATTTACAAAATTCCCTTCTAACCTTTATCGTTGCACAGACATAGGTTTTATGTGGTTGTATTCACTGAGTGCACCCTAGTTTCTAATTTTTTGCTTGAATTCTCCATACATCTACTTAGTTCATGTATCTGTCATTTTAAATGGAACAATATTCCACTGCATCGCTGAAAGGGTTTAATTAGCCATCTTTCAGCTAGTTGCTTCCACACATTATTATAACCCAGTCAAGCATTTTTAAATAAATAAATTTTGTTTTTCCTTTTGGAGTTATTTCCTCAAGCTATAATCCAAAATGTGGCATTAACACTTTAAAGATCATAATTATAAACTGGGTAATTTTTATTATAAATTGCCAGGTAGCTCTCCAAGAGGTATTTCCAGTTTCACATCACCAGAAAAATATAAGCCTAGCTTTTTCTTCATCAACTCTTTAACACTGGACTTTCTGGGATTTATTAACTTTGGGGTGATTTCAAAAGAATGATGTAAAATCTTTTAGTTCTTCAAATCTGTCATATACATTCTTTTATACTCTTAATGCCTCTTTTTAAAAAATATGTATTGATCACCTACCACATGCCAGGTCCTATATGTTCTTTTTCAGTCATTCAATACCCCAGACTGCCTCGTAAAGTAGAAACCACAAATTTTATTTTCACTAAGAAAACTGAGTCTCAAAAGGTTGAGTAATGTGCATAAGATTCCAAGGCTAATATTTAATGTTGTCAGGATTTAAACTCACTATCTACTTTCTGTGGTTCTCCATTATACCATCCTGCCTCATAAGTTCAACCTTTAAACATCTAGCCAGTTTTTCTTTTCTTTTTTTCTTTTTTCAGTTTAGTTTTTCAGTTTATTAAGGTATAAATACACAAGTAAAGTGATTAAAGTGCCCTAATCCTAAAGGTATAGCCCTGTGAATTTTTTACATAATAGACACAGTGAAACCAGCACACAGACCAAGATACAGAACCTTATCAGCTTAGTAACTTTTTTTCTTACTTTTCAAACATAGATTTTTTTTGTGTTTGTCATTTTATATAGGGCTTGGTATTAAAGCTATGCAAATAGGTGCTTAATAAGTTTTGTTTAACTATTTAAGATTGAAGCTAAAAGTAGAGACCTCAGAGATTATGTACTCCAACCTCTTAAACTTCCAGATATGGAAACCGAAGCCCAGAAGGAAAGTGACTTATCCAAGATCTAACCATTCAGAGCTCTGTCTGCCACACCACACTGCCCTCGCCTGCCACTGGCTCGTTGCTCTCCACTCCTTATGTTAAAGACATAGTGAGGGGTAACAAAGAAGGCAGGGTGCATAACAGAGAAAGAGTACCTGGAAAAGGTTGTTTTTAGTGTTTACCTTTATTTTAAATTAATCCTGAAGGAACCAAAGGGTCAAATTGGTGGAGAAATGCTCATTAAGGTGACCTTAATATAAAACATGATTTTTTTTACATGAAAGTATCAACACTTGAAATCAAATGACTTTTGTCCCTCAGAATAGTCTACTTCAAAGGATAAACACTGATTCCAATAATGCTCTATTGCTCATGATTTCTTTTGAATACCCCTTTTAGATGAGCTTTCAGAACTATTTTGAGTCAAATAAGTAAACCAAATTTATTTTTAAAACTACAGAATTAGCAGCAAAAGAATAAAAACTGGATGTGTGCCTTTTAAATCACTAGAAAAGAAACAAAAGTAGAATCCATATAACATATTCTTTTTAGAATAACAAGAAGCATATAAAGTAGGAATGTTTTTTTAATTGATCAAAGATCAAACTTATCAAATATGACAATAAATGTAAATGGGTTAAACAGCCCCAACAAAAACAAAGATGCTCAACATCCAATTATATGCTGTTTATAAGACAAGTCTAAAACCAAATGACCCAGAAATCTAAAATAAAAGGAGGAGCTAAGTGTATCTAGAGAACACAAATGAAAAGAAAGTTTGGATGGCAATATTTATATTGGAGCAGAATTTAAGGCAAAAGAACATTTAACAAGACAGAGAATATGTGAAATAGTTCAACCTCATTAATAATAAAAATTCCACTTTTAAGAAACAGTTTAATTTATCAAACTGATAAATATATTTTAATTTATATTTTTTATCATTGTGGGTACAGCCAAATAAACATCCATATGCTACTATTATGAAGACAATAGGAAAACGGAGAGTACAGTATGAATATATATGATAGAATAAAATATACCCACTAAAGATCATATTTTAAAAAATTTAATGAATGGCAATCATACAATACTAAGAAGAAGAGGCAAGATATAAGGCATAAACAGCAGGATCTCAGTTTTTCTTAAATAAAACACACATGACATATTGTTAAAATTAGAGGGGGGATGCACCAAAATAATACTTTGGTTAAGTTAAGGGAGAGCTATAGTTCCTTTTTTTTTGGGGGGGGGAGGATTTTTCCCTATGGGGAAAAAAAAGAGGGTCTAAAGTCCAAGACAAATGAAAAGACAGCATGGGGGATTTTACTTCCTTATATGAATCATGCATCCAAAATTCCAGAAGCAGACAAATTCCATCCCAGGGCATTGACAAGGGAGACAGAAAAAATTTGTTTTGTTGGCTGAGAATTCTGAACCTCAATCACCTTCAGGCTCTAAACCCCATAATTTCTGGTGTTTTATCCCAAGGACTGATTAATGTTTCAGTGGAATATAGACTCTGTTAACTTTTCCTTTTATTCTATGCTCTCCAAACAAACATACATTACTTTCCCAAGCAGAGCAAATAAACCAATAAATAAACAAAATGATAATACAGTTTGATCACCTACTTTGTTCACAACTCTGTCCTACAAAGACAGATTTGCCAACGTTAGAAAAAAGATTGTGCAAGTGCTCAAGGCTAATTCTGAACAAGAAGTTCCCAAAATATTTTAAGTGAAGACAGTCTTATGGGAATAGCTTCCCAAAGTATCTTCATTGAATTACTTTGCATTCATTTTGATGTATATATTTTGACATGTTAGGATATCTTAAAATAGAATTGTACTGATTTATGTTAACACATCATTCATTTAACAACTAACTTGAAAGAAGAATAGGTAACCTTTTAAAAGAGGAACAGAATATAAACTCAATATAAGTCTTATATTCCTATATGCTTAAAATGAGATTTGTACTATCATGATTAGGAAATAATCAGATTCCAGATCTTTTGGGAAGTTCTAAATACCAAAAAAATTATAATACAAATGGCTATTAAGTGTGACTGTAAGGTTGGTATTCATCAACATAAAGAACCTTAGGAATCATGGCATCCAACCTTCATTCTCCTAGAAATCAAACTCGCCAAGTTCTTAGCTAGCACTTTTTCTTAGCACAGCAGCATCTGTAATCTCTTCTGAATTTTTCCTTCCCACTGGATTTATAGCCACCATCCATTTTCTTCTACAATGAAATCTTTACCTCGATAGGAGAAATTTTTAATGGAAAACAGGTGATTGAACAGGCAAATCTCTCATCTCTCATTCATCTAACATAAATGTACCGAGTGCCTTCAAACTGTCAAGTTCTATGGTAGGGTTACAATTCCTGCCCTCGGGGAGCTCACAGATTATCTGTTCCCCCACTATCCACAATTTGGAAGGCTAAGGGGTATGACGAAGCCTATGCAGGCTGCCATGGGAGCAGAGGGAAAGAGCAGCTAATCCAATTAGGCTAATCATACTTATATCTGAGTTATGAAAGGCAGGTGGGAGTGCAGATAATGGAAGAAATGGGAGACAGGAAAATAGCATTCTAGGCAGGGGGACCCAAAGAAAAAGCAGACGTGGGATGCCTGGGTCACTCAGTTGGTTGGGCGACTGCCTTCGGCTCAGGCTGTGATCCTGGAGTCCCGGGATCAAGTCCCGTGTCAGGCTCCCTCCTCAGTGGGGAGTCTTTTTCTCCCTCTGACTCTCTCCCTTCTCGCACACTCTCTCATTCTCTCTCAAATAAATAAATAAAATCTTAAAAAAAAAAAAAGACTTTTATATAAAAAAAAAAAAAAAAGAAAAAGAAAAAGCAGACATGAGAAAGTATCCCAGAGTTTGGAACCTATGAGTTGAATGTGGCTGGAATTTCCTCTACTCATGGGAAAGTGTACACAGGTGAGGTGATAGAGAAGGTTGGAAACCTCCAATAAATAAAGGAATCATGTCTTAAAGGCAATGAAGTCACTAAAGGAATTTAAGCAAGAAATTGAAATGGTCATACTTGTGTTTTAAAATGTTCTTTGTAGGGCCATGATGAGATTGGGCTGAAGAGGTGAGGACCCAAGGTGTGGAACCACTGAGAGGCTCCAGCAGTTACCCAACAACCGTGACGGACTGGGGGGCCTGCACCAAGGAGGGCTAGTGCCCAACAAGGGGCAGGTTTAAAAGACACAGAGTTGGGACTTGGTGATGGAGTGAGGGAAAGGGTGGAGACTATTCAAAGTTTTAACTTTCTCCTTTCCAAAAAACATTTTTGAATAGTTTATACTTCCATGTCACAATAGCAAAATATTCCTGTCCTCAGGTTTAAATTTCAAGGAATACTCACTAATTCTGACAAGAAAATGGAAGCAGAAGCCAGTGAGGTTACTTGAGAGAGACAAAAGAGAAACAGGACAGACATTGTTGAAAAGTCGCAGAATGATACAGTGCTTATAGCACCAGAAGAACTAGGAAAACTCCAGTAGAATAAAGAAATGTAGAAAGAAGCAGTTGCTATATTGAAGTCAGTAACATCTGTTAACTTTTCACCCTAGGATTCTTAAGAAGGTCAGCAGATTCAATAACAAGGTTTCTAACCTCAGTTTTGGAGGAGTGAGGTCAGTGGTATGCTGGCAAATTATGCTGGTTTAAGAACCAGATCTCCAGGAACAAAACTGCATGTATATCTATACCTATAGACATAAATTAGCTATAAATCTTACTGATATAGAGTATTAGTACACAATTTACAAATAAATTTTCCAGTGTTCTTTATCATAAATTCCATATAGCCAAGTCATTTGTTAACTTTTGCCCAACTCGTGTCTGTAGAAACACCTATGGTTGCAACTGACAAACGGGTACGGTTCCAATGTGAAGGCTTGTTGATATTTTATTTCATATTAAGGGTAAGATAAGATATCACTTGCTTATCAATGGTAAAAGTTATTTTTTTGCTGAGTCAGATAAGTTTGTTTTTTTTTTAATATTAGAAAACTATTTCCACAATTTTTTTGTGCTGTTCATGATGGAATGCTACAGACAGGAGACACTGTTAGTTGAATCCGCAATTTTCTTCATCATTTTCTTAAGTCTAGAACACAAAACAATAAATCACACCCTAATGTAAATGTCAATAACCCCATGAAGTAAATAGTCCGACGTGGCCAATTTCAAGTGGTAACATGACCACCCCCGAATACAGAGTTTGGAAGAAATGCACAGTAGTGCCCTGTATATTGCATTCCCACCATACAGGTACTTCATTGTTGCACATTTACAAACTCTTTTTCAGTTCCTTCGTCCAGGTCGTCAGCAAAATGTGCTCCTATTTGTTGAACTTGACAAAACATGATTGTTGTTTTATTGTATAGGGATCATAAATATTGATGTTTGGATGTTGAGATGCTTGTAATTCCAAGGATTATCTTTATTAAACTTGGCTCCCATACCACGAAATGACCTCAGTCAGTGGTGTAATTGAGCCAGCTCATATTGGCTCACAAGAGATAATTATTGCATCTTCAAGAATTTTGCAAGCTGGTTGTTAAACACAATCATTATTAAAAATAAATTATATGGGGGCGCCTGGGTGGCTCAGTGGGTTGAGCCTCTGCCTTCGGCTCAGGTCATGATCTCAGGGTCCTGGGATCAAGCCCCGCATCGGGCTCTCTGCTCAGTGGGAAGCCTGCTTCCTCCTCTCTCTCTGCCTGCCTCCCTGCCTACTTGTGATCTCTCTGTCTCTCTGTCAAATAAATAAATAAAACCTTTAAAAAATAAATAAATAAAATAAATTATATGAACTTATAATTATATAAATTATATTTAACATTTTTAAAAATATATTAAATAGTCAAGATTCATCACTTCCCATTAATTTTATTACATTTTACTACTATCTATGTTCTTGGTGTTATTCAAAATACATGAAAAGAATAGCACATAAGTCTGGGAGGAATATAAATGGAATTAAGGCATTCTAAGGTTCTTGTATTGTCCAGGAAGTGGTAAAAGTACTCATTTGTATTAGCCTTAATGAGTCAAATATGAATGGTGTACCCTCGCCAAAGAACATAAAAGGATGGATAATTAACAAGCCAATACAAAAGAGGGGAAAAAATGGAAAAGTAAAAAATGCTTAATTGAAAATGAGGCAAGTAAGGAGAGAAAAACAAAAGAGAACATGTGGGGAAAACAGAAACCAAAGAGTAAAATGGTAGATTGAAACCCAAATAGAGTTCATTAAAAGTAAACAGACTAAATCATCTAATTAAAAGGCAAAGATTAACAAACCAGCTACACAATGAAATTTAACTATGCTGTTTTTAAGAGACATACTTTAAACATAAAGATAGTGTTTGATAGTAATAGATTAAAAAGTCAGCATGCAAACACTGCCCCAAACAAAGGTGGAAGGGCTATATTAATCAAAGTAGACTTTAAGGGACAAACAACTGTCATCAGATTAATGTAACAATTCTGTAGTTTGTATGCATGTACTAATATGGCCTCAAAACAGAAAACACAAAGTGAAGGAACTAATGGGAGAAATAATCATAAGCAGTAACCCATACTCAGAGTGAGATGTTTTAACATACCTGTCTTAGGAGCTAATAAATAGGAGAAAATCAATTTTTCTATCCTTGACTTTTAACTTTTCCATATCCTTAATTTAAGAAGTGTCTATTATAAGCAGCAGAAAGTTGGTCTGACACATTTTTTTAATTAAACAATACTATTAACACTCTTGAACACTTACCTAACATCTGTAGAATATGCATTATTTCCAGGAGTAAACAAAATGTTTGCAATTGACTCCATGCTGAGAGAGAAAGCATGTCTCAACAAATTGCTCAAAAGACTGAAATTACATAGAGTGGGTTCACAGATTATAGTAAAATTAAGCCAGAAATCAATAATCAAAAGAACTGAAAAATCCCTATGTATTTGGATATTAACCAATAAACTCTTAAATAATTCATGAAATAAAAGCTACTTAGAACTGAAAGACAATGAAAATATAAAATAAATCCTTCTAGAGGGAAAACCTCGAAGTCAAGAAGGGTCTTTTGATCCACTCACTGGAAGTGGTGAAGTATCTCTTCCCCTCAGTGATGTGCTGACCTGAGAGACCTGTCATTTTTATTAGAAAACATATATTGAGGCTGTGCCTTAAAAGAGACCTCTACCTGACCCTAGGTCTAAGAGGTCCTTGGAGGCAAATGGTCAAATACTTTGGATCTGGAACTGGGGCAGCTATCCCATGGAATACAAGAATCTTCTACTTTACGATGAGAAACTGTGTGGTCAGTAATGGGCTAAAGACCCTTTGTCTTTCCTTCCAGTGCCCAGCATTACTCTCCTAGTGGTAAAATGCCCACCCCCACCTAGACTATTTGGACCACCTTCTCAACAGTGTATGTACTCTGAGATTCTATACCTTCTGCCCCTCTGGCTCCTGACGGCCCTTATCCTTAAAGGACTATTATCTCAACTTTCACCCGGATAAGGACCTGCCTGCTGATGCTTGAGAATTACATCTATACATGAAACTTACATAAGACCACAAATACCTGAAACCTACAAAAATACCCTAGTCTGAAAAAAATTTTTTATTCACCACAAATGCAGATCTCTTTGTGTCAGAGCCTCCTACTAAAATTGTTTGCATACTTTACTATATATTTCCTATAGCTTACATAAATCATAAAGTATTTAGAATGTCATAACAAATGTAATATTCGAAAGATCATTTTAAGTTTTTAAATACCCAACAGTATATTAACTGGGGTAGGTAACACTAAGTGCTGTACCCCTCCCCTAAATCTCAACAAAGTTTGAGTTCTCTTTTAAATCACCAACTAATGTAGCTAATGGAGGTGCATTCTTCCAAACAGTAACTCAGGGAATCAGGCTGCTATCCTTTTCTGGCTTCAGTGTCATTCAGGGATCTCACAGCCAGCAGAAGGAGAGCACACAGGGAGGTCAAGTCCAGCCCTTAACCATCTCAGCCTGGAAGTGACACACACCAGTTGTACAAAATTTCCATTGGCCAAACTAGTCACAGGACCCTACCTCACTGACAAGGACAGTCCTCCCAGCAATCAGGAGGAAATGGTTTATGGAACACATAACATGGTCTCTGCCTCAAATACATAACAAACTTCACAGTCTATTAAAGAGGAAAGAAAGAAAGGAAGTAGCATCCACTGATTTGAGGTACCAAGTTAAATGTTAAGAACTTTGCACATAACGTGTTTAAGCGAAAACACTGTGAGCCAGACACCATTATCCCCACTTTATACCTGAAGAAACTGAAGCATACAGTTAAACATGGAGTTAGGAGTTAAATCCTGATCTAGGACTCCAAGGCCCGTGTTTGCTGATGGGGTCCGGTCGCTCTTAGTGCGGGCCACAGCCCACCTGCCTCACAGTCACTAGAGGTGCCTTTTCAGAGCCCCACACCGCACTCACTGAATAAGAATCTCCACAGTACAGGAACCTGCACTTTTAAAAAGCTTCCAAGGGGATTTTATACTACTGATCATTTTATCTCTAAAACAATGACATTCTAGATAATCCTTTTCAAGAAAGTAGAAAATGTATGGAAAAGGATAAAATTCAGTAGGTGTAAGAGAAGAGCCCTGTGGCAAATTGAAAATCCTACAGACCCAGGAGTCAGAGGTGTGGACACTGGTCTTAGACCTATTAACCTCCTGAGTGACCTTAGGAAGTCACTTAGTCTCACTGAATCTATTCCAAAAAAAAGATTACATTTTCTACACTGAAAAATGTTGGAATCAGACTAAATAATCTCTTAAAGATCCTTTTGGCTATACAACAAAGTGAAAACTATAAAGTGAGACAATAAAACAAACACAGAATAAGAAAGTAATAATAATGGGTGTGTCTGGGTGGCTCAGTCAGTTAAGCATCTGCCTTCGGTTCAGGTCATGATCCTGGGGTACTGGGATCGAGCCCTGCATCAGGCTCTCTGCTCAGAGGGGAGCCTGCTTCTCTCTCTCCCACTCCCCCTGCTTGTGTTCCCTCTCTCGCTGTCTCTCTCTCTCTCTGTCAAATAAATAAATAAAATCTTAAAAAGGAAGAAAGAAAGTAATAATATTTAAAATAATAGCTAATCCCAGCAAGGTTTTTGTAGATACAGACAAATTTCCTCTAAAATTTATATGGAAAGGCAACAAAACTAAAATAGCTAAAAAAACAATTCTGAGAGAGAAGAAGAAAGTTAGAGGAATCACAATACTCAATTGTAAGACTTACTATATAACTACAATAATCAAGACAGTGTGATGTTGGCAGAGGAACAGACACATAGATCAATAGAACAGATTTAAGAAGCCAGAAATAGCTCTACATAAGTATGGCCAACACAAAAGCAATTGAGTAGAGAAATGATAGTGTTTTCAACAAATGGTTTTGGGACAATTAGCTATCCATATGCAAAAAACAAAAGAAAACGATGAGGAAGAATTTTAATCTAAACTGAACACCTTAAACAAAAATCAGATCAAAATGTATCCTAGATCTAAATGTAAAAATATAAAACTTTTAGGGAAATAGGTGAAAATCTTCATAATTTAGGGTTAGACAAAGAAATATCAGACATAACACCAAAAGCATGGAAAAGAAAAGAAAAAAAAATCAATAAATTAAAACCTTTTGCTCTATAAAGGATCCTATGAAGAGGATGAAAAGACAGGCCACAAAAGGGAGAAAGTATCAACACATAGCATATTTGACAAAGGACTTATATTCTGAATATATGAAGAACTTTCTAAACTCAACAATAACAAGAAAAAGAATTTTAAAAAGGGGCAGAAGACTTGAACAGACCTTCAAAATAGAATATATGGATGGCAATTGAGTACATGAGGAGATGTTCAGTGTCATTACCATTTGAGAAATACAAATTAAAGCCACAGGGAGATACCATTTCACATCTACTAGAACAGCAAAAATAAAAAAATAGTGATAATTACAAATTCTGGTGAGGATACAGAAGAAACTAGACCTCTCATACATTGCTGGTAGGAATGTAAAATGGTACAGCCACTAAAGAAAACAGTTTGACAGTTTCATGGAAAGTTTAATATAATAAATTTAATATAATGACTCAGCAATCACGCTTTCAGGTATTTACCCTTTGAGAAATGAAAACATGCCTACCGAAAATGTGCATGAATCTTTTGGGCAGCTTTATTTGTAATAGCCAAAAGTTCGACAACACCCCAAATGTCTTTCAAGGAGCAAACAGGTAAACAAACTGTGGTACACCCAAGCAATGGAATACCAATCAGTGATAAAAAGGAACAGACTGCTGACACATGAACATCTTGGATAGATCTCAAGGTCATTCATTGTATTGAGTGAAAAAGACCAGTCTCAAAAGGTATGATTCCACTTGTATGACACTCTCAAAAAAGTGATGGAGAATAGATCGGCCATTGCCAGGGGTATAGGTGTGACTGTAAAGAGATGGCCTTTGTGAAAATGGAACCATGCTCTATCCAGACCGTGGTGGTGGTTCCATGGACCAAGACATGCAATAAAGTTTCACAGAGCTATATACACATACACGAACATGACAAAACTGGAGAATCTGAATAAGGTCTGTCATTTCGTTATAAGTATTATACCAATGGCAATTGTCCGGTTATGATAAAGTATTTTGATTATGAGTACATGGGAACTCTCTGTACTATTTTTTCAACTTCTTGTGAGCCTAAATGATTTCAAAATAGGTTTTAAAATAGCTGATATTTGGGGCGCCTGGGTGGCTCAGTTGATTAAGCGTCTGCCTTCAGCTCAGGTCATGATCCCAGGGTCCTGGGATGGAGCACCACATTGGGCTCCCTGCTCAGTGGGGAGCCTCCTTCTCCCTCTCCTCCCTGCTCATGCTCTCTCTCATATCTGTCTTTCTCTCTCTCTCAAATAAATAAAATCTTAAAAAAATAAAAACAATAAAATAAAATAAAATAGCTGATATTTTTTGAGTACTCTGTGTAGCCATACTGTTCTGAGAACTTTATGTGTGTGTGTGTGTGTATGTGTGTGCGTATATACATATATATATATATATATTTAAACATCTTATAATTAAGTCTTTGCAGTAGATACTTCATTCATCCCATTTTGCAGAGGAGAAAACTGAGTTTCAGAAAAGTGAGAGGCAAGGACACAGTTGGTGAGTAACAGAGGTGGGGCTCAAACCCAGGAAGTCCACTTCCAGTCCTGTCAGTCTTAACCAATAGACAATGTTTTTTAAGAAAAAAGAAAGCAGGACAAAGACAAGGTCAGAATGGGAGTCAGTAATACAGAGGAAAAGAAAAAGAACACCGAAAGACAAAATAAAATGAACAAGGCGTGCGGGGGCTCCAGGAAGGGGGATCTTCCTGGCACCCTCTCCAGACATCAGTCCCCCCAGGAAAACACACCTCAAAGACCGAGGAGAAGCTTCAGCAAGATAAGAAACATGTTCAAAGAAATGGTAAACAGCTTCTATCAGAATACGTCAGAGAAATTAAAGTTACTTAATCTAGAGGAAGTCAGGAAGGTAGTTTAATCACCACCTTTATGAGGGCTTTTGAGAGAATGTCCAGAGGATATAGGACCAAGGAAAGAAGACTCAAACTGAAAACCAGAAGATTTAGCTTGACATTAAAAAATGTTTTCCTGACCAGATAAAACCAGGACAGATTAGAAGGCAGTTGACTTTCTTCTGAGACCTTCAAGAAGGATAGAATAAAACTGTCAGTTTGTTCCACTAAATATTAGACCTGGCAGACAGAGCAGCCTGCCCTGTGCCAGGCCCCATAAAGGGCACTTTACACATGGTATTGGTTTTAATCAGCTAATAAGAAAGCAAGTGTCGTCACTCCCATTTTATAGAAACACAAACTGAGCATCAGAGAGGCTGAGTCCCACGTAGGACCCCTCAGCTGCCCAGAGAAGGACAAACTCGGGTATCTCTGCCTTCACCATCCAGATCTTTCCACTACATCACACACACTGCTAACTGAGCTTGCTGGCCTACAACTAGATCAAGTAATCATTTATGGTGCCTTCCAGCTGTAAAAATACCTATCCCTCAAAATGCTCCTCACCTGGTTTTACCTCAGCCCCATCCCCACTCATCTCTACCATGATCTTCTTTTGGGAACTCAATTTCCTCTAGGAAGTGAAGCTATGTTTCTCACTATCATTCTCCTTACAACATCCCCGTGGGGTGGCAAGCTGAATTAGCAGAGACTAAAGAGAGAGCAAGTGTGATGACTCCCATCTTCCAGATGAGAAGTTGAGCTGCCCCACAAGTCAGGCGTGGAATCAAAATCAGACTCAGGGAGCTGAGGAGGGCAACCTCCTAGAGATATCAAAATGGAAACAGAACAGCCCAGTGGAAGCCACACAGAGCAATGCCCCTGGAGGGCTCTTCCCATCCAACCAACAGCGGCCTGACAGCGGTCACTGTCACTACCTCTCCAGCCAGTTTGTTTATCCTTTCACCACATTTTGGTTTCTTCCAATTTTTGGTAATTATGAATAAAAGGGCTACAAATATTTATGTGCAGGTTTTCGTGTGGACATAGTTTTCAATTCACTAGGAGCATGATTGCTTGATCCTATGGCGAGAATGCAGGTGTTTATTTAGCTTTGCCAGACACTGCAAATTGTTTTCTAAAGTGGCTATACCAATTTGCATTTCCAGCAGTAATGAATGACAGGTCTTTTTTTTTCTTTAAGATTTTATTTATTTATTTGACAGAGAGAAGAGACAGCAAGAGAGGGAATACAAGCAGGGGGAGTAGGAGAGGGAGAAGCAGGCCTCCTGCTGAGGAGGGAGCCCAATTCGGGGCTCGATCCCAGGACCCTGGGATCATGACCTGAGCCGAAGGCAGACACTTAATCCACTGAGCCACCCAGGCGTCCCATTAATGAGAGTTCTTGTTGCTCCATGTCCTCACCAACACTCAGTATTGTCACAGTTTCAAATTTCCATTCTGTGTGTAGTGATGTCTCACTGTTGTTATAACCCAACATGTATATTTTTTAAATCATATTGTTCAGCTCTCTAAAGTAAAAAGCAAGTCCTAACAAACTGCATAATAAACTGCCATAATTCAGACCATAATTGTCATTCTTAGAAATCCCAATCTAACAAGAAGTATGTGTTAAGAGAAAAAAAAAATTCTTTAAAACAATTAATCCCTACTGCTGAAGGCAGGGTTCATATTACTTGGTAACTGAGCTTGAAAAAGCCAAAGCAAAATTTGTCCCTTCATCACTAATATACTAAGATGAGCCTTCGAAGGCATGAGGATACCTGAAGCACAGGGATAAAAATGGTCTTTTATTGACGACTAGCCACACAAAGGCATTTTCTCTCACATAGCTGAATTTGACTTTGTTTCACAAAGTTCTTCTCAGATTTAAATAAACATTATACAGTCCTAAATTGCTTTGTACTATTTCTAAGTCACTAAAAGTTATGGATAGAGGAGGGGAGGGAGGTCTGGGTTTCTTCTTCCTCTATAGCTTATCCAGATGTTCCAACACTTTCATGGAAACTAGAGCAGCAGAATAATGAGCAGAAAGTCTCTGTTGTCTCCTATGACACCTGCTATGGCTTGAACTTTCAAAAAGTGATACTTTCTTACTGTATTTATTTCAAAGCAGCATTTCACACCTGCATGTTTATATAATGGTTTCGATGTTCATTAACTCTACAAAAATTCAGGCAATAAAGTGCAAAACAAAATTCTTGAAGAAAAAGAAATCATTCAATTTTATAATTTTTGCAAATGTGAATTTTATGCATTTTTGTTGATGAAACATAACATAATCAAAAGTCACATAATATATCTACCTTGAAAAAATATTTGCAAGCAACTGAAATTTTTAATGGTCCATTTTATGTTCCCATTCTTAACAAACAAGATAAAACCATATGAAATGAGTGCTTTCTCTTCAATTCTGGATCTGCTGTTTATCGCAGCTCTTCAAAGACTTGGAAATAGTCCATAATTAGGTGGCAAGGATGTCTGAAAGTTTTTCCAAACCAAATGGCAAAACATTTAAGAAAAGTATCAAAAAAGTATTTGTCAGGAATAAGCATAACATTTAGACTACCTTTTCTGTGTGTTTTTATCACTACATTTTGGAGGGTACAATCAAATACTTCTGTTATTAACCACTGGCTACACACCAGAATCGATGCTAGGTGTCTTCATATTTTATATGGAAACATCCTCTAGTGTAACTTCAAGCAAAAAGCTGAAACAGCCACACCTCAGTAGCACTAAGAAAACTCTCCCCATTATTTTGCCATCAAGCTAAGCAAAGTGTGCATTCTGCTGAGAAATTTTTAAAGGGGAGTTTTGGGGCTAGTAAAGTGAAATATGGCACAACTTTTTAAATATTTCCAGTAAGGGACATCTGGCTCAGAGGATACTTTATTATCATTGAGGAATTGAAGGTGTCTTCTCCAGGTGAGTCATATATCCTTACTAATTGTGTCACGGAGTCTCTAGGACAAGCAAATTGCAGATGTTTAATATAGTACAAGTAACTGGAAGATTTTCTGTAATCCATTCCTTTCCTTTTTCACCCTACAACTTGATAAACATACTCCTCCCATCCACACCAAAAACGGAATATTTTCTAGCACACAGTTATGGGTTGAATTGTGTTCCCCCCAAAAAAAGATATGTTGAAGTCCTAAGCTCTAAGGCTCAGAATGTGACCTTGTTTAGAAATACGGTCTTTGCAGATGCAATGAGGTCATATTGGAGTAGGGTGGGTCCGAAATCCAATATGGCTGGAGTTCTTATAAGAAGACAATGTGAAGACACAGAGAAAGAATGTGATGACAGACAAAGAGATGGGAGAGATGCAGCTGAAAATCAACAGCCACCACTAGAAGCTAGGAAAAGGGAAGGAATAACATTCATTTACAGGTGTTGGAGGAAGTATGATGCTGTTGATACCTTTCAGATTTACAAATTTCAGACTTCTAATCTGAAGATTTGTGAGACAATCTGTTTCTGCTGTTTTAAGACACTCAGACTGTGGTAATTTGTTATGGTAGCCTTAGAAACCTAACACACACCATGATCATCATATCCCTGGGATGGGAGGGTAGTTCAATATGCACAAATCAATGTGATAAACCACAGAAATAGAACAAAAGATAAAAACCATATGATCATCCCAGTAGATGCAGAAAAATCATGTAACAAAATATAATACCATTTTTTGATTAAAAAAAAAACTTCAAAATTGGGTATAGAAAGAATATACCTTAATATAATAGAGGCCATATATGACAAGCCCACAGTCAACTTCATACTTGGTGCAAGATCGAAAGCTTATCCTCTAAGATCAGGAATAAGAAAAGGGTACCCACTCTCAGCACTCTTATTCAACATAGTACTGGAAGTCATAGTCAGAGCAATCAGGCAAGAAAAAGAAATAAAAGACATCCATATAGGAAATGAAGTAAAACTGTCTTTGTTCACAGATGACATGATCTTAATATAGAAAATCCTTTGACTCCATCAGAAAATTGCTAGAACTAACCAGTGAATTCAGTAAAGTTGCAGAATACAAAATCAATATATAGAAAATAGTTGCATTTTTATATACTAACAAGCAAATTCTGAAAAATAAGGAAAAAAACAATCCAATTGACAATAGTATCAAAAACAATACAATACTTAAGAATAAATTTAACCAAGGAAGTGAAAGGTCTGTACACTGAACACTATAAGACTTTGCTGAAAGAAACTGAAGAAGACACAAATTAAAAGCTATCCCATCTTCATGGATAGAAAGAATTAGTATTGTTAATATGTCCCCTGTTACCCAAAGCCATCTATAGATTTCAATTCAGTCTCTATCAAAATTCCAACAGCATTTTTCAAAGAAATAGAAAAAATAGCCTAAAATTTGTATGGAGACAAAAAACCCCAAATGATCAAAGCAATCCTGAGAAAGAAGAACTAAGCTAGAGGCATCACAGTTCTTGACTTCAAGCCACATATTTTTTCAAACTATATTTTGATGACTATCATCATCAAACAGTGAGGTACTAACATAAAAATAGACACATAGACCAGCAGAACAGAATAGAGAGCCCAGAAATAAGCCTACACACAAACAGTCAATTAACATTTATCAAGGGAGACATAAATACTCAACAAAAGAAAGGATAGTCTCTTTATAGATGTTACTGGGAAAACTAAATAATTACATGCAGAAGAATGAAATTAGATCCCTATCCTACACCATTCACAAAAAAAACTTGAAATGGCCTAAAGACTTAAATTTAAGACCCAAAAACATAAAACTCCTAGAAGAAAACATAGAAGAAAAAGTTCCTTGACATTTGTCATGGCAGCAATTTCCTGGATATGACACCAAAAGTACAAGCACAAAAGCAAAAATAAATACATGGGATTACGTCAAACTAAAAAGCTTCTGCATAGCAAAGGAATCATCAACAAAATAAAAAGGCAACCTACCACATGGGAGAAAATATTGGCAAATCATACATCTGATAAGGACTTAATATCCAGAACTCATACAACTCAACACAACTCAATAACAAAAAACAAATAACCCAATTTTTAAATGGGCAGAGGATCTCAACAGACAGTTTTCCAAAGAAGACATCAAAATGGCCAACAGAAGTTGTGGAAAATATATATATATATATATATATATATATATATATATATATATATATATATACCCACCCACTGAAGTATATTAATTATACTTCAATTAAAAATAAAATAAAATTTTAAAATTAAATAAATAGATAAATAAAATATGAAATGTTACATTTCAGTTATATCTCAATAAAGCTGGGGAAAAGAAAAGTAAAATTAACCATCAAAAAAAGAAAACTAATTAGGGGCGCCTGGGTATCTCGGTCATTAAGCGTCTGCCTTCAGCTCAGGTCATGATCCCAGGGTCCTGAGATCGAGCCCCACATCAGGCTCCCTGCTCGGCCGGAAGCCTGCTTCTCCCTCTCCCACTCCCCTGCTTGTGTTCCCTCTCTCACTGTGTGTGTGTCTCTCTCTGTCAAATAAATAAATAAGATCTTTAAAAAAAAAAAAAAGAAAGAAAGAAAACTAATTAATACACTGTTTGAAAAATGGATTCTAGAGCCAGATGGGAGTTCAAACCCTGCTATCTGGACAAAGTGTCATGGCAGTCAGAGCTTCTCTGGGACTGGGGACCAGGCTTGATGCAGTAACTCCCTCCCCAGGAGCCAGAGTCCTGTCCAGACCCAAGGGCTTTGCTACTTGTCCCCACACTTCCCTTGGCAGGGACACAGCCTCCACCAAAGATACTGCCTCAGTGGTCTATGGGCAGAGCCCATGGAGAACCTCCCAAAACTTAGGAGTTTGTTTTTTGTGGGCTTGGTGTTTAATAAGCACAAAAGAAGCTAGGAAATTCATAATTTCCCTTTAAAATTAAAATGTGCCAAGGATATTATGTCATATTTATTAATCCTAAAATATGTTTTATTATTTTTATACATATAAAATAGCTTTGGCTGAAAAGTTGTTGGTATGGATTAAATTGTATTCACTCAAAATTCCTATCCTGAAGCCCTAACCCCCAGCGTAACGGTATTTGGAGATAGGGCCTTTGGGAAGTAATTAGGGTCAGATGAGGTCATGAGGGTGGGGCCTTCATGATGCGATTAGTGCCCTTATAAGAAGAGACACCAGAACACACACCCCCCTCTCTTCCTCTCCACCATGTGAGGACACAGCGAGACGGTGGTCATGTACAAACCAGGAAGAAAGTCCGGACCAGACACCCATTATGCTGGCACCTGGACTTCCAGCCTCCGGAACTTTGAGAAATAAAATGTTGTTGATTAAGCCTCCTGGCCTGTGATCTTTTGCTATGGTAGCCAGAGTTGACTAAGACAGGTGTCCTATATAAATGAGAACACAATTTAACGAAAAGATGAAAACACCTCACACTCAGTAGTGGTAATCAGCTATTGATGGGGTCAGAACTCCCTCACTGGAAATTTTAGGTGTTTTAAATCCCAAAAATGTCTAAATAATTGTGTTTAAATTAAGTTGCTGTGCTCCTTTGCTCTCGATAATAAATAAGATCTGTGTGGTTCATGTTTCACAGCACTGCCCGGTGCCCTGAGGTTTGGCCCACCAGGGACACGTGGAACAGGAGGAGGAGGGAGAAAAGGGCTGTCCTGTCTTCTCTGAAGGACACATTGTTTGAAAAGCTCTGGGCTGTGGCTGGGCACCTGCCTGAACCTCCCAGCCAAGGACACGTTGGAGGCCGTGGCATGTTCGAGTCCCGGACATGGGGTGAATGGAGGCTGCTTCTCTGCCCAGCTTCCCTGACGCGTGCTCCTCATCTCCACAAGCACCAGATCTCTCCTGCTCCTCCCTGTGCACCTCACCTCTGCAGCAGCTCCCGTCCCTCAGCACCCCACGGTCACCTCATAAAGTGACAGGCAGCAGGGAACAGACGTGAGGCATTTGGAGTGGGCCAGTTAGGAAGTCTTTTCACTCTCCTCTTTCATCTTTTCGCAACCCCGTTCCTTTCCAGCTTTTTAGAAGACTTCTCACACAATGTCTCAAATTTCATGGTAGAATTCCCAGAAATTATACGGAAGCGATGCCAGAACCCCAGAGAAAATAATATACCTCTGAAATCAGCCCCACTTTGACATAGTTGGGTTCACTTCGAAAGGAGGGCTCAGTTTTTTTTTTTTAATTTTCTACCTGTCTTTGTCTCAGAAAAGTATTGACAGGTCCTACAAAGACACAATCAGTTTATTTTTTTGTGTGCGTCTGAACACCACCATTCTGGTCAAAATCAGCCTTCACAGCAGTTGAGGTTCACTGATGCCCCATACACACAGCCAACAGTGACTTCCCCAACTTTAGAGAGATCTTTGTAACATACTTCTAGAACGGTCTACTCAACATGAATAGCTTCAGGGTCCTCTCAGAGGTTTTATGAAGTTTTTTACCTTGATTTTGTAATGCATCATTTCCTACCATTTGAGTACAGATGCTTTCCTAGGTTAATCAGAACCCTTTAGATAATGCTTTCAGATGTATCACTCCTGACATAAAGCAATGACTTTCTAGAGTCATCTATTCTCATTACAGTGTCTTACGGAAATTGCTCTGCCTTAAAGGCTCTCTTTTCTATTTGATATGCAACCAATCCCCCTCCCTTCTTTTCCATGAAAAAGCCTAATTTTCTCAAGTTAGAGTTGTTGATTTTAGTATTTCATAATAACTGCCATCATTCTTTTTTATTTACCCTCCGCAGTTGGTAAGATTTTTATTTTACTGTTTTTCTTTCCATTTTATGATAATGTTCTCTTTTTTTGTATGATAATGTCGTAAGCCTAATTTTCCCTTCTGTTAGGTCTTGATTATTCCCCCCAAAGGCTGATATTTAGAATGAAAGCATTTAAAACTTAATGTTAGCACAATGGTTATGTGGTCACATGCATATATGGGAAACTAAGCCTACAGATACTGTTAATATTATTCCATGCAAATTAAGTCTAATGCAGCATATGTAGTAAGCAGCTTCCCTTCAGGGCTGATCTAATTGTAAAACTGAGGCTAAGGTTTTTAAAAGATAATAAGTAGGAGGGAGGGCAAATAACTAGGAATCAGTTTGTCACTGCTATTGGAAGACTTCTGAGTATCATTTACATCTGAGGCAGATAATTACAGCTTAAGAATTATACCCACTGAAGGCGGGGGAGGGGATACTTTTCCCTTCTTCCCTTGAAGGTACTTTGGCTGGTTGAATAATTAAACTGACATAAAACAGATTAACAGGAGAAAAACAAATATAATTTCGTACATATAAGAACTCCCAAAGATGTGATGCTCAAAGAAATGACAAAAGCAGGCAGCTTTTATACCTTTTTGACAAGGAAGCAATAAATTTGACCAGACAAAGGGCTTTGAGTTTGGGGTGGTAAATTAGGGAAGAAGTAACAAGATTTCCTTATACAACTCTCCCAGCCCTAAATTCCTGTCTCTGGTGATAAGGATGCTCTCCTGGTACAGGGAGGGTACCTTTCACACAAGAGATTTATTTTCTGCCTGCAGGCGTGTGAATAAGGGTTAGAGTGTCCTTCCTGCAATGGTTGTTTCTGAAGTAACTTTAATTCAAAATAATCAATATGCCAAAAAGGTATACTCTGGGGTGGCATATGCTACCCATCACCACTCTAGGAGGGTCTGCTCTAAATTAACCTGACCAGTTTTCCGTTATTTTTTTTAAGATTTTATTTACTTATTTGACAGAGAGACATAGTGAGAGAAGGAACACAAGTATGGAGAGTGGAAGAGGGAGACACAGGCTCCCCACTGAGCAGGGAGCCCAATTCGGGGCTCAATCCCAGGACCCCTCGATCTTCACCTGAGCCGAAGGCAGACGCTTAACGACCGAGCCACCCAGGCGCCCCCCACCCCGTTATTTTTTAATTTATATACCAGAACATGTACCTCTTGCAGACATTAAACTGACGTTGGCTGGAAGAATCAGTTAAACAGCTTTCTTCAAGGTTATCTGGAGCCAAATCGCAGGTTGAAAAAAGATACTGGTGTAACTAAAGCCAAAGGACAGGTTACAGGAAGTGTCCCTTTCAGGGAGGCAGGAAGTGGCAGTGGATCAAGTTCAGTGGCTTGACAACCAGCCTAAACTGTCAGGCATTCAGTGGGATTTACCTCTAGCTTCCCAGCTCCTAGCATATGCCAAAACCGCCTCGCTGCCTGAAAGGCCCTTCCTGCCTCTCAGCATAGCTGGGTCCACCTCACCCTCCAGGTCTCGGCTCGGACCTCGGCTCCTAAGAGAGGCCTACCTTGACCGGCCCCTGCCCCACTTGTGTCTACTGCTACAGAAGGCACAGCCCAGAATGAGAGACGAGGACAGCCTGAAAAGAGGAAATGGTCATGAGGCTGCCCGGAGTGGCAACCACAGTCCAGCCCTACCTACTCGGCTCTGGGCTCAACCTAACCCTGGACTCGCCCTTCTTCTTTCTGCCTGTAGGATCTTTAATCTCACTTGGCTCCTTGTTCTAATTAATTGTGGCTCTCAGAAGCCTTAAGAATGTATCCCAAAGTAAAGTTAAAGAAACTGGAAGAATTGAAATGAGTGCAATAGAAAAAAGAATAATAGAGGGGAAAGGGGTCCTTGAAATGCACTACAATTGAATGGAATCTAAATGCACAGGAGACTGACCCACCCGGGATTTAAACAGCTTTAGGAGAGATCTGAAAGAAGCATTTATGTAAATGAACTAAAAGAAGGTGCCACAAAGTGAATCCTTCCCCAAAATGAGATGCGGTGCCGAGTCACTGCTCACCACTATGAAAGAGCCCAACCAGGCATCTGGGAAGCTATTTTGTAAATTCAATAGATTACCATCGTTTTTACAGACCGCATTCTGATACAAAAGTACATACAAAGATTTACGTAACTTCCAAGGTCGGTTAAAGCCACCACATATATAATTTGCCGAAAGCTTTTAATATTATAGATGCCTACTTTCTGTGTTCTTTCTCTGAACTTTTATGGCTCACCAATAAAGAGATGTGTCATCATGATCTATTCTCTAATGAGTCCTCCCTGTCCACCCAGGACTCTGCAAAGAGAAAATCAGGAGTAAATGTAAATGCTTTCCTAGCCACTCTACAAGTACAAAATTAAAGAGGCCTATTATCCTGTAATGAAAATGTTCTACTTAAACGAAATCTGATTTTCAAGTGACCCCACTGCAGAACAATCAACAATAACAGGCTTTATGTCCAAACGGGAAAGGAGGAGAAAGGCATAGCACGCTTGCCCTTGCTGAAGGAGGGTTATATTTAAACAATGAGGGATAAACATGTCTATGAAATGGGGTCTGAGAAAAGTATGCTGGGAATTTTTTTTAATTAATGGGAATTTGGCTCCCAAATTTCCGCAGAAAACTTTTTCTTTTCTAGTCTGATTACTCATTGCACTATTAATCACCGCCAAGAAGAAGTCAAAGTATGGTAAAAGTCTATTATATCATATCTAAAGCAACGTGAGGCTCCGGGTACCCCCAGTGGGCCTGACTGAGATCTGCCAGGTGGGTCTGGGAGGGAGAGAGGCATTCTAGAACATCAAGCTTGGGAGATACTCAAAGTAGAAGACGAATATTGAGAACAACAACATCACACCAAGTTTTGGGGGACGGGAAGCTGGTGCCAGTGATTTAACACATTTTACAGAAAAGTTTCCCTCTCCTTCCACAGCTACAAAGGAAGAGGGTTGCTCTTCTTAGTTAGACCACAAGCAGCGTGCACCTGTTCTGACTCGAGCCCCTCCAGATCACCATAAACAGATGGCAAAATACGGAAGAGTTTGCTGAATTTACAGTGACGTATCCATCTAGAGATGCTCTTTGGGATACTCACTTTTAAAAGAACAGTTTTGGAAAACTCATATAGTAAAAAGATGGGGCAAGAGGGTTAAAGGGGAGAGCTAAGAAATTTAGTTGAAACTTGACATCATTTCAGTGTCATGAAATGTCTGAAAAGATTATCCCAATGAAGTTTAGCTTTGTATTGTAACATAGAGCATATTCACCTAAATGTACTGAAATTATTTAAAGGGTTTACTGGTTTTCCTGTAAGAATCTTGAGGCTTGTTACATGTGAAAAACCTGCACAAGACCAATGCATAAAGTGGGTGTGGGTGGTAACATCATCACATCTTTATACAGTAATGTATGTCCCTGCAGGTGTTAGTATGTGCATTACTTTATATCACTCTCATAGTAATTATTATTCCCATGTGAAGGAATCAGCCCAGAGAAGGGACTTAGCTACATGTAAAAGAAAGTTAGTGATGGAATCAGTCCTATAAACCATGGACCCAAACCCCAAATCCAATACTTTTATTATTTTCCCCCTCACTAAAGTCAAGTTTTCTTCAGAAGGAAATTAACTTCCTTAAGAAAGGAAGGAAGTATTGCATGGTGGTTGAGAGTATGGCTTCAAAAGATGCTCAGCATCACTCATCATCAGGGAAATTCAAATCAAAACTACAAGGAGCTATCGCCTCACGCTTGTCAGAAGGGCTAAAATCAAAAACACAAGAAACAAGTGTTGTCAAGGATGTGGAGAAAACAGAACCCTCGTGCACCATTGGTGGAAATGCAAACTGGTGCAGCCGCTGTGGGAAACAGTATGGAGGTTCCCCAGAAAGTTAAAAATGGAGCTACCCTACAATCCAGTAATTGCACTACTGGGTATTTACCCAAAAAATACAAAGACACTAATTCAAAAGGATACATGCACCCCTGTGTTTATTGCAGCATTATATACAATATATACAATAGCCAAATTATGGAAGCAACCCCAGTATTCCATCAAGAGATGAATGGATAATGAAGATGTGGGGTATGTGTGTATATATATATATATATACACATACATACATACATACATACATACATACACAATGGACTATTATTTAGCCATAAAAAAGAATGAAATCTTGCCATTTGCCACAACATGGCGAAACTAGAGAATATAATGCTAAGGAAAATAAGTCCGTCAGAGAAAGACAAATACCATATAAAATCATATGATTTCACTCATATGTGGAATTTTAGAAACAAAACAAGCAAAGGAAAAAGAGAGAGACAAACCAAGAAATAGACTCTTAACTCTAGAGAACGAACTAACAGTTAACCAGAGGGGAGGTGGGTGGGGGATGGTGAAAACAGGTGATAGGGATTAAAGAGTACACCTATCATGATGAGTACTGAGTAATGTGTAGAATTGTTGAATCACTATATCGTACACCTGAGTGGCGCCTGGGTGGCTCAGTCATTAAGCATCTGCTTTTGGCTCAGATCATGATCTCAGAGTCCTAGGATCAAGCCTCACATCAGGTTCCCTGCTCGGCGGGAAGCCTGCTTCTCCCTCTCCCTCTTCCTCTCCCTCTCACACCCACCACCCCCCCACCCCACTTGTGTTCCCTGTCTCACTGTGTTTCTCTCTGTCAAAAAGTAAATAAATAAAATCTTTAAAATATATATATATATGTCATACACCTGAAATTAATATAACACCATTAACTATACTGGAATGATAATAAAAAACTTAATTTAAAAAAGGGACATGGACTTTGAAAACAAACATACCTAAGTAGCAGGCCTCGCTGTGCCATATACCAGCTGTGTAACTTTGGACAAGTAACCTATCTTGTCTGGGCCTCAGTTTTATCATCTGTAAAATGGGGAAATTTCATACTAGACCAATGATAGCTATTATCATTGTCTATCATCTTCTGGTTTTCCTTTCCTTCCCTGCATACAGAAGATGGTCCCTCTGAGTCCCCCTTGCAGTTGGATCATGTGACCAGTTCTGACCAGTGAAATGTGAATAGACGTATGGCACGTCACTTCCAGATCTGGACAATGCCCATGCCAGAGGCTGCAGCCCCACTCCTATCCAACTTTGGGTTCAGAGTTGGGCCGATATGGAAGCCGCCTGGGTTACCACGGCTCTGTTGAGTGAAGCCACTGAACATGTGGGCTTGCGACCACAGCATATTCTAGCCTAGGGAGCTCTCAATACAATCAGCAATCAATAAATTTGGCCCCTATTATTATTACTGTAGAGTGGTTAAATATGAGAACTAGGATTGCAATCTCAAAACTCTTAATTTATAGTCCATCTATTCCCTCAACAAATGTTTACTGAGTATCTACAATGTACAAGGGCCCATGCTGGGAGCTGAATACAAAGCGATGAACAAGACAGACACGGTAGTGCTGACAGCCCCAAGAAATAAATGCATCTTTACAAATCTCCTAGAAACCCTTTTCTGAGGGAGTTCAGATACAATTCGTTGGCAATGTGTATGAATGTGTTCCAGTGACTTGGAAAGGAACAAAGTCCGGCCTTGGGAAGGATCTAAACTATTACAGCGCCAAGCTGGGAAGCTCCCAAAGGCCTCAGCTCTGCCCACACACGGGACTCACTGAACCATCGTGCTTGCTCACAGAGCTCCAAGTGTTCAAAGTACCTGCTGGAAATGACAGACACACAAAGGAAAGATCCCTGATTTCCATCAAAGATATTCTAGTGAACACACAGCTTATTAGCATTAAAATCTCACATTGTACCCTACAGCAATTTCCAGGTATCTAGCTCACTTCATGAAATATGTGAGCTAGAGATAGAAAGATAGATCTTCTAATATTTTTAATTTTTTTGTTTTCTCCTTCAAACTATACTTTTCATGAGCAGAAAATTTTCCCATGACTCCACAGAGCCCAATTGCTAGAATATTCTTGACTGGACACAAAACTGCTGCTAGACACACTCTCAACGTAATGGTTTTGAGTCCCTGATACGGTCATATTTCCATTTACCTGGGTAAAATTATTATATCTGGAAAATGTATAAACTTGGATTCAAAACTCAAAATCAGTACCCACTACATCAGAAAAACAACACTATTAATTCTAGGCAGATTCCTGGAGAATTTAACAGGGAGGCACGATACCATTTCTCAGTAGTCAATCTGTCACACTCAAATCTAATTTAAATTTCCAACAACTTTGCTTTAGAAGCTTTTCCATGAAATCTGGTCTTTGCCTGACTTGCCTGCTGTAAATTCTATTAACCAAACTCTGTAAATTCTATTAACCAAACTCTGCAGGGCCTTACACTACTCTTGAATAATTCTACACCTGGAAAAAAAAGCAAAAAGAGATTATGAAACCACCAGCAAACACCTTCTATATTTCAGAAGGTAAATGTATGCGCGGAAGACTTAAACTTTGGTTGTTTTCCTTTCAGAATATCCAAAAGGCAAAATTCAAACTCTGAACAATCAGATTTTCCAAGACACAGGAGAAAAGCCCTAATGAAACCCTATTCGAGTTTGGACCCACGCGTGAGATTCAGGCTGCTTGAACTTGAAACGAGGCCTCCCTTGGTCCTCTCCAGCCCTTCCTTCAGCAACAAAGAAACATCTGGCCAAGAGGCAGATTCAGGGTCATTTTTCAAGCTCATCTCTCTGAAGTCCCTCAGTCCATGGGGTTTTCAGGTCTCCCAGGATGTGGAACCTATCCTCGTTACCAGTAACAGTGACCTGTAGACCCTGTCGGTCTCGTGGAACCATCTCTCTTCCCCGTGTCTCCTCCCCGGACCTTAGGATACCCAAGCCTCCGCTGGGCTCCTCGTCACCTGCGCTCACCTGAGCCTGTCCGACCCACACTCCAGGCCCAGTCCTGGGGGAGCCAGCTCTCTCCGGTGATACCAGAGGGAAGTGAATGGGATAATAAAGCAGATCCCGTCATGTTAACAAAAGGCCTTCCTCTAGTGAAGATGTCACGAAACAGCACTGCCAGTGGGCTTGGAGCGTGGGGCTGACCGGGGGCTCTGCTGGACCCCCTCCAGGGTTTCCACGTAGGCAACTACTGACCTCACCGGCCCTACTTTGGGGACAGGTCATTAAAACAAGATGCTGCCTTGCCTTGAGTCTACGTGATCCTTCGAAAAGAAGTACTTTTTTTTTTTAAGTTTCACAACACACACTCAAGCACTTTTTAAAATGTATAAACACATTTTGAAACGTAGGCAGAAAGAGAACCTGTAGATGTTCGCTGACAGCCTCACATCAGATGACCTTAAACACATTAAACAAACACAGACCTTCCCACCAACGTGCTGAAGAAGAAGCAAGTAAAGGGAAGCCAGGACTCATAATTAACATGTGAACTCCAAATGCCTTCAGCTCACTTGCCAGTGTTCTGCTGCGCAATGCCCCCAGCCAGCCTCATCTGTAAAGAGCCAGACAGTAAACATTTTCAGCTTTGTGGGCCATGTAAGGTTTCCGTCACTTACTCTTCTTTGGTTCATTTTATGACCCTTTCAAAAATGTAAAAACCACGCTAGCTTGAGGGCATTCGCTGGCAGCCTCTTGCCACGTTTGGCCATTTGCAGGCTGTAGGTCACATAGTTCTGCCTTGGAACATCTTTGGGGCTCAAACAGGGACACCTGATGACCATCTCTGACCCCACAAACACTAAGAAGCGTTTGTTTAAAAGGAAAGTGCCTTTCTAAATACGCACTAAGAGAGTTCAGTTCTGCCTGCATCATTTTATTGGTTTAACACAGTTCCAGCAAAAATCCCAGAGCTACTTATGTTTCCTTCTAGTTATTATTTTATTGGTTTTTGCTTTAGCGTGGGAGGGGAGAGGTCAAGGGGAATAGAGGTCAAATAAAGAATTTGGCAAAATGAGGCTACATTTTATATTAAAAAAAGAAAGCTTAAAATAAGCAAGTTCTAGATATTTGCAAGAAGAAGAAATACAACTCTTCAAATAACAAAACATGTTATAAAGCTACAGTGATTAAGAATATAATTCTAGGATAAATCAGGAACAGATCAATAAAACAAAAGAGCCTAGAAACGGACCCTAAGTTATATAAAACATAAACACATGATGAAGTAATGATAAAACTCTGTGGTGATACAATGGTTTATCCAACAAAACTATTGCTGGGTCAACTGATTATAGCGGGAAATCAAGTTAGTTTTTTTAACTAAAGTTAAAAACTTTAACTTTTTAAATTTCAAAATATTCTCCAAAATAAATGCCAAGTAAATCACAGAGTTGAAGTCGTAAAATTCCATTAGAAGAGCCAGAAAAAAAAAACCCGGTTAAATATATTTATCTTCTTTTGTGTGACAAAAGACTTTCTTCTTTTTTTTAATATAAGGGGAAAAGACTTTTTTTTAAATGATGGGAGAGGGTGCCTGGATGGCTCATTGGTTAAACTTCTGCTTCAGTTCAGGTTATGATCCCAGGGTCCTAGGATCGAGTCCTGCATCGGGCTCCCTGCTCAACCAGGAGTCTGCTTTTCCCTCTCCCTCTGCTATGCACTCTATCTCTCTCTCTTTCAAATAAATAAATAAAATCTTTAAAAAAATAAAATAGGGGTGCCTGGGTGGCTCAGTGGGTTAAAGCCTCTGCCTTCAGCTCAGGTCATGATCTCAGGGTCTTGGGATCGAGCCCCGCATCGGGCTCTCTGCTCGGCGGGGAGCCTGCTCCCCCCCCCCCCCCCTCTCTCTGCCTGCCTCTCTGCCTACTTGTGATCTCTCTCTGTCAAATAAATAAATAAAATCTCTAAAAAATAAAAATAAAAAATAAAATGAAATGATGGGAGAAATCACACACACAAAATATATAACTGACAAAAAATCAAAATTAGTAAATTAAATTAGTACATCTTTACAACATAAATGACATATCATAAATTACATAGTAAATTAAAATGCTGAATAAAGATTAGTAAATTAAACACATATAGACATCAAAAAAATTACAGAGATATAAAAGCCAACAATGAATTAGGAAAATGTTTTCAACAAATAAAATGGAAAAAGGGTCAGTAGCCTCAGTATATAAAGATCGCTTATAAGCTGTAAGAAATATACCAGACTTCAACAGATAAAAAGTAGAGAGTTTTTTTAAAAAGAATATAAAAATTAACATATAGATAAAAAATGTTTAACTTCACTGGTAATCAAAGAAATGCAAATCGAAACAGCATCTTTAGTTTTTGCTTATCAAATTAGCCATGCCAGCACACAGTGCTTGTTGGAGGTAATGAGTCCTAGGCTCCCACCCACTGCTGGCTGGAGTGCAAATGCACTCTGGTAAATAATTTGGCAAGCATTATTTATCAAGTAGTTACTTGATACTTTAAAGGGGTCATATTTTTTGACCTATTAATTTCACTTCAAGGAATCAATCAAAATGAAACGATCATAAATCTGGACAATGATGGATGCAGTAAAGCATACCAGGGAACGTTATTCCTAAAATGGGAAAGGATTGAAACGCCTAACACTGGGGAATGGTTAGGAACTTAGGGCATATACATATTATGAAATATTATATAGTCATTAAAATTATGCTAATGGAGAATTTTAATGATGGGAATTTATCACCTACATTAATTGGGAAAGAATACAAAATTGTATATGTATGTATTGGGACCTCAGCTGTGATAAAATGTACGCACAGGCACACACACACACACAGATGAAAAAGCAATATGCTCAAGTGTTCAATAGTGGTTATCACTAGAAAGTAGGATTATAGTGGGATTTTCCACAATTAATATATATTAATTTCCTAATCTGAAAAAACACACTTTAAAAATTGACCTTGAACTCAAAAAAGAGACAAAAGAAAAGAGAGACAATTAGAAAGGAAATGTTGATACTCATCAAGCCGAAACTTACCCTAAACCAGAATTACAGAACTGACAATGATCTCGTGCATCTAATCTAAGACTTTGTATTGCAGATTAAAAATCATCAAAAGTACTTCATGGAACTGAGACATATCCTACACATATCAAGTCAGCCCAACATTAATCATGCCTCTCTGTGAACATCAGCAGGACACTCTGCATAGGCAAGACACAGGTCTAAGAGTAAGAGAACCAGCAACAATAAAAGCTAAGGGTCCATGTAAATGCCCTATAAGCAGCAAAGTTTGATTCATTGAATTGAAAAGGATCAATATCCTTGATTTTTACATTATTACATTGTCAGAGCAACACATTATAATTAATTTAGGCCTACTCTCACTGTGGCAGGAAGCTGAGAAACAGGATTCACCAGTTACTGGATTCTAATACAATGAACAAAGGAAACAACGTACCGGGATTATTAATGAATTAAATAGGGAGAAATGAATAACTCTCGGGAGCATGATGCAATGGTATTAAGATACAACAGTAGGGAATACCTAAAACACCCTCTAATTAGGACAAGAAGGATCTAATCCAAATGCAGATAACAAAAGGGGTAGAAAGTACTCAAGTAACAAGCTCCTTCTGGCAGAGGATATGCCGGGGTGGAAACAAGGTAGACTGCAGAGTCACACAGACGGGCTGGAATCCTAATGTGTCCGTTTGCAGACTGCACTCTCCAGCAAGATTCTTAACCTCTCAGAGCACCAGCTTCCTCATCTGTCAAACACACATAGTAATCAACCTTGCAGGGTCAGTGTAAGGTTTGACACAGCAGATAGAGGAGACACCTGGTTCAAAGCCCAGCATGCCTAACAATGAATGGAACCCATTATTCTCCCGATGAAAGCCTTGGGACCACAGAGGCAGCCACGTGTCCCTGATGCTGTGGGAGCTGCTTTTCCTTTCCTGGCCAACTTGCAGGTGGTGAGGTGGGGCGGGGAGCCTTGCTTGTGCTAGCAGGGGGCCAGAGACATGTAAGAAAAGAATGATTTGACAGTAACCCCCAGTGATTATACGAAGCCCAGACCCTGACAGTCCCTGAAGTTTCCCCCAGGCAGTACTGGCCTAGGCTCTTCTCCACCACACCCCAACCCAGACCCCAAAGAGCCTGGAATAGAACTGGGGACAAAGGGGTAGAAATACAGCAAAAAATAACCCCCAAAGAACAAAATAACCATAGGAGGGGACAAAATACATGGTATAAAAAATACAATAAGCCTTATAATTGAAAGAAAAATAAGAAATAAATTAAGAATGAGAAATCAACAAATCTAGAATAAGCTTATTGAGTAACACTTTAACAGAGATGTCGAGCATAAAGAGTGAAGAAAATTGGCAGTGTTGGGAAGAATTAATGAAGACAAAAATCAATATAATTCAGAAGACAAGAGAAAAAT
Organism: Potos flavus; assembly: GCA_028534135.1. Classification (NCBI taxonomy): domain Eukaryota; kingdom Metazoa; phylum Chordata; class Mammalia; order Carnivora; family Procyonidae; genus Potos; species Potos flavus. The sequence continues at coordinate 33,742,095 of CM052899.1, read as the reverse complement.
ACTAAAAACACAAGGTAAGTACGTGTAAAATAAGAATGCTGCCTGGTGTGCATCAGGATCCTAAGAGAATTAGACGATGACCTTGCTGATTGAGAGAAAGAGAGCAAGACAGTGTGTGTGCCTGCAAAGCTCCAGTCATCACCAGAAGCTGATGACAGATCCTGGGGGGTATCGCTGATCACTGAAAAATTAAAGGGCAAGTCTGACAACTTGTCAATATATTAAGCCTCGGTTTTCAGAGAAGTAATAAAGGTAATTTGAGGAGATAATTCAAAATCGTTAGCAACATCAAAATTGATCGTAATTACATTAGGGGTAGTTAAAGGAGAAGTAATAATGAGCCCTTATTTAGGAAAAAACAACTGTGTCCAGACAAACCTGACAGCTCTTTGCATTGTTATAGGCACTTCTATTTTTAGCTGGCAGAACAGCACTGTGGCTAGGGAATCCCCATCTTCAGTGTGAGAAAGACCCGGGGGTCCATCTCAATGCCATCCCCTTACCAAAGTTGGCACATGCTAGTTAATCCCACTAAGCCTTAACTCTTCATCTACCTCATTGATGTTCGTGACAATTAACAATTAATTGACAAAAAGACTGAGTGCAAAGTAAGAGCCACATAATTGGTACCTATTTTGAAGCTTAACAGCATCTATTGTGCTGAGCTAGATTTTAAAAGGGGGGCGAGGGGGAGCTATAGTTCCTCAATGTCAAGATCCTGTCAGGTGGCTAAGAAAGAATGACAGCCACGTTGATAAACTCCTCAGAGAATATGTGCAATATCTCCTTTGTCCTAGCAACAAGGTTAGAGCTAGATGGCTGAATGATTCAGCTTACCACCGAGCATCTGTGAACCCTACCTGTCCACTGGTCCCCTAAACAAGAGCAAATCTTCTGTGGCCCCATACCGTGCCCCACAGCGAACCTCACAAAGCGACAGCAGCCCAACTGAGGTGTCCCAGGCTGCCCTGTAAAGCATTTCCTAGAGACCGACAGCTGCAAGGGTAATCCAAATTCCAACCAGGCTGGGAGAGGTCGACTGAGAGCCTGCTGCATGTCACTGTGACCAAGGGCCACGTTCAATACATTCGTATCCAACCAACAAGTATTTCCTGATTGATGCCAGTAGCTAAAAATGGCCGTGTACTTACATGCCTCTTGGAATGCAGAGTTATCTTTGCTTCTCCCTCAGCTCTGAATATGCAAAAAGAACCAAACGATCATCTGCTAAATGGATTAAAAATGTATATTTCAGTGCTAATCTTAATTCTCACCGCAGACTAGAGCTGTGTTTCTGAAGAGCTGGGTGTTATAAATTCCGTAAAATTCAATGCCTGAATGATTTATAGAATGTAAAATAGATGCGAAGGGGCCCGCAAATACTTTGGGCCACTCAAAAATTACTAAGCAAAGGTTCCAGGATACTAGATTCTGGTCTTATTTACTTTGGAGTTTACAGTAATTTTTTAAAATATTTAGGAGAAACTGTTTTGCCTACATCCTAAGTAAAAGCTGTATGGTCAGCTCCGTTGGCAGCAAGAATTTGTACCATGAGATGTCTAAGTAGAAGAAAGAAGTGCTCTACATTGTGCCAATCTCAGAATAGTGCAGCTAAGCCAAGACCCTTCAAGGAACACCTTGAGGCCAGGCCCTGTTGTTCAGGAGAGTTTTGCAAACTCTTTGTTTTGTTTCAGTATCTCAATAATACTTTAGAAGTTAGTGTGGATAATGACAGTGTTGCATATCATATAATTCCTCTTTAAAATTATATGTCCCACTATGTTGCTCCTGTCCTACTATGTTGCTCCTTCAAACCCTTAAGAGCAAAGTATTATCTTCCTACTTCTACCTACCAAACTCTTCCAAAGAATTTAGCCATCTTTATAAAACTTCCAAATACATAGGGACATTTTTATTATACATTCATGAACAAAAACTGTATTTTTAAAGATTACACTTAAAACCTGACTGTCGAAACAAGTATGAGAATGCTTTTGCTGGCAGACGTCTATCATTCCATGGAGGGCAATGAGTCAACATCTAGCAAAACTAAGTCCTATATTTTGACCATTTCTAGATTCCATTTCTAGAAATTTACCCTACAGACACACTATAACATGTACATTTGCCATTTTGTGAAAGCTTTTTCTAGTATCATAGGAATGGAAATAACTTAGGGGCACCTGGGTGGCCCAGTCCATTAAGCATCGAACTCTTGATTTTGGCTCAGGTCATGATCTCAGGGTCATGAGATTAAGCCCCACATGGGGCTCTGTGCTGGGCATGGAGCCTGCTTAAGATTTTCTCTCTCTCTCTCCCTCTACCCCTACCCACCTACCTCTCTTTAAAAAAAAAAAAAAAAGGACAGAAACGAATGTCCACCAATAGGGGACTAAAAAAATAAATTATATCCATAAAACAGAATATTGTAGAGCCACTTGGGGTGCCTAGGTGGCTCAGTAAGTTAAGCGACTAACTCTTGATTTCAGCTCAGGTCATGATCTCAAGGTGGTGAGATTGAGCCCCACATTGGGCTCTATGCTGGGTGTGGAGCCTGCTTCAGATTCTCTCTCTACCCCTCCTCCACCCCGGGCCCACACACAAGCACTCTCTCTCTCTAAAAAAATAAATAAATAAATACTGTAGAGCCACTAAAAGAATGAAGCAGTTCTATATGTTAATAAAATAAATCAATCTCCACACTGGTAAGTGAAAATCTCACATTTATTAGATTAAAAAAAAAGAAAAAGCATAGGGTGCCTGGGTGACTAAGCCCCATTAAGCATCCAACTCTTGATCTCAGCTCAGGGTCATGAAAACAAACAAAAAGAAAAGAAAAGAGTCACAAATAAAAGAAAAAGCAAGGTGTGGAAGTGTTTAGGGTATATTACTGCTGTGTATAGAAATGATAAAAACATAAAGAAATGCTCACATAAAATAGTAATAGTTAATATTTGTTGAGTGTATTCTGCATGCCAAGAATTATTCTTAGCCCTTTACATGCATTATCTCATTAGTTTTTCTCAGCAATTCTGAGAGGTACAATTAATATGCTCATTTCACAGATGAGAAAACTGAGGCATAGTAAGATTAAGAAACTTGCCCCAAATTACAAAGCTAGTAGCTAAGGTTCAAACTCTGGCCTCAGAGCTCACCGTCAGCCACAACTACATTGAACTTCCTAATCCATATACTATCTTTGAAAGTTTCCATAAGAACCTGGGATGAAGAGCTGCTCCCAAGGAGGGACCTGCCCAGCTAGGTGGTGAGGATCGGAAAGAGATTTACTTTTCATTGAATCTTTTGAATTCTATACATATGACCTGTCCAGAAATAAACAAGCAAATGTATTATTGTTTTTTTCACTCTGCCTATTTGGATTAGTTGGCAAGAAGGACAATATGAATTAGCATTTTGAATGAATTATATATTTTTAAAGAAATGCAGTTTTATTATTTACTTGTTCCTATATTTAATTAGTCCCTTAATTTTCTCAAGGACTTGAAAAAATGGGAAATACAACTTCATCTAGTATAGAATTCAAATCGTGTACAAGCACTTTCCAAGGAAACTGAAGAGGGATGATAAAATATACATACCAAAAAAAAATAGCATTAAGCCCAATGCTACAGGCAAGGGAGAGTTAAGGTTATTCACTTACTACAGATTATTAGCCCAGACTCCTGTCAAAGACAGAAGTTTTAGATTTTATTTCTATAAAAAGAGAGAAAATAAGGACATTCCAGGTAGCAGAAAGAACAAAAGCATACCTGATCTGTCTCTTAATCATGATCTACTACCTCCAACAATAACAGAGAAAAAACAGCAAAATTTTTCTGACAGGGAAAACTTCCATCATAAAATGTAAAACACACCATCATAACATACAAAAGTTATAAAAGGTCTGTGAGGTAGGGCCCTCTGTCTTGTGTATTTGTCTAAAACCCAAGTTCAACAGCCCAAAGCAGTGCTTCTCAAATTTCAATGTGTATATGCATCTCAGGGATCTTGTTAAAATGTAGATTCTGGTTCAGTAAGTTTGGGTGGAACCAGATGATATATTTCTTTTTTTGTTTTGTTTTGTTTTTTTAAGATTTTATTTATTTGAGAGAGAGAGAGAGAGCTAGAGCAGGGGGAGGGGCAGAGGGAAAGGGAGGGGAGAAGCAGACTCCCTACTGAGTGGGGAGCCCAACATGGGGCTCTAATCCCAGGACCCTAAGATCATGACTCGAGCCAAACGCAGACATTTAACCGACTGAGCCACCCAGGTGCCCGAGACTATGCATTTCTAATGAGCTCCCAAGTGATGCCTAAGTAGCTGGTAGGCAGATCACATTTTAAGTAGCAAGGTGCTCAACAGTATGTGTAAGTAAATACAATTATAATCTGGTAAATTATAGAAGTAACTTGCAACTATTAAAATCTTGGCCCCTATGGAAGCATTTGAAAATTTAGCAAAGAAATACATGTATATTCTCTTGAAAACTGAACAGTGTAACATAAAGGGGGAAAATGTACCTGTAAATGCATTACTTTCAAATTTCGTCAATAATTCAAAGTAGATTTCAAAAGATTCAGGAAGGGATTTGGTTTCAAGAGCAGTTGAGAAGGGCTAGTAATTAGCACACCATTTTATGCACAAATGAGCAATTCTGAAGCACCTAAATTTTTTTCAACTTATTCAAAATTCATCTGATAAGCCCAATAACATGCTCAGCAACTGTGGAACTCAAGGGCTAATCACAAGGTCAATATGGTCCCTGTCCTCCAGGAGGTTAGCTGCAGAGACAATACCCCTGGCACCAGAGTGGGGGGGGGGGTGGTCTCCTGTCAAGGACACAGACTAGACTCAAAGATGTGCAAGTACAGGAGGGAAACAATGAAACAAAACCATGAGGTTAAGGAATACATAGGGGTTTCGGTAATGATCTCAGAGAAGAAGATGATCCTGGCTTCTTAGGAAAGGTGAAGAAAAGCAATCCAACTAAAGCAGAATAAACCAGTGCATCCCAGGTCATGGAAATAGCAGGGCTGTCTCTAGAACATACCTCCTTAGGAAGCGCTGAGACACAGCTGAATTTCTAGCGTGGAGCTAGGATAGGTTTAAATTTGATCAATTTACAGTTGCAACTGTTGAAAGTTCCTGAGAAAGAGAGGTTACCAGATAATTCTAAGAGCATGCACGCTTAGCGAACATTAGGTAAATGCCAAGTAACACAGAGAAAGACTGGTCTCAGACTTGGATGGAGAAGGGAGGGATCCTCTAAAGTCAATATTCTCTCTGCGCCTCGGTTTTATCAACTGTGTAGAGGTCAGCAAACTTCTGTGAAAAGGGCCAGACAACATTTTAGGCTTGGCTGTTATTGTGCAAAAGCTTAGGCAATATGCAAATGAATGAATGGGAGCATGGCCATGTTTCAATAAAACTGTATTTGACAGAACAGGCACCAGGCAGGCTAGTTTGCCAATGCCTTTAAATTGTAAAATGGGAGTGGTAATAACTTTCCTAATGTTAAATATTTTTGGATCAAGATCAAGAAGGGGGAGTTGATCTAACTTCTAAGTGACACTGCCTATTCATTGTTCATTGACTGTACTCATTGACTATAAGCATCTATGTGTATCTAGAAACATTTGCATCCCACTCATACCTCCATCCCGCCTAATTCACCAGTTGAAGTATCTCTCCCATTCACCTGCTCTGGGACCTCATTGCTTAAATATTCTCCTCTCTAGTACCTTCAAACTCCCTCTCTCTATCGCCTCTTTCCATTAGCATAGAAACAGCACAAATCTATCCTGCCCCCCACCCCAAATAATAACCACCACTTCCTTGAGCATATCCCCGTGTATCTACCACTCCATTCACAGTCAATTTCAGGAAACAGTGATCTGTTCCAGCTTCCCCCACTTCTCATCTCTTCCACTTAAGATCCCTCTGCTAATTGGATTTTGACCCCACTACTCTTCTGTAACAGTCTTTGCCAAAATCAATAGGCACTTCTTAGTTGTTAACTTACTTGACCCCTCTCTAATAATGGAAACTGCTGACAGTTCTCCTTTCCTTCAAACTCTCTCCCCACTTGACCTAGCAGACAACACCAGCTTCAATTGCCTGCGGCCTCTTTGCCTTCCAGACTTCTTCACAGGCTACTCTTCTTCTCTCAAATGTTTCCATTCGTCAAGTTTCTGCTTTGGACCCCCTCTTTGTATATGTAATAACTTATGAAATATAGGCTTGGAATTCAAAAACTTTAATTTTAATGAAATTCATAATTCACATGGAAGTGAATTATGAAGTGATGAAAACGGAATCCATCCCCTCCTCTTCAGACCTACTCTACTTTCCCAGACTTGCTGTCCCTCTCCATGGAATGAACATCTACCTCGTCGCCCAAACCAGATACTTCCGTTCTCTACTTCTCTGCTCCTTCCACCCACATTTCCAGTTGATGGTTACCTCCTATCAGCTCTAATTTTCTCAGAGTGCTCACATCTTGCGTAATGAATCAATGGATGCTTCTCAATTTTACTATGACCTGCGCTCTCAGCAGTATTGAGTATACCTTCAGATGGCAACTGTCTCTTCTCTGATCTTAAAGGTCCTGCACTCCCGCCTCTTTGAGCACTTGCTCCCACTATCCCCTGGCAACTCCTTCTTTATGGCCTACTGTGTGCCTCAAGGTCCTGCCTTTGGTTCTGGTCCAACCCCATGGCTTTAAATCCCATCTACCTACATGCTCTCAGGACCAAATTAGAATCTTCAGCCCTACATTTATCTGAAGCATCAGAACCTTCTCTCACATCTTCTCACATCTCACATCACCACTCACATCTCTATTTGGTTACCAAGAAGGGCACAATAGTGGCTATAGTTTTTGAGTACCTGGCATGCCTCCACGCTCCCTTCATTAGGAGTAATGGTACTCCTCTTTCTAGTGAGAAGGCCATGCCAGGTGTCTGAATCCCCAGCATCCCACCACAGTCAGAGACCAAGCCCAGCCAATCAGAGCCCTGCACCTCTCCCAGAGTGCCCACTGCACAGAAAGTGCTTTGTTCAATAATCACCGCAAACACACCTACTGGCTACTTTAGAGTGCTTTAGGACCTCCATGCTAGGGCATAAACATTAGTCATTAAGTCAGTAATAGTCATTGAACATAATATTTTCCAGATGTTTCTCCAAATACAAAATAAACAACAGGAACTAGAAGGCTCAATCGCTTTCCTATAAGGTCATATCCTGTTAATATCATAATGAGCTTTAAATTTTAAATGGGAGGGAAAGGAGTTTAAACATGTTTAGTGCTTAACATTTAAAATCTGACCAAATCATACTAGGAAGCTAACTCTGAATATGTGGTATACTGGAAAGAAAGGCGAACCTATAGCCAAATCACAGCCGTCCCACCCCTTAATGGTTGAGAGACAAGGACAAGTTATTTTGTGCCAGTTCCCTCAATTTTGTGGGCTCTTTAGAGACTTAGATCAGATAATTTATAAAAAGTCCCCAGTACACACTAAATTTTGCAGAAGTATCAGCTACAGAAAACTCAAGATTTTAAAGAAAGTATTTTTTCCTGTTCCACTAAAAAAATAATTTTTAAAAAAGTTCTCAAAATCACCTGGTAATGGAAAAGAATTGGAAAGGAAGAAAATCTGCGACATGCATTCACTTACTTAACAAAATGAGTAAAATATATTGAGTAATAATCAAATAAATGTTAGGGCAACAATTTCTGTAGAACAATATGGCCTAATCTCCCTTTGAAAAAAACAGACATTGGTAGAAATCACTTTCCTGGAATTATACAAAGATTTTCTACCTTAGCAGACATCTCTGGCTCTATTATGAGCAGACGTAAATTTTGCCAAGCCACTCTAAACTGAGACACTGATGCCAAGCAAAAAAAATCTAAGCTCTTTATAGCATAGCACGCCATCACTCAGAGAAGACTTCTACCCACTTTGACAGCCTTTCTGAACTATACATGTGGGATTTAGAGAATCTATGAACCATCCAAATTGCTAACCTTTTGCGATCCTTTATTTAGTAGGTTCATCTCCTGTTATTCAATTAAATTCTTCCCTTTAATTAATTATTGATAAAAAATATTCCACCTAAAAAAAAAAAAAATATTCCACCTACCTGCTCAAGACCTTCCCCTGAGTGCTATGGAACGCAGAAATTTGAATAAAACATGCAACTCTCATTCTGGCACTGGGGAATAAGATTTAAAGAGAATAACAAAAAGTAGTAGATTTGTGATAAATGCACCACTGCCACTATGGTCATTCAGAAGTGGGGCTGCCGTTTGGCGTTAGAATGGGGAAATGAGGGATGTGTTCTCAGAGGAGGGATTATTTGAGTGAGGCCCTGAGGTTTGGGCAGGATTGCATTGGGCAGAATGGGACAGAGGGTACATTTCATAAAGGGAGAGCAACTGATGCTTCACACAATCCCTGGGATACCACTCACTTCATAGTCATCTTTTTAGTTATTATGGATTTTAGTTATTATGAAAATGTTTTGACCGACAGTAATAAAGTATCTTGAGAAAAGACTACTTTTTTCTAATTTCCACATATAACAAGAAGCGTGGCCACCTCCCAGAGACTTCAAGAAAATATGACTGTCTCAAATGACATGTCCCTCGTGGATATGGAAAGGGAGAAAAAAATCTCCCCTGAAATGTTGTCATCAAAATCTAGCCCTCACACAGGATCTCTCATCCAAACTCATGGTGCCTGGGTGGCCTGGAAAACCTCAAGCCAAGAATTTGTTGTAAGGTGGGCCCAGGTGTGTAGTATCCCCAAGAAATCTGGCAGTACCAAACATAAATTCTCTAGAGGAACTCGCCTTCCATCTAGACCTCCAAAAAGCCCCATGGATAAATATTCAAAAAACTGAATTAACACTTAAAAGTCACAAATATGCAGGAGCAAGAACCAGCAGAAACCACAAAAAGTGGATCAGCAAAGATTTCAATATTAAATCGTCAAAAACAAAATATTAAACAACCATGTTTGAAGAAATAAAAGTAGAAATTGATAAAATTAATATGAAACAAAAAAACTATTAAAATAAGTGGATTTTTAAACTAGGTAAACAGAACTTTTATGAATAAAAGCATCTAAGATACATGACATTTAAAACACAAAAGATATGTTTGTTAGAGACTAGACTAGACTAGTTACAGATTAGAAACTGAAGAAGGCTTGTGAACTTGAAGATAAAGCTGAAGAAATTGAGAATAAAGAATAGAAAGACAGAGATGGAAAATTTAATGAAAGGTTAAAAAGACATAAGGATGTTAAAGACGTTTAACAGATCCAGTTGGATTTCCATGAGAAAAGAAAGAGAATGTATCAGAGGCAACGTATAAAGAGATAATGTCTGAGCATTTTCTAGAATTGATGAAAGACACCAATCCAAAGACACAGAAGGTCCAACAAAGTCATAACAGATTCATTAAAAGACCTCCACACCGAATACATCCTAGAGATACTACAGAACACCAAAGGCAAGGAGATCTTAAAAGCAGCGAGAATGAAAAGACATACTACCTTCAAAGGAACAAGTAACTGATTTCTCAGGAGCTACAATGCACACCAAAAATCAGGGGGAAAACACTTTCAGTGTGATAAGAGAAAATAAATGTCAATCTAGCACCAGTATAGGCTGAGGATACATCTTAAGAACTAGGGTAAAATAAATATATCATGGAAAAACATTCTAGGAAAGAGCAAGTATGAAGTACAAAGGTCTGGAGATGGGCATATGTTAGGGATGTTTGGGAAAGATGGCCAGTGTGACGAGGAATATGTAAATGAAGAGAGGGCCAGGAGATGAGGACAGAAGGGTGCCTTGGGGCAGACTGTATGAGCCTTGAAAGGTAATTTTAATGATGAATTTCTCCACCGGTAATTTCCAGTGGAGGGTCCAATAAGCCACATTGGCTGAACCCAACATTGTTGAGTATCCAGATACCAGTTAGATGGCATGATGCATAGAAGAGTCAGGCATCAACTTTACAATCTAATTAACTGATCTTTAAGACTCCTCTCAAATTTGAAATCTTGTTCAGGCAGAATAATGATAGAAAAATTATAGTTTATTATTGTTCAACCAATCACACTTTATTAAGATAGGATTTAGGATCATCATTACCAAAAAAAAAAAAAAAAAAAGTCAAGGAGAGGAATTCCTAAACCTAAGCAAGGTCTAGGCTCCACTGGATTTTCACCAGTGGTGGCATTTAGCAAGCTAATGCCTAGTAAGGAGATTTGGAGGCTAAAAAGTAATACATAGTATTCACCTTCTAATCTTTGTGTTAAATAGGTCCTTGGAGTATGATATATAGAAGTATTACCTGATGGCCAGTTACATTTGTCGAAGTTCTGAATAACCAGCTTCATACATGGTTTTTCTATTAACCTAAGTAGTGAAATCACTTGTTCAATTCCCACTGAAAAGGCAAAGGTTTTCTTAAAAAATCAACTTCCATGTCTTTGTCATGTACAATTCCTGCAGGATGGTTTTCACATTTTATTTTTTTTTTCTTTAAGATTTTATTTATTTATTTCACAGAGAGAGATCACAAGTAGGCAGAGAGGCAGGCAGAGAGAGAGGAGGAAGCAGGCTCCCTGCTGAGCAGAGAGTCCAATGCAGGGCTCGATCCCAGGACCCTGAGATCATGACCTGAGCCGAAGGCAGAGGTTTTAACCCACTGAGCCACCCAGGAGCCCCTGGCTTTCACATTTTAATGTCCAGTATACCTTTAGTGAAATATATATATATTCTGGGCAAATTTAACAAGGTATCTCCCAGAAGAAGAGTGTGCAGTGGTATTTCTTTGCCCATCATCTTAAATTCATACTAAAAAACATAACTCTATAACTCAGTCTCACTTGGCCTGTATCTTCCATTGTTTCCCATCTGTAACTCTCAACTCTAAGCAACTCCCTCTTTATCCCAACTATGTCATAATCCTTTACTAGGGCTCTTCCCCCATCCTAGATGTTCTTCACACCCTCTTTGCATCAACCCAAAACATTAATTCTCATCACCAATTCAAAACTTCCATAGAGCCTTCTGCAAGTACGTTGTTTCCAACAAAACTAAATGTTCCTCAGGAGGAGATAATTAGGCATATAAATCCCCCAGAACTTGCACCTCCGCACTGACTCTAAAAATATTTTCATTGAATCTGCCCAGACCTTATAAACTACTATGAAAATTGTTCATCAGAATCAGATATCAGTGTAAATTCTCGTTTTCTTTTTCACATAAGAGTACAGAACGCACACCCTGTTCATCTCTGCCAAGACTGTTGGCTCAAGACTGGGCAATCATCGAATCTTGCTTTATATGTTGCCTAGAACATTATCTGCCCAGACCCTGACCATCAAAGCACATAACCCTCCAGCAAGGCACCTGCACAGGGGAAAAATCTGTCAACTGCCAACCACAAAGTGGCCAGAAGACATGGCAGTAAATCATGGCAGGAATAATCATGGCTCGCATGTGTGGAGTGCTTATCATATGCTGGACTCTGTTCTAGGTGCTTTCCAGGTAGTAATTCATCTAATACTCTCACAACCATAAAACAGGTACTATTATTGTCCCAGGCTGACAGATGGAGAAGTAAGTGATTTTCCCAGTTTCAAGCTGAGATGTGGCCTGGCCTTGATTTAAACTTGGTCCATCTGATGGACTCTGGAGTTCACGTTCTTAACCACAATTTCACATACACATCTATACAGGGCATACTGGACTAGCCATACATTCTATCATGGGATCAGAGAAAAAGAAAATGTCTGCTCAAAAAGAGAGAGGGAGAAGGCCTGAGAGAGATGCAGTAGATGAGAGGATGAAGTAAGTTTAAATATACAGTCTTGGGGCCAGACTCTTAGCTATGCGACCTCAGGCAAATTACTTAATCTCTCTAAGCCTCAATTTCCTCATCTGTAAATTGGGGATAATTATACCTACTATCACTGCTAATGAGTGTCAGAAGTAGGAGTCAAACCCATAATCTTCCCATAACACTATGGTGCCACATTCCCCAGAAGATTACGATCTTTTGAAATTGTGGGGTTTACCAGTGCAACCCTGCGGCTGGCTGGTTTGGAGGCAACTGTACCTCCAGTTAGAATCTCCTGGTCCCATTATACCTACAAAGCCTGAGGTTCCTCGTTAATCAGTGTGCCATCACACAAGACACATTAGATAGCAAAGAAAGGCCATCCTCTTCCTCACCAAAGGGCTCCATTTAGCTAAAGGAGGATCCTCAGAGCCTACCTACAGATAACCCCCTATATCAAAGGTAAGCATTAATAGCCTCTGGAGCACCAGTGTCTCCTCTGCCCAGAACAGCCCACTTCCTTCTACACACAACAAAATAAGATTCTTAAATAGGGCGTGCATCCCCAAAACTTCCTAGAGCGAATTCATTCTACTGGGTTAGGACCTTTCGATCCTTCCACCCAGGAGCTGCTGTGCTCAGAGCTTCATTCCATCAGCCCTGCAAGGGCCCTGGAAACCAAGCAAAGGCTCTGCTCAGAGCACATGAAGATGAGTCACCAACTGGGAAGTGCCTCATGCTATCGTCACCCAGCACAGCCCCTTGGGGGAATGCTGCAAAGCCTTACATACTCACTATGCAGCCCTGAGCAAAGCTATTTGTAAAATGAAGGTAAAAAACAAAAATGAAAGACCGTCTAGAATCTAAGGAATGCACCAAACCAACAGTGTTTGTGTGAGGGTTCTGGTATCATGGCTTATACTTTTTGTTGAGACTTTTCCAATGTTCTGGAATATAGTACTACTATTACTACACAGATTTTTTTTAGGTAACACAGGAAACATGCAGCTTGGGTTGGAAGAGACATAAAGATCTTCATCCCTGATCTATTTCATGATCCTCTGCATTCTGCTTCCAGAAAAATAATGGAACAGACAGCTAGAATATTGTTATCATGGGAGGATATGGTCCTCTCTTTTCATGAACCCTACAGGTCATGTGTATCTCAACGTCTAATACAAGTCCTCATGGATCTACCACTAACACAATAAAGTCATGGCTATGTCCTGCCTTTCCACCTCTTCAGTATTAAATTTATGTGTGAACAGTGTCTCCTCTAATGAAACTTAAATTTATTTTGACTAAAGAGTGCTCTTTCATCCTAACACTTCAAGATTTGGTGAAAAAGCGCACATTCTAGATCAACCATTCTCCTTCCCAGTCTTCACTATTCCAGGATTAAGAGGTTAGATATTTTTAGCATCTCCCTTCCAGCCGCAAGTCCTTTTCTATCATTTAAAGTTGTCCCTCTCTGAATTTCCACCAGCTCCTGCTCTTTATTGAAATTCAGTAAGTAAAACAACTACAACATAAATTTACATTCCCAACGCTCCCACTGATTTAAAAAATCAAAGTTCCAGGCACCTGGGTGGCTCAGTTAAGCATCTGCTTTCAGCTCAGGTCATGTTCTCAGGGTCCTGGGATCGAGTCCTACATCAGCTCCCTGCTCAGTGAGGAGTCTGCTTCTCCCTCTGCCTCTGCTTCTCCCTCTCCCTCTGCTTCTCCCCCGATGGTACTCTGTCTCTTTCAAATAAATGAATAAAATCTTTTTAAAAAATTAAAATCAAAAAAATTAAAAATAGAAAAATAATAAATTAAAAATCAGAGTTCAATGTTAAGGTGATGTTTCGGTTAAAAAGATTTGTGTCATCCAATAATTGCATGCAGTCTAAATAGTTAACAACTGTGTATTACTCGTCAACAGCATTTCCTCTTCCTGGGAAAGCCTCTATTATTCTATCATTTCCTCTTTCCTGATGGGAAATCTTTGAGTCCTGAGGAGAAACATAGCAGCTGGCCTCAGCACAGAAAAATAGGCTGCCAGGTAGACCCTGAGGTATGTGTAGTAAACATCAGGAGAAGATATTTGTTCTTTTCCACTCCTGTGGTAACAGCGGCCAACGCTGGTTCATACCCTCATTTGGCTCGGTCACTGCCAGCCACCGTGAGGGACGGGGAGAAGGCAAGACCATCTGCTGTGGCATTAACGGTGTTTGCAGAGCAGCCATCCTATCCCCCATCCAGGAGGCCACACTGCGCATCCAGCCTCTCTGAGCCTCTGGCTGGTCCCGAGACAGACGACCCATCTCACCTCCAGCTCTCCACCCCACAATGCCCCCAAAGGCAGAAACCCAGGCACTGTCTGCCTAAAGTGTCCAGCACGTCTGTAACGACAAAAAACTTCGTGCAACACGTGCCTGCTAGAGAACACGAAGAAGGACGCGCGATGCGCTCTGCCCGTGTAGCTGTTATGTTTCCCATCGATCATGGTCACTCCACCTCTGCAATGCCACCAATTCCCCCAGACAGCTGGGGAAACGTTTCCCTGGAACAACACCAACCTGTGTTTATTTAAATAACCTGTGGTTATGTAAAGATAACCACAGTCCTAAAGATGGATTTGTCCATCTTCCATGATTTAGGGCCAGATCGGCACTTATTCTATGTTTGTTTGTTTGTTTTTAATCTCCTATGGTGGTTTAAGGCCAAAATACTAGGAAAACCCTATATTTTCTTCAGGTAATTATTTTTCTTTTAAACCTCTTCCCCAACCGCAGAAAATCTAAACACAAAACATATTGAGAATCACTCACTAGAATTAAATACTTCCAGAGCAAATCTTCAGTTTAAAACAACCAATGACCTAACACCGAGTGTGGCTTTCCTCCTAGGATGGGGGCTTCTGTCAGTGGGCTCCTTTCCAAACGGCACGGCATTCATGCACTCAGGAGCCGGGGACAGGCATTCCTGGAGGCTGCAAGGACGCCTTATTGACATGCCAGGCATGTGTGGCCAGGGATGGCAGCATTTCCGTAAGCTTCGACAACTCGATGCTTGGACAAAGTTATGAAGAATGATTACCAGTTGGGGAGGGAGGAGGGGAAACCAGGCTAAAGTGCATATAAGATACTTAAAGAGACAGATTTATGACCTGAAACAACTTGGACAAAATACAATACTACATTTCTGTTGTGCAAAAATTTCAATTCATCAAGATGGAATCTTAAGTATGAGAACAGATAAGAGATAGGGAGATAATCCAGCCCTCCTCCTCCTCAAAACTATAATTCTCTTCTCTTAATGTTTCATATGACCCTGAAACTGCCTTCAGACAATGAATGAGCAGACACTGGCATTTTTAAAACAATAGACAAATGTCACTTTCCATATAAGATTAAGAATGGCACTCTTCTCATAGCAAAGGCTTTTCTAATATCCAGCCAAGCGACTCCCTGGAGAGAACAAGGCCATGGCCAAGGCCATGGCCAAGGCACTCTCCCATGTTCTTGGAGGGACCCATGCAATGGCTCCAACCAGGCCCTTAGAAATAGAGCAGTTTTGTTCCCATTACCTCTTATTATTGATACACTCTCCCCAAATGTCCTCAGACTCACATTTTATGCCGAAAACATTTTTCAAAGCTGTAAGTCTAGGAGTGAAATGAAGACATTACTGGTTTCACAGGGTTGCTGGATAAAGAACTGACATTTTTACTTCACTCGAAACTGTCCTGATCTTATAAAAATAAAAGACAAATTTGTTTATAAAAGTACTCACTACTGAATTGTGCTAAATATCCTGTGGCTCCTTCAGGCTTTTAACATGGTGTTTTAAATAGCTACAAAATGTCTATTTATGCCCAGCTTGCCTCCTATGTTAACATATAGGAGCCAGAACGCAAAAGGAAAAATCAAGAAAAGGCAACTGTCTCAAATGTACTCAGGCGATGAGTGGCCTTTTGATGGAATAAATGCTCTTATTCACAGCCCACGTTGAAATATCCCTGAATGGTGATGATTCACCACGCCTCTTTCAAACATCTGGGATTCTGTGAACCTCACCACCGTCCTGGTCAACGTGCAACCCCAGGGCAGAACCACAGTCCACCTAACACAGAATTTGGTTCTGTCGTCAGAACCAAGGTAGATCTGTAACCGAATTAGGCATAATCCTGTCCTCTGTTAAAGGACAAAGGTCATGAATTTTCCCTACACTTAACACATTATGTAAGGCTGTGGGGTACATCTGGGCTAATGGATACCTAAAAATGTATTATCCACTAGGCAAACGAGCATATTCTCTATTCTTTTAAACTTAACATTTCAACTTCCAAGAGGTAACCTCTAGGGTCTCCCCTCTGGGTCGAGGTCAAGGGCCCACATTCTCCTACCCACATTCTGGAAGGTTTTCCGGACTTTTTATCTGTAGCTTCCACTTTTCTAGTCAGTTTCCTCATCTTTTCAAATTCTATTCACGACACCTTCGCATGGCAGTCCAGATGTGGGCTATTTTCATGCCTTGTGGAGTCACTTCCAATTGTCCATCTAGCAGCTTAAATCCAGGCAACCCTCATGATACTTCCCTTTATTTGTGTGAAACATTAAGGAGAAGGAGGGTATTCTATGCTCTCCTAAAGCTCATGGAACCTAGATCGACATGCTGGAAGAAGAGCAACAGGATATTCTATCCACGTTCTTCCCACAGCTCCGAAGTCCAAGTTCTTGGCCTTTTACCATCAGACCATAAACGTAGTGCTGTAGGGGAATTAAAAGTCTCCAATCCATTGCCCTCACTCTACAACTCAGGGAATAGAGGCCCAGATGAATGCAGGTCCCGTGAAGAAAACCCGTCGCTTTTACTTCTTTCACCCGAGTCACTTATTTTGGCATTTTCTCCTCAAAACACATTATTTGTATTCTATCTTAGTACCTAAAGTGTGAAATGATTTGAATGTGACTTCGCACAATAGTCGGAGAAACAGGTCGGGACTGTCACACTCCCTCTGAACAAAGCAGGCCTGGAATAAGGACTGGTCAAAACCCTAAATTCAACATGGCCATGAAATGACGGTGAGGAAAAGTACTTGCAACTGAAAAAGTAGTGTCTCTCCGTCGAGCAAGGAGCACTTTCAAAAAGCTGAGAAGATCATTTGCTGTTCCGTGAGAGAGAATGTGAAAATCATAGGCCATAAATCGCTAGACGTTACACCACAGAGAATGGAATGTAAAATTATACTATACACATATTTGCATTATAAGAGTATTAAATATTGGTAAGAATTCAAAAATTTGATAAAGCAAATGAAAAAAAGTATTAAACTCCATGAATGATCATGAAATTTCCTTCAACTAAATATTTTAGAAGGAGATATAATTAGAGTACAGATTATAACTTCTCTGAAAATGAAGGTAGTTAAGTTGAAAGGAAGGAACTGTAAAAATTCAAATATTAGAAGCAGCAGCTAGAAATGCATTAAAAAAGTAAAAACCTGAGCAGCATATATATTGTGTCCTTTAATGTTCACTGGGAGGGGGGAGACTGGCTCCAAAATGTACCACATAGTAATCTACATAATGAAAAATAGTTTTGACAAATATGTTTTTTATTCAAAAACGCAAAAAAGGAAAGGCAAAAATTACATGTTATGTCCCCATTTGTTTTAAAAGAATATAAAGTGAGAAAAGACTTCATATTTTCCTCCATTCATTCAATCCCTCCCTCACCCATCCAGCCACCTCAAGGATGCAGTGTGAGGACCGACGCTCCTCAACCTGTTTCTCCTCAGCTCAGACACACACACACATGCACACTTTTACAAACACAGGCAAACATTCCACATCTGAGTCTGCGATTTGCTTCCTTCCCAAATATATTTTCAAATTTAAAAGCTAAAAAAAGTAATGAGTTGAATCTTTTTTTAAAAATTAGAAAAAAAGAATTCTTTTTTTATTAGTCTCAGAGGTAGAATTTAGTGATTCATTAGTTGCACACAACACCCAGTGCTCATCACATCATGTGCCCTTCCTAATGCCCATCACTCAGTTACCCCATCCCCCCACCCACCTCCCCTCCAGAAACCCTCGGTTAAAAAAAAAAAAAAGAGTTCGTAAGTAACTGATAAATTACTTTGTAACTCAAACCCAAAGATTCCTAGCTGTATATTTCTGAACTGTTAAATGATAAAATGACATTAATCACATCAGGTTAGGAATACACGCTTTGCTAAACTTCTGAAATAGTATGAAAAATAATTTATGAATTTCCAGTGATTGCAGTTTGGATTCTTCCCCCAAAATGTTGTGTGTGTGGTTTTTTTTAAGCCTGTTGTAGAGAACTACGGACTCTGAAACACCTTCTGCACAAAGCAATGGACAGAAATAGCATTAAGATCAGAAAGCTTGGGATGCCTGGGTGGCTCAATGGGTTAAAGCCTCTGCCTTCGGCTCAGGTCATGATCTCAGGGTCCTGGGATCGAGCCCCGCATGGGGCTCTCTGCTCAGTGGGGAGCCTGCTTCCCCCTCTCTCTCTGCCTGCCTCTCTGCCTACTTGTGATCTCTCTCTGTCAAATAAATAAATAAAATCTTAAAAAAAAAAAAAGATCAGAAAGCTCACCGCACATATGTGGTATCAACCATGTAGACGATATTCTGAAAATCATCATTAATTTTCTGATATTGCAGCTTCTTAGAGCTGAGACACATGGATTATATTCAAAAGCATTTTAATAATTTGCTGTATGGCTTTGAGAAAATCACTGAACCATTTAAGATTTACTTCCATTTCTCCAACAGTAGTTTAGGTCAATCAGCAAACTGAAGCACTTGCCCAATACACGCAAGTTCTGCAACCGCAGTGGTAAAAACAAACAAACAAACAAACAAACACCACCAGTGTTCCTGGAAACAATTTTTTTATTTTATATATCCTCACTTAATAATTGCATAATGAGAGGAAAGTCCCCATCATAAATACAACAAAATATCAAATATCAAAGGCATATGGTTACTCTTCTACTTATCAAACCAAAGAAAAACTAGAAACCTCTTCTTTTAAAACCTGTATCTAATGTTATAGAATATCCAAAGGTCCCTTGTCAGACTGAAAACAGAGTTTCTTATTCCAGCATGAAGGCCTCCCCTATGTGACCTAAATCTACCTTTCAGCTTCCTCTCTGACCTCCTCACCTGCATGTTCCCCACAGTCTTGCCACCAACAACCCACTATTGTCCCAAATGTCATCTCCCCAGCCCTCTTCGGTTGTGTTACCTCCACTTGGCATCCTCTCTTCCCCCACGTCCACAATCTCCCACCCAACAAAATTCAGAATTCTGGGCTCATCCCAATGTCCTCTACTCCATGCACGTTCCCCTGTCCCCAGATCACATGTAATCTCTCCCTCCTTAAAGCCTCCAGTACTATGCTTCTTCCCTTTTCTCGGCATTGTTTATGCACTTCCTTACAATCCCACCTCCACTAGCTCGCAGACTGTTTTCAGCAGACCTCTACAATTCCCTTCAGGGCCGGCAGCACCTTATAAATAGTAGAACCTCAATAAACATTTACTGAATTGAATATTCTGTTACATAATATCCTGCTTCCTAAAAATCCATCTGAGTTCCCTGAATAAAAATTGTACAATTTTAACAGAAAAAGCTCACTGCAGCCAAGTTCTATCCTGAACAGTTCACTTTAGTTTATTCGCTTTTCAATTATTAATAACAAAATGTCATTAAATATATATGAGCATACATAGATAATGCCCTCAACGGCACTCGAATCACTGCCCTGGAGTCATTCTCATGCCATCTCTGAAGGGTCACAAACAACATTTATTTTATATATGGGAAACCAAGGACCAGCCAACGAGTATGTGATGTCAGCTTGGATACCAGAACTGTTTATGTACTGTGGAAGAAGAGGAGAAAATAGAAGCCTTTTTCTCAAGCAGCTTGTCATTTACTTGCCGAAAAAAGATAACACATGAGATGAGTGAAGCATATGTGTGTTTAAAGTATGTCTATGGTTCTTGTCCTAAAATAGAGTCCCCTTGGCTCCCAACAGTGGCGGTCCTGGCCTCCTTGGTTAACGTCCATTGCAAACATGTCTTCTCCAAAGGCCAGCTGCAAAAGTGTGAGCGAGTCATGTCAGGCCGGGCCTCCTCCTGGAGCACCACGTTTGGCACACTCTGTAAGCAACATGGAAATTCAAGGGAGAAAAAGGCCAGAGTCGTCACAGAAGGCCAGAAAAAGACTGCAGGCGTTTGAAGAAAATGGGGACCAGGAAAAATACAGACCGGGAAGGAAAAAGGAGCAAGGCATGAAGGCGGTTATGAGCGTGGGGAGACACAGAGGAAGGGCAAACAGGGAAGGCTCAAAACCCAGCCTGCAGCCCAGCACAAACCCAGACCAGCGCCCACAGGTGTTTTAACGTTTTCTCTACAACCAGTGGCCTGCTTCTGCCCTCTCCGATCACCCATCCAGCCCTCTCCCCCAGATAAACAAGCAAGGTCTCTATGAGGAATTCAGACTCAACAGTATCTTTTTTAAGCTTTTTTCCCCTCTAACAAAGGAGGTAATCCATGTTTATTACAGAAAATATGGAAACATTTCCTTCAACATTGATTCAACAATTACAGTATTTTTTTTAGGACCTGTCATGTGCCAGACACTGTTCTCAACTTGGACACATCAGTGAACAAAATAGACAAAGAATCCCTGCACCCCTCCAACTTATATTCTAGCAGGACAGAAAAATAACAGCAGTAATACAAACAAGTAAATTGTAGGGTATGTTAGCAGGTGGTAACGAAACGTGAAGAGCAGAGCAGGATAAGGGCACAGGGAGTGCACGTGTGGACGGGGATGGTTGCAATTTCAACATGGTAATCCAGGTGGGCCAGATTGAGAATGCAGCATCACCGAATTGAGCTCATACTGTTTTACAGGCTTTTTCCTCCCTTTATTAAATGGTATTTCAGCATGCCATTAAGTATTCTTTTGCAATATGATTTTTAATGACTATAGAAAACTCTACCTCATGAATGCACCATAATTAATTTCATCAGTCTGCTCTGTGGGGTAATTAGATTCTCTCCCTTTTTTAAAAAAGCATTATAAATAATACTTCTATTTCCTCAAGAGAAATGTAGAGAAATAGAATTATATAGCTTGAGCACAATGTTAAGCCTCATGGTATAATCTAATTGTAAAGGGCACCCATATCTTGGAAGCCATGTGCTCAGGCTCCTCCTTCTTTTTCTGGCAAGGTTCCCACCACTCACACCTGAAAACCTTTTCATCAGACTCACAGAGCGCTCTGGCTTCCCCATGTCTCCGCTATCAGCTACTCCGTGTATTAGAAAGGAACTCTTCCCTAGATACCTACCTAGCACCATGACTGGTACAGAGCAGAATATGCAATAAATATCCATTGGATTAATAAATGAACAAAAAAATGAATGAGTACTGAAAAAACACTCAGGCTTTCATACAGCCAAGAAGATGCTAGAAATTTTTCCTCCCACTAAAGCTCCCTTGCACCAAGAGGAGTGAGTCACATCTTAGACATATTCAGCATCCTCCTAACAGCACTGCAAAGTATTTCCCTTCATGCCTTTAGGATGCTGGAAGCTGCCATATGAGCTGGACAACTAGAGAATACTATTAAATACTTAAATTAAATGCTCAACAGTATACAGAGACAATGCAGACCACATTTCCATTATTTTCCCTCTTTCTAGTTACTTAAAGATGATAATTATATAATACCTAACCCTCGAAACAGAAACGAGAAGTATATCTTTTAATAGCTCATAAACTACTATTCACCCTAAATTCTAACCATAGCATTATAAGCAGCAACTCTCATCAAAACAAAACACTTATACTATCGCATACAGAAGGAAGAAAAAGCCTTAAAACAATGCGCATAAAACTTGACAAACAAGAAAATACTGCACTTGAGAAAAGCAAAAACAGAAGAACAAGACACATCAGTTATTTACCACTAAGCTGGTTCATTATGGGACCATCTACTAGCACTAACAGTTCCACTGTTAAGGAAATGGGAAACTCTGAGTTGTGAGGAGTATGTACGACTGTTAGAACTACATCCTCAAAATCCTCCTTTCTAACCCCCACTTTCAGAAGTCAGAAGTAAATCCAGAAAGCCATCTCAAAAGATGTCCTAATTTATAAAGTAGCCTTAGAAAGAACAAGAGGCAGATGTCCTCATACTCACCGGCAGTGAGAACACACACCCTAGGGTGACAACTGTCCTTCCTGGGAACCCACATGGCCACTGCCTTAAACATGGACTCGAATGCAAAGAGCAGAAGTGATACAGATTTCAAGGTGTTCACTGGGTTTCTGGGTTCCATATTTGTGCTACGTAACTACCGCATCTTCACAGCCAACCTGCCTGTGCGTCAGAGGTGCTGAAAACAGAGGAGGTAAGGATTCTAGCCACAGAAAATGACTCTGAAGTTGCTCACATTCAGGGCTAAACATCTGCGTAACGGCTCGTCACTCCGTCATTCACGATAATGGGACCCGGACTCAGCAGAACAAGAGAACAGAGATAATACAGCCAGAGTGGCTACGTACAATGAGGTCCATCTGGTTTCCACACTGCCATGTTCCCCTCTTGTCGGCCTTCAAGATGCACTGTGTGATACAAGACTGAAAGTTCAGTATTTCCTTCTTTGATTACAGCAGCTATCCTTAGGAAAAATAGCCCAATGAGGACCAAGACGTCAACCCAAGTATGTAAGAGTTAGAAATGAATTCATCTGCTTATACCAGGGCACTAATGTTCTGTCCTCCAAATGTGGGCCTATTGACCTTGGAACACTACGATCATAACAATTCTGCATCTTTCTTTTAATAGAGTTTTTGAAAAATATTGGCAAGTAAGTCTACTGAATTCCTTTTTGTGAAGAAATACCTTGAGTCTATTGTTTATCTTTTAATCTGTTCATTCAACAAATAATTACTGAGTGCCTATCATGTGCTAGGCACTGTCCTATGTACCTAAGATACAATACTGGAAAAATAAGTACAAAGAACTTGTCATCAAAGAGCTTATGCTATGTGATGTGATGAGCCCTGGGTGTTATATGCAACTAATAAAAATTATTGAACACTACATCTGAAACTAATGATGGACTCATATGTTGGCTAATGAATTTAAATTTAAAAAGGGAGAAAAGATAGATAGATAGATGATAGATAGATAGATAGATAGATAGATAGATAGATAGATAGATGTTAGTTGAACACACACACACAAAAGGAGCTTATGCCAAGGAAAAGAGACACAAACAACATGTCAGGTTTGATGAGTGCTATGGCTAACGCAGGTAATAGGGGACAGAGAGTCATGAGGGAAGACTCTCTGAGGAAGTGATATTTGAACAGAGATTAGAACATGAGTGAAAGCAGATATCTGGGAGAGCGGGATTCCAGGTGAGGAATAGCAGGTACAAAGGTCCTGAGGTGGGAGTACAATAAAAGGGTTGAAGAACAGCTAGGAACTGTGTAACTGAAGCCAGATGAGTAAGGACAACAATGGGAAAAAGCAGGAATGAAGGATGGTTAGAGGTTACCTAGGATCTTAAAAGTCACTGTGAGGACTCTAGCTGTTATACACAGTGAGATAAATAGTCATCTGTCTGGGGGAGGGGTTTGAGTAAAAGCCTAACACACTCTGACTTAATACAGGGTGAAGAACAGACTGGGCCCAAAGTATGGAAGCAAGGAGAGCAGTTATGAGGCTCTTACAGTTCTGTAGGTAAGAGATGATGAGAACGTGGAAATGGTAAGAAGCCAGATTTTAGATACAATTTGAAAAACGCTGTCAAAATTAGCTAAGGGTTTGGAATGTGAGGTATGAGCAACAGAGAGGAGCCACGGACAGCTCCAGGTATCTGGCCTGAGCAACTGAAGGATGGTGGTCCCTTGTTGGGATGGGGAAAGCTGTGAGAGGAGAAGAAGGGAGGGAGATGGAGAATTCAGCCTTAGACTCATTAAGCTGAGATATCCTGTTTGATATCCAGAAGAACTAGAATTCAGGGGAGACGTGCAGGCAGAAGGTTTACCTGGATGCTGCCCATACAGCATTTAAAATCATGGAATTGTCATGGTGGTGAACACCCACAATGGTCATCCTCTCTCTGATTGCAAATAGAAACTCTGGACAAAATACAAAAAGCAGCTACCTGGAACTATGAAAAGGAAACAAAAGCAGGCAGACTGTGGCTTTATTAATGAAAACATACAGGCATAAAGACAGACATACAGACCAAGGGAACAGAATAAAGAGCCCTGAAATAAACCCTCACATATATGGTCAAATGATTCTTGACAAGGGTGCCAACGCTAATTCAATGGGGAAAGGACAGTCTTTTCAACAAATCATGTGGGGAAAACTGGATATCCACATGCAAAAGAATGAAGTTGGACCCTTACCTATCACCATATACAAAAATTAGCTCAAAAATGGATCAAAGACCTAAATGTAAGACCTAAAACTATAAGAAAGAAAACATAAAGAAATGTTAGAAGGAAACATAAAGCAAATGCTTCATGACATTGGATTTGGCAATGATTTCTTGAATATGACACCAAGGCACAATCAACAAAACAAAAAAACCATCGAATTGGACCTCATGAAAATTTTGTGTATCAAAAGACAATATAAACAGAGTTAAAAGGCAACCCACAAAATGGAAAAAAAATATTTTCAAATCATATATCTGATAAAGAATTAATACCCAGATTGTTCAGAAAACTTCTAAAACTCAACAACAACAAAAAGCCAAACCAATTCAAAAATGGGCAAAGGATTTGAATAGATATTTCTCCAAAGAAGATGTACAAATAGAAAATGGAAATGAAAAGATGCTCAACATCACCAATCATTAGGGAAATGCAAACCCAAACTACAATGAGATACAATGACATGTCACACCCATTAGGATGGCTGCTATCAAAAAAACAAAAACAAAACAGAAAATGACAAGTGTTGATGAGAATGCGGAGAAACTGGAACTCTGGTATACTGTTGGCAAGAATGTAAAATTGTATGGCCGCTATGGAAAACAGTGTGTCAGCTCCTCAAAAAATTAAAAATAGAATTACCATATGACCCAGCAATTCTACCTCTAAGTATATACCCAAAAGAATTGCAATCAGGGTCTCAAAGAGGTATTTGTAGATCCGTGTTTACAGCAGCATTATTCACAATCATTAAAATGTAGAAGCAACCCAAGCATCTGTCAACAGATAAATGGATAATCAAAATGTGGGATGTACATACAATGAAATATTACTCAGTCTCAAGAAGGAGGAAATTCTGACCCATGCTACAACATGGATGTTCCTTGAAGACTTTCTGGTAAGTGAAATAAGTCAGTCACAAAAAAAGACAAATACTGTATGATTCCATTTATATGACATATTTGAGTAGTCAAAATCATAGAGGCGGAAAATAGAATGGTGATTTCCAGGAACCAACAGGAGGGGAGGATAGAGAGTCATTGTCTGCTGGATACAGAGTCCTGGCTTTATAAGAAGAGTGAGTTATAAAGATGGATGGTGGTGATGGCAACATTATATTATGAATGTAATTAATACACTGAAATATACACTTAAAATGGTCAAGATGGTGAATTTTATGTGTATCTTACCACAATAAAATAAATCTTTTCGGAAAAAGAAAAAAAGCAAACAGATTGTAGAAAGGAATCAAAAGTTGGAAAAGTGACCTTCGAAGAGTTCATTTCCCTCCCCAACCTCACCTTTCCCTCACCTTCTCCCCCAGCCCTTCTTCTTCATCTGTCTCCCTCTCTCTTTTCTCTTGAGGCCTTGACCAGAGGATGGGTTCCAGTCACAGAGGTCCACGATCACACAAATATCAGATAGAAACCCCATCTGTCTGGCTTCTATGAGCCAAGAAGTGTGAGTGGAACCACAGAGAGGAGACGACTAGAGAAGGGGATCCCCCAGTTCTGTGTGTGAGCTCACTCAAGTCTCAGGGTCAGCCCCCAAGTTGCCCATGGGCAGGACAGACCCAAAACAGAAAGCAGAAATTTTAGAAAACTAAACTGCATTGGAATCACTATTCAGAGAGGGTGAGCTAGAACTATCAGCCTAAACTTAATGATGATGATTGCCTGCTTAAAAAAATAAACTTCTCCAGAATTCCAAAACGACCCAGAGTTTACACAACGTAATATTTGCAGCGTTCAGGACAATGCAAAATGACTCACTGTACAAAGAACCAGGGAAATGTGACCAATTCCCAAGGGAAAAGACAATCAACAGATGCTGACCCCAATATGACCCAGATATTAAAATTACCAAGTAAAGGCTTTAAAGTAGCCATTATAGCTATGCTCCATGAGGCAAACTATCTTAAAATCAGTGGAAAGCTGGATATTCCCAGCAGAGGAACAGAAACTATAAAAAAAAAAAAGAACCAAATGGGATAGAATTGAAAACTAGAAAGGGGTTCAAGAGTGAATCTTTTGGGGCGCCTGGGTGGCTCAGTGGGTTAAAGCCTCTGCCTTCGGCTCAGGGTCCTGGGATCAAGCCCCGCATCAGGCTCTCTGCTCTGCAGGGAGCCTGCTTCCCCTCTCTCTCTGCCTGCCTCTCTGCCAACTTGTGATCTCTTGCTCTCTGTCAAATAAATAAATAAAATCTTAAAAAAAAAAAAAAGTGAATCTTTTAAGATAGAAGATATTTCTCTGTGCTGATGCGGCTGATCCAAGAGAGAGGGAAAATTAAGGATCCGGCAGCAAAGATCAACTTTACAGCAGTATCCTTGAGTAAGTAGGAAAGGACAGAGTCCAGTGCAAGAAGACAGGCAGGCCTTGGATAGGTATACAGATGAGAGTATAGATAGGAAGGAAATCAGAGTCTATAAGTACAGATGTGGTGAGTGTGTCTGGTTTCATCACCAAAAGGATATACTGTCTTCAAAATGTCTTTACTTTATCAATGAATTGAGAAACAAGGCCACCAGCCAATGTTAAGGAAGGGTCAGAAGATGCTGGAGGCTTGAGGAGAAAAGAAAAGGCATGGAAAAGTCATTTTGAAGAATGAGTATCTGGACTAGGGAAAAAGTGCCCAAGTTCAGGAAGGTTATAAGGATTCTTTCGCAGACAACGTTAAAAGTCACAGACAACTGGAATTTTCAAATTGTCTGAAAAACATTATATCTTACTAAATGCTACTCAGCCACCTTGTAAACACTCCCACATCATTTCCTCAGGAAGCAGTCCCAAATGTTACATACCACTTAAACCTTAACACCCAGCACCAGGTCAAAGGGCTGGACAGGAAGTATAAAGAGGTCTCTGTATATTTGCTTTGTGACAAATACACCACATCAGGTCAGATGATGGGAATTAGTGTGGAATACTGAAACCTAGCAAGCAGACAAAGATCAGCAGAGGGAGAGGGAAACTCCAAACTGGGAATTCTTCAAATAACCAATGACAGACCATAAAAGCTATTCCAGGAGAAGCCACAGAAAAGGATTGCTCAACTTTAGAAAGAGTTGTCTCATTTTGTCCTCATAGCTGAGCAGTTACTGATGATGTCTGCCATCAGTGCAAATCGGGCACCCAACTGAGAAGGTAAACAGGCTTAAGGAATATCCCTCTGTCCCCAGCTTATTAAGAAAAGAAGGTCCAAGACAAATAGGACTCGGGGAAAGGTCAAGAGAAAAGCCATAACTGAAAGAACTTAGAGGCAGCTGAGAGGAATCAAAAGTAGTTCCTGGAGCGTAAAAAAATAAAAAATCTTAAACACATAAAAGAAAGAAGGAAATTCTGTAGCTCTTGACCCATGAAGGAGGACTCTTCAGAATAAGAAATAGGTTTTCTGAATAGGCAATGTCTTCAAACTAGGTGGAGGTGCCAGAAAGCACAAAGACACCGGTTCAGGAGTGGATAGAAGAGCCTCCCAGCAGTGACAGGGCATCCCTGGTGACAGTGACAATGATGACAAGAAGAACAGAAGACACACCATCAATGAGCGCCAAATGACTCCAGGCAGGCGCAGTGCCAGTACTTGATGTGTTTCTTGTCGTGCCATCCCGATGCGTCACGATCCTGGTTTTATAGGTGAGGAAACTGCCCACAGATGTTGTGCAACTGATACCAGAGAAAACACATTTCAAAGTTCTGTGAAACAGGAGCTATTATTCTCTGTACCGGAATCCTTAAAGGTAAGGAAATTCAAGACTGCAGCGAAGCCATGACCCAGACGCTAGAATTATCATGGAAAGGCTTTCGAGTAGCTATTACAGCTCTGATGTTACAGCTATGTTAAGAAAATTCCAACAATTTAACTCCACGTGCAGATCACTCTCATTTTGACGTATGGACAGAGAGAGACACTTGGAGAATATTGATCAAATGATCCCTATAGCTGCCTTTAAATGTTAAAAAGCTGTGATCCCCGCTGCTTCTCTTCAAACATCCTCTCATTGGAACGTGCTCGTGTGCATGAAATCTAACAAGTAGCCCTCCCTGTTTTCCAAAGGCTCCTGTGCACACAGTGGAGTCCGGCAGTGCCCACCATAGTTCCAGGCTGCCGGGCTCCCCAGGACAGCTCGTGAGCTATCTGCCCCAAAACGGATGCAGGTGCTCAAATC
The DNA here is from genome assembly GCA_028534135.1 of Potos flavus. Classification (NCBI taxonomy): domain Eukaryota; kingdom Metazoa; phylum Chordata; class Mammalia; order Carnivora; family Procyonidae; genus Potos; species Potos flavus. Next base: position 33,713,566 of record CM052899.1, on the reverse strand, counting down.
CTCTGCTAATCAAAATGGCACTCGCACATCCTGATGGTAAAAGGGGGGGGGGGCAGCAAGTGGGGACCAGAGGCCCGGTTCCAGACAAGGTTTTGTGTTTGGCTTTCTACAAATCACTTCATGTTCTCTGATCGCAGTTTTCTCACCTGTAAAAATGAGGGATATGGGCTAAAATCATAGACCTTCAGAGCCATGAGGGGCCCCACGCATCAGGTTACATTTGATTCAATTCATTTACTGGTGTACACAGAGCACTTTACAGACCCAAAATTCTAAAAATAACAGCCACGGGGGGCGCCTGGGTGGCTCAGTGGGTTGAAGCCTCTGCCTTCAGCTCAGGTCATGATCCCAGAGTCCTGGGATCAAGCCCCACATCGGGCTTTCTGCTTGGCAGAGAGCCTGCTCCCCCCTCTCCCTCTGCCTGCCTCTCTGCCTACTTGTGATCTCTTTCTCTCTGTCAAATAAATAAATAAAATCTTAAAAAAACAAATTTTTTTAATAAAAAAATAAAAATAAAAATAACAGCCACTGTGACAAACAGATTTTGTTCTGCAAGTTCACTTGTAAATCAGTTCTTTGAAACTGGGAACATATTTCTCCATAGAAATAATGTTATTAGAGACTGTTAGGTTTCCATGTTGACCCACAAAAGCCCATTAAATTGTAAAGTACCTGATTATAGTGCTAGTATAACACCTCCGCTGGCTGGGATGCAAGGGAAGTACCTCCCGCCTCCCCATCAAGCCCCCAGGGACCCGGCCAAGCCACTGCCACCAAGCATGGGGATGAAGAAAACTCTAAGGAAAAAATGGAACAGAGAATGAGAATTAGAAGGAAGTGGAGAGACAGGTGTCGGGTGAGCGCCCTTGAGGCAAGGACGTGAAGACCGGAGGAGCAGATCTGTAAGAACAGTGAGGGGAGACAGCAGCGGGAAAGAAGCCATCTGCCCTCCGCCCCTCCCCAGCCCCACTTCTGGCTCCTTCCATCCCAGCAGACCCTTGTTAGCACCAACACCGAAGCCAATTATGAGGAGGACCTGGGGACTAGAGGTACAGGGAAGGAGAGGGGTCTGAGAAAGGGGCAGGGCATGTCCCCTGGGTCTGTATCAGCTGAGCGGTGAATCTCAACACATGCCGCCCACAAGCCAGAAATAATAAAAGATCAGAGTTGGGCACATCCCAGGGCCATCATGCGTAGGGTACCTGATCTCACCCCTTAGAGCACCTCACCCACCCTGGGGTTGCAAGCTCCCACCTGCTGCTCCATCCAGTCTTCCTACATCCTCCCCCTGCCCTGTGAATCTCAGGTTGGGCGCAAGGCTGGGCCCATACCCTAGGCACCATGCCTGTGGGACGCGACTCGTACCTCCTCCAGCCACGCCACCTCCATGGGGCCAGGAGTTCACAAAGCCCCTAGGATGGGCCTCCCCAGACTCGATACCATCACAGGTCCTGGGACCTGCTTCCGTACCTGCCTAGGTCCATTCTCTCCAGGGAGCCTCACTCCCCAGCTTGCACAAGGGAGGCTGTTCATAGGAGGTACAGACAGACTGGAGGCCTGAGGCCAGGAGTGTCTATGCACCACAGGAAGATTCTGAACAAGAAACTTGAGGAGTATGAGAATTCTACATTCGAATCTGGCTGTCCAGGTTGTTCTGAAGGTCTACTTATTGAGAGAGTGGGTTAGAACCTGATTTATTGCTAGGCTGCCATGTAACTTTGAAATATTTATTTAGACACACAGTCCCTGAGCCACCATTTATACTCCTGCCCCAGGCCCGACAAATGTCAGAGGTGGGGCTGTCCCTCCTATCCCCGCTTCCAGCCACCAGGCAATGTGCCAAGAAGGTCTAATTAGAGTGTCTGCTAATGACTTGGCAAGCTAGCTTACTTCCCCTCCTCGGGTCTCTTCTTAATAAGAAATGAAATGATTCCCAACACTCCCCAAACAGGTTCCCTAAATCTCACTCCCACTGGGGGTACTTCCCTCTGTCCCACACCCACACACACGAGATCACAAAGATGACCCCTGTCATCACCATGCCCCTGGGACTTGTGGTCTTTCCACTTCTGTTTCTCCCACAGTAGAACCCTCATTAACTCACACTAGGGTGTGAGCCCACAAACGATGTCACTTCGGTGTGAAACAACATTCGAGTAAAACCAGTCTAAACCACAGGTAAGTTGGTCTCAGGTTACTCACGTCCTGAGCCACGCCACAGCACAGTCTGAGCTGAGCAAGGCGGCTAATTCTGAACAGAGCCTGTCTGCCCACGCTTGAGGTCTGGTTCTAAGCGGTCTTTCCAGTAAGCACAGATAAAGGGTAACACGGTCCCGTGCTGCCTTCAGAAGCAGGGTGCTACAGCCAGGGGCCCCCACAAATCCAACAGCAGATCACCATCAGCAAATGCCCAAACATTTAGGAAATCCCTATTAGCTGGGTTTATCTACAGGTAGTTCAGTTTGGTGTCCTTTATACAGTGAAGAGCAGGTCAAACACATTCACCCTGAACACAGCATCCCTTTGAACAACCTGGGGAACCTGGCTTGCCATCAGCAGCAGCACAGACCGGGTAACAGACACGCAGCTGTGAGGATCGCCGGGCCATGGTCAAGTTAAACGTCCGATAGGGACACGTGATTTGATCTGTGCTATGCGATTTTGACGTTGTCAGACTCTCGGTGATTTATAATAAATTCCACAAGTTCTATGTGTCCTAACCTTGACCCTAATATGCTCAGTCACAGCTATTAAAATCAGTAATCCTGCCTGCTCAGGTCACCATGCCCTGGATACCGCCCACAGCCTAGGGCTAGTCATTATAGCATTTGATGCATCAGACATCACTTCAAATACGGTTTTCAAAAACTGGAAACAAGATCAAAAGGCCTGACAACTCAAAAATTATTCGAATTACTAAATTTGGTAAGGGGTCATGTTCCTTTCTGCAAAGTCTTTCTACAAACCAACAACAACCAGTTAGAAAAGTTACAGAAGAGGGATATAAGATCCCTCTCATAACAAAAATTAACTACCTAGACTGGAACATTCAAAATTTGGCAAAAAGAGAAAAAAAAAGGGAAAATAGAATAAATAGATATACCACATTTCTGGAAAACAATTTAATCGTATGTAGATTTCAAGTCTTTAGAAATTAATCTACAATTTATACTAATCCAATCAAATCCCAACAAAAAATTTTTTTTCAGGGCTTAGCAGAATGGTTCTAACCATACCTAGAATAATAACTAGATAAGAAAAGAAATTGTTTTAAAAGGAAAGCTATCGAGGGGATGGGGCAAAACCCCACCCTCACAAATATGAAAATATAGTCTAAATTCCAATGATTAAATGAGTAATGGCCCAGCAATAAAGAGGCCTATCAATGCAACAGAATGGAAAATCCAGACATGGATCCAAGTTAAATAATAATTTAATAGATCATAAGAGTAGCACTTCAAATCAAGGGGACAAGGTGAATTAGTTAACAAGTAATATGGAAACCACTGGTTAAAATTTGGGGGAAAAAATCATTAGATTCCTACTCTAAAACATTCACCAAATTAAACTGTAGATCTAACAAAGACAAAACATGAAACCATAAAATTATGAGAATGCCAGCAAATATTTATATTTTCCTAGAGTGGGATAGGAATTCTGTCTCACTCTTGCTGGGATGACTCCAGGCCCACACCCGCTCTCAGCTCAGAAAGGGTACTCTTCCCCTCCCCACACCCCTGGATCCAGAGTCTTCCCTTGCACACGGTCTCCAACTCGGCCTGGGAGGCCAAGCAAGCGAAAGCAGCAGGGCCCTGGAAGGTGGAGTGTTCTGGGCAGTAGGAAACACCAGGTTGCAATGAGGAAGGCTTTCATGTACGCTTTGCTGACCAACCGCCCCAAGAGAGCTCTGCAGGAAGAAGGGAGCTTCTCTAAAGCTTCAGTGATTCGTTGCTATTTCTCTTCTCATTCTAAGTAAATATTCACTTTTGTATCTAATCCTGGATTTGAAACGTTATATTCTTTTTCTTAAAGAGAAACCCAAATGGCATAAGTGTGGGGCCCCACAAAACCCGAATTTGTCCTTGCATTACGCTCCCCAAGGCGGCACAGCACTGGCATGTCCCACACACTCCTGGCTGCGGCGCGGACACTTTAGAGGCGCTCCATACGTACTCGCTAAAGACTCTGCGGGTGTAACACGTACGTCTAGGGGGACCATGAAGGGCACAACCTTTGAAATGAGGCAGACCCCCTGGAGCTTCAGTTCCCTCTTCCGTAAAATGGGGGTTGTGAGACCTCGCATGTCGGGAAGACCTAATGAGATCAGGTGTACAAATACGCGAAGAACGGAGTACCTAACACACGGTGATAAAAATTTAAAAGAAAGAAGGTCTGGAAAAATATACGTTAAGATAAGGTTATTTCTGGGTGGCAAGAAAGTGAAAGTTTTTTTTTATGTGTTCTTTTTGTTTGTATTTTCAATTTTTTCTTTACTTCTTTTTATTTGTGTTTTCTAATCTATCAGGAATAAGCACAGACGACTTGAAGGGAAAAAAGAAAAAGAAAAGCTATTTGGGGATGATCCTAATTCGTATTAATTAGTTCTTAAATTCGTGTTATATGGAATATATGTAAAAGGAGCAGTTTCAAAGTAACCTACGGGGGCTGACCTACGCCGTCCCGTGAGCGAGCTGCTGATGGATTCAAACCGGAGGACAGACCATCCCAGGGATCCCGCTCCCTGGCCATCCACATTGCAGGGCCTGCTGGGGTCTTGGATGGAGAAGTGAGACAGCGGATCTAGCAGCCTAGCTGCCTTTGATCTTTCCCAGTCTGGGCCTGAGCATGAGCCACGTGGCCAGGGGAGCTCCGAAGGGGACGGCTCACGGCACCCCACACCGGCCAGGAACTGCTCTTCCATCTGCAGCCCTTGGTTGCTGAGATTTTCTGAATCTGGCAGACATGGCATCTCAGTGCAGGAGGTTCCATCACCAGGCTAACTCGGACGTATCCGAATGGCAGGAATAGGAGGCTCGGGAGTCAAGAGGCCTGGGTTAAAGTTCTGTTTCTGCTAGTTAACAGCCGTACGACCAGCCTTGGGCAAATCACTTCACTTCACTGAGGCCATCTGATCACCCGTCCAACTTGGATAATGGTATCTACCTACACTCAGACATCAAAATAATCAGTACCTACATGCTTCACTAACTGCAAAGTGTCCCACAAAAGTAGACAGCACAGTGATGACTACCTTTAGCCATCCACATCGAAGGCAAGCAGACTAGTTCCTTTCCTCTGGAAAACCAACCTTGGCTAATGGAGGACAGGAAACATTGGTGCTCCATCTCACACTCCACCCGGGGGTGGGTGGGGAGCAAAACTAGAGGGCCGAAAAGAACGTGTGAAACAAACAGCAACACGGAGGCTACCCGGGGGGGTCTCCATGTCAGCCAAGCCTCTGGATAAGAGGGTGAAACCAATACCTTCCAGCTTAGGAAGCCGTTAGAAAACCAGCAAAAGCTTAGTCTCACTTTACCCACAGGAGGCACGCTCAGGAGGGAGGAGGCAGCCGAGCCTCTGCCACACCCAGATCTAACCCTCTTTTTTCTTCCCACTACTCGCTCAAGATTCAAAGCTCCAGGGAGGACCATCCAGCTGGCTGTTCAAGGAGGTGTGCCTGTGCCCAACCACAGTCAATGCCTGCCCCCCACCGAGATGACACACAGAAGGGGAGTCCCCAAAAGTTGAAATGACAGCAAGAACCAAAACGAATGTGCTCTCTGGAATTTCCTAAATGTGGCAATATGGGCCACATAAGACTCAGGCTCCTCCCACAGAAGAGTTTCTCACCAGCTCTCCCTCACCCCTCAATTAGGAGAAAAGGAGACGGCTGGCCAGGGCAGGAGCATTGGGAAAGGGGGCAACCCCAGAGAGAGACAGCATCGACCAGCACCCTCCCCCGGGGAAATGACAGGAAATGGAGTCATCATGGTGGTTGTGGGCTGGAGATGGGGCCTGTGGCTCGTCACGTCTCCGTCTTCTCTGACTCCATGTCCAGCTGGGTCACATACGTCTACCTCACATGTGGCACAGAAATTTCCATCAGGGACAAAATCAAATAGAGCACAGAAGCACACGCCCTATGAAACGCAGACACCAAAGACAGGTCATTCCAATGCCATCTCTGTTATTTAAATGTGGTTTATTATTGCAGCTCGGATATATTCATGGTCTCAGGGCCTCTGTTTCCATTAAGAACTACAAAAATGCGCAGTGTGATATCTGTGACTTCTGCTCTACCAGAATGAAGTAGATACATCAGTGAGGCTTCAAATCCACCAATGAGTTTTTCTCCAGTTGGCATCCCAAACAACAAATTCCTCAGCCACACGTTCACGCATCCATTAAAACCCATACGTTTCTTCTACTGAGCAGAAAAACTTATGTGGGCAGCCGCAAGCTAGCTGTTGGTAGGACCAAACCAAGCCCGGACTCGTGCCCCGCGCCCATTCAGAAAAAGAGCAGACGGAATGCGGGCACTAGAGAAAGGGCTTGTGCAATGGGCCTTGAAGCTTGCAGGTGCGTGACTGCTCACATGGAAACCTTGTAAGCTGGCCTTATCATTACGGGCCTGTGCTGTCCTTGCCCGGGCTATAACCTGCTCCTGCTGTCTGAAGAGTCTGTCCTTAATGCTGCAAACAGAGATAAAGAAGAAACTCAAAAGAGCATTACATGACTTCTAAATATAAACACTTCTTTGCAATTGTTTCACTTGTACTATATAATCGAGTGCACTCTGAAATAAAATTCGACACTGTTTGGACATCATCCACAGTGTCCCTCCTGCTCCCACACTTTGTCTCTCTACTTCTTTTTCCTCATTCCCTTACCCTCAGCCCTGGTTCGAGATTGTCGCGCCGGCCACGACAAACTTAGGAAATAAACACACTCGCATTTCATCTCCTGTCCTCATTACAAATTTTAGTTTAGAAAAGAGTGTTGTTGCTCTGAAAGAGACGCCATCCTAGAGAAATGATACACGTGCACCCATCACAATAATCAAACGTACAGGGCTGTGAGGATGCGCCAATTATTAAAAATGACATTAAAGCTGAAATTCTTTTCATAGAGCTGTTAATTAGCATGAATTATAAACTGAATTGTACTATTCTCCCCAAGTTGTATGCCTTGGATCATTAGCACACTAATATGAATCATTCCTGCGGTGTCTTCAACCATTTCTCATGTGTCAGAGAAAACGGAGCCTCTAAAGACACGCGGGTCCAGAGGCGAAATGCCACTGTCCCATTATTTACAGTAGTCAGTGGTTTGTACTCCTTAGAAAGACAAAGACTACAGACAGAGAATACTGTTATTACTGTGTCTATTACAACTGTAGATCATGAAGCAAAAAATCATTGCAATTTTTCAATTGCTGACACTTCCAGGCCAGTTTCTTACATAAGTCAAAAAAATGGAAAAGTGACTGAAGCAGATATTATACGACCCTTCGAGAAAAAAATCAGGTTTCTGATAAAATATATACACCCGTACCGGCCTACCAGACTACAGATAGTCAGTTTCTCACATTTGTATAGTGCCCTGCAGATAATTTTTACGGTTTAAGAAGCACTTTTACAAACGTGATCAATCTCAAGACCTTACTCACGACATCCCTCCAAAGTAGGTGTTCATATGTCATGGTATAGACGACCAGGTGACGCTCTGAGAGAAAATGACTTTGTGACTCAGGTCCATATTTGGCCCCTGGGGCCCTCAGTGGGGGCTTCTCAAAGCCTAAGTCTTCCTATGGGCTCTTTTGCTTCGATGGGTGATTCAGGAAAATAGGCAGAGTTTGTTAGTGAGGTCTTTGAGGTGCGGGTGAGGAGAAGACATAGTCATGAGTTCTGGTGGAGGTCACTGGGATGGCCGCAGCACCAGCAATGTGGGAGGCTGACTTTTATTTCAAATCTCCATGGTCTGTTGTGAAACAAAATGGCAGGCCAAGGGCCACACCCTGAAGGGGAAGGAAAGAGGTTACCACAGGTGGTGAACAATCCCATAAACAATGTTTTTCTACAGGTGAAATTCCTTTGTTCTATAGGAAATGTTCTATAGCAAGTGTTTATTATATATGGCAGTGTGCCAGGATCTCTGCACTTAAGAAAATCTGTAAGAGAAATTAAGTCACACAGGTGAATGGGAACAATACCACCTTATACTTTGTATTGGCTCCTTCCCTTCACCCTACAAATTCTCCCATCCCTGATAAAAGAAAAATAGAAAAAAAGAAAAGAAAAGCTCTCTTGTCCCCCTATCACCTTCATGTTATTGCCCCTATCTCTTCTTCTTTTTGTCTCAGCTAAGCGTTTTTAAAAACACCATCCACACCTGCTGTCTCCACTCCATCACCCATCCCCTAATTGTTCCAGGGGCACCGCACTCTGATTTCCATCCCTGCTACTCCAACAAAACCTGAGTTCACCACAATGCAAGCCTGAGAGCACTATTGAGCTCGTACCTAATGGGCCCAGACGGATTCCAATCCGGCCCTGAAATTATGGGTAGCAGTGTACCCTCACCCTATCAATACAGGATCAAGATCATTCACTGACAAGTCACAGTTAAATGTTTATCAGAAGCTCCTAACAGGGTGTGACAGTTCTGAAACACACTGACAAATTTCTGGCACTCTACCCACCCAAAAAGCACAGCCTAAAGGCCTCGCCCTTCAACCTGGCCTGACCAGTAGCACACAGCAGAAGCAAGGCCATGAGCCTTCCAAGGCTGTCATAAAGACATCATAGCTTTCTACCTGGTTCTCCTGGGAGGATCGTTTTTAGAACCCAGCTCCTGTGGTTCTACCATGGTTCCATGAAGAGGAACCAAGGCCCCGGGCCCTCCGCCCCAGCTCAGCTCCCGGTCAACAGCCAGCACCAAACCGCCATCCAGGTGAGTGACAGTCTTGGAAGATGATCTGTGGCCTCTCCCCACTCCACCCCACATTCCCCAACTGCCCCCTGCTCTTGAGCCATCCAAGCTGATGTGCATGACGTGCATGCTTTCCATGCCCGACCCCGTCCGAGTGCCTATCTATGGACTCAAAAAATGGCTGCTGCTGTTTTGAGCCACCATGTTTTGGAGCAGGTTTGCTATGTAGCAATAAATAACTGATACAAAGGACCACAGAAGACTCTGGCTTCTACTTAAAAATTATATAAGAAAGACAGTGAGAATTTTCTATGTATCAAACACATTATACAAAACACAATGCTGCTTGAGAGACAACCAGAAAACTGCAGGTACAAATTTACCAGAATCTGTATAAAACTGTTTTTCAAAAAAAAAAAAAAAAAAAGGTCACGAGCAATTATTGTCTAATAGATGGCTTAATGTTGATGGGCAATTAATATAGGAATCCTTTTGGAATCGACTTCTAAAGTAACAGAAAATATAATTTTACATCCTTTCTTTCGGAGAGGCAGCATTAACTGCATTTATAGCCAACTGAAGCTGTTTTTAAATCTTTATTACCCAGATTAGTTATCTATATTGCTATAGATTCATCAAATCCTCTAATCTTGTCCAGGTCCCAGGGCATAGATTTCTCTACTGTGGGTCTTAACTCACCATTTCTGCAAAGGAAACATGATGGAAGCTACTGCAAGGATGATATATAGAACTATTAAATAGTAAACAGCCCGCATTTCTCCTAACTCAGAATTTGGCTACAGTTTGCCAAAATGAAAAAAAACAGAAACCATATATAAAACAACTTTTCCCTTATAAGCAAAGCCCACTTGCAATAAACTGCATGAGATATTCAAATTTGGTTGATCATAATAGAACTGTTTAAAAATACATGGCTGGAATTCACATTTGCAGTTTGCAGATGGAACAATAAAGATACTCTGAGTTAATAATTAATATGTTATTCAAATCCAGTAGGAAAGGAGGTGGTGTGTTACGCTCACTATCTCATCCTTTCTATCCTTCAAACCCTGGGCCTTCTGTGGCCCAATGGTGACTCGAGAAGTTAGGGAGAGTTTGCTGGTGAAGCATCTGAGCTCACCAACCCCTGCAAGTCACTGGGGACGACCGCAGAAGTCATCAGTACAGGAGACTGAGTTTATTAAAAAGATCCTCGGCTTATTGTGCAACAAAGTACCAGGGAACACGCCACGCCCTGAGGCCAGGGAAGGAGGTCTGAGCCTAGTGCTAACGTCCCACTCTGCAGGTGCTGAGTCCAGGTGTCCCTCTCAGCAGAGAGGGCAGCTGGTCATGCAGAGGACCCCTCCCTGAAGGCCACCAAGTGGGGCTTCCAGGCTTTCCTGCCTCGGACAACCCAGCCAGCCTGAGCTAGCAGGGGCATTTTGTAGCTCAAGATAAAATCCACTAACCAAGCAAACTGGGCCCAATTTTTTAAAAAATGTAACCCACCAATTTGCTTTCACCACAGAATAAATTTTTAGAAAGAAGTCCACTACGGCTGTGAGACCAAATGACAAATTTCACAGGGGGTCAATGGTCCGGACCACCGTCTAGGCTTGCTGCCCCAAAGCTGAATGCAACCCCCATCTCTTTGTTCCACCAGCCACAGGGAAAGGTCTAATGATGATCCAGGCCTGCTTTGGCGGGCCTAGTGGGGACATCACGAGCTGACCCAAACGATGACCTCCCTATACTGCCTCCCTGCCCGGTGGCCTTGAACTAATGATGTGACCTCTTTAGTGTCAGTTCCTTGGCTGTAGGATGGAGAAGGCAAGACCTGCCCATAACTTCGTGAAGAGCCAAGGCACAGATGCAGTGGTTCTCAAAGTGTGTCCCAGGATGAGGAGCATCAACACCATCTGGAAACCAGTGAGAAATGCGGATCCTCGGGGACCACTGTAGACCCGCTCTATCAGGAACGGATGGGAAGCCATAACGAGGGGGAACTACCCTGCCTCTTTACAAGCCCTGTTCGTGATTCTGACTCACACCAAAGGTTAAGCGCCACCACACAACTGTTCTTAAAGCACTTTGCCCAGTGCCTGGTGTGTGTTCATAGTTCAATGAGGGACAATTCACCACGGTTACAAATAGCTGACCTCATCACTTCTCTGCAATGCAGACAACACGATGTCCTACCCGCAGTGAGCTCCATGTCTGTGATGAAGACACTGGAGATGGTGATCATAAGAATGATTACTGGAAGGGGGACAGAGACCAGAAGATGCCCAAAGCCATCTTTGAAAAGTGGTGCCTCTGAGTCCATCTGGGACATGAAGGCCTGAAAGGACCTTTCCGTACAGAATTTTTCTTTCTTTTAGTACTCGCTGCCATGACTCCTCATCACTCATCCAGAGAGCTCTGGCCACTTAAAGAGAGGTTTGGGGATCCCTGGTCAAAGGCCAGCTGCTGAGCCTTCAACGTGACCACGGGAATCAAAGAAAGCAAGCCTGCATCCTGAAAAGGCGCCCCCTCCCCCAAATCTGGCCGAGCTCGCAATGGGCCAGAGAGGGAGCACGGTCACCTCACGCAAGAAAGACTCTCGGGCTTGAGCGTGGGAAAATCAGACGAGTCTGGCACTCTGGGCCCTCTGAGCCTTCATGGAAGGATTGTTCTGCTGCTCCCACAGCATCTATGAGGCCACAGTCTTTTCTCAGCTCAAAACTTGCCAGTAGCGAGTCTCCCTCCAACACTGCCCCAGGCTCTTGTCCACAAGCTGGTCATGTGCCTGTTTGTAATTTGATCCATTCCCTGCCCTTCCCCTGCAAACGATCTTTTCCACACTCACTTGCCAACTGGCTCCAGCAAGGTTTAAATAGAAGACTGGAGGATGGGAGAGAGGAAGAAGCCAGAGTGTTTCTTCCCTTTCCTCTCTCTGCGTTGGACGTTATCTCCAGCAATGGTTTTGTCTTCTCCAAGGCTCCAGCTCCTACCAGATAGGCCTTCCCTCCATGGTCCCGGCTGCTTCTGGGAGCCTCCAGGGAGATCCAGCTCTTGGCCTCTGATAAAAACAACCCCCCTCTCTTTGTTCCATCAGCCTCAGGGATGATAGTGATTTCCTGCTATTGCTAATCTCTGGGTGACCTCATCGTCCCCTACTTCGCTTTCAGATCTTCCAAAGACTTTCGTAACTAAGTCCTGGCATTAAAAGGCTTGTCTTTGACTGAGTGGGCCATGATGAATGCAGCCCGCTCTCACAGTTTCAGTCTGGATCATGCCTTACCTGATGTCTCCCCAACTGACTCAGGTCCTGACCCAAGACTTGCTTCGCGACTACCTTTTCCCACGGGGAGTCCCTATTCACTCACGTCTAGGTCTTTAGTTCTTACCTGTGTGTAATCAACCACATTTGATAGCAGCCCACACAACAACCCTGATGGCAGCCTCCGCCCCGATCACGGAGACTTCATCCCCATCGGACCCCAGCCCTCACGGGGGCAGCTAATCTCTACCGGCATTTGTTACCTGTCCCCCTTGCACTCAGTAATAAGGTTAACACACACACTGACCTTCTCAATAAATATATACATTTAAAATTTTTCCCAGGAGCAACCGTATACTATTAAGGGAGTAGGTTAATCAAGTGAAAGTAAACTTGTGACTTGAAGTAACGATCTAACTGGCCCCGAACTCGTCTGATATTTTCACAACTCTCCACTTCCTTTTGGCTAGAAAGATACAACAGATGTACAAACTGGATTCAGAACACAGTGTTCCAGAAAATGATTATGTTTTTGGCAACTACCCACATATGTGCAGTAAGTACAGTATTAGCGCCTCTACTCGCTTGATGCTTCTTGTTTTGTAGAGAGATCTGCCCCCATTTCAGGTCTTACATTCCAAATGAAATCACTGAATTATCCTTACCAGCAAATCTTAGAAAGCACACCTCTCATAATTAATTTTTCAGAAAGTTAAAAAGTTTAAAAAAAAAACAAAAAACTGTGATAACCGTATAAAAGGAAGATCATGGTGGTGTTGACATGGGATTTGAGCCAGGACTGGCAAACGCGATGGTTTTCCCAGGGGGACAGCCACTGGATTTGTTTGTATTGCATACTGTACTTTGGAAATAGTTGGTTAGTGTCCATGATGTCTTCTAGAAAGGGAAGGGTAGGAGTTTCCTTAAATGTTAAGTAAACGGCTGGAAGTGAGGGCTACCCTAATGCATGCTTCTGAGCCCTTGCACAGCTACTCAGATCCTTCCCACTTTGCCCTAACGCAAATGCAGACAGCTGTCTTAAGAAAAAAAACCAATTAATAAAATAGCAGACACAGGCACAGAAATACACAGAATATATTTTCTGAAATGATTCGCTGCACAAACGCAAAGATGGCGTGGCATCTTCCAAACAGCCCATCCCCTCCCACCTGACAAGCCTGGGGGACCGAGGCTGAGAAGCCCACTACCTGACACAGAGTCCCATTTCGCTTTGAATTTAGACGCCAAGGGTCTAGTATTTCAACATCACCTACCACCGCGAACAAGTGTCAAGTCCCAAGAAAATCTGTCTACAGTAATATCGATGTCAAAGTCAGTACATTTTCAAAGTACCTTGTTATTATTCTCCTGAAACCAGGGAGTCAATTTGAAATGTCTACAGCATCAGAAATCATTTAAATCCTAACAACTTAATTTTAAAAATAAGAACTTGGACTTTCGTTATTTCTTCCCACGCAAGTTTCTGGATGATTTCATCCCTGAAAAATTACAAAAGGGAAAAAAATTCAGCTAGGAAATTTTAGCAAGTGGGTCTTGTCCGGGCCCTTGTCTTTGCTATGCCACCACCTAGTCATATGACCATGAGTGTATTTGCTAATCTCTCTCCTGGCCTCACTCTCTTCCTTGTAAACAATGTGGTTGGACCCATACAGGCCTAAAATGTTCCTATTAAAATAACCGGACAATCGGCTCCAGAATTATAACCTAAGAAATCCAGATTTTAATTCAAGGTAAATTCGAAGTATTGGGGCACCTGGGTGGCTCAGTCGGTTAAGCAGCTGCCTTCAGCTTAGGTCATGATCCCAGGGTCCTGGGATCGAGCCCCACATCGGGCTCCCTGCTCAATGGGGAGCCTGCTTCTCTCCAGCCTGCCATTCCCCCTGCTTGTGCTTGCTCTCTGTCTCTCTCTCGCGCGCTCTGTGTGAAATAAATAAATAAAATCTTAAAAAAAAAAAAAGAAGTATAAGAAAATACAAACACTGGCTCCTAGATTTCTAGAATTATTTTAGAGTCTACATTGCAGTGGGAGGCAGAGATTGTGAACATAAGAAACACAACAATGTGAAGACAAAGGAATATGTATGATTTAGAAGAGCTTCCAGAAGTTACAAAGGTCTCACATGATGTAATGCACATGTTTTATTGTTGTTTTAATTTGGAGTCAAAAGCTTTCTCCTTCAGTACAGAGGGTTTTGTAATATTTCTAAATGATCTAGCCTGACTGCATCTGAGGAAGAAAAAAAAAATCAAACATGACACTACGTGAGCTTTCATCCTGTCATGAAGCCATTAGAGCTAATGAAAAACGATGGCATTGTTAAGTTTTATTTATAGTTTCTTCTTAATAAAATGAAAAATGAAGAGAAAAACACTCTGAATATAAATTTTTAAAGACTTTAAAGATCTAAGACCAGGAGCAAAAATATGTAGGTAGACATAAGCCTATAAATAAGTCTTTTTAAAAAAAAAAGAAGTGTAGAAAAGATTCCTTTTGGCTAATGCTGAGTTTTGCCTTTCTCCAAGGCCTCGTAAATAATTAGATGTCCTGCAGTCCAGGTCACTGTCATCAGGAATGTGGGGACCTAAGGATATAAAAAAGAGTCTGTCTCCAACTTACATTGTATACAATCTGTCCTGGACACCACTGACTAACACCCCCACCCTCACCCCGGGATCACCCAGTGAAGCAAGATACTCTGTGTCATATTTTTTAAGTCACCTACCCTCAAACCAATGAACCGTGTGGTTACCCTAAATCACGTCTAGGAATAGAAAAGAGAAAAAGAACTTTTGTTTAGCCCTTATTGCCCAAGGCTTCACAAGCTTTACCCCATCTAATCAGACACGTATGCCCAGAACATTTTACATTTTTTAATGTAAAAAATGTAATACTGTACCCCCATCATACTGTAACAATAACAGTAACACTGTTGTGTAAATAGCACTTTGAGCAGGGGGCACACTTTGCTAGTAAAAGAGTAAATATTTCAGGGTTTGTGAGCCTAGAGGCACAATTAAGGATGTCCTATAAGTACTTACATAACAAGAGAATGCACACATTTCCTCAAATTTGTTGTTATTGACAAATTTGTTATTGACAAAACTCAAAAGACAATAACAACAATTGAATATAACATAGATCTACTGAGGAAGAACAGAATTCTTTTGGGAGGGATAACATTTCCTTTAATTGAGGTTTAGAATTAGTGTTCCCCATCATCAGATCGATTGCAAATATGCATCTATAAAAACCATTCTTAGCTTGCGGGCAGTGCAAAAACAGGCAGCAGGCCAGATTTGCCCATAGTTGGCCAACCCCTGTTTTACACCTTACAAAAGGTCCTCTCTAATCATTCGCTCGACTAATAGTAATTATATTCCTTCAGTTCCTCTTCAAAAGTATTTTGATGAATATGTACCACAGGGCGATGGGCATACATAAATGGGCAAGTCGGGGTCTAAGGAATCTGAGCATGACTCAAAGGCAGGTCTGCCCCCAAGGGGCTCACTGTGTACTTGAAAGAGAGTATACTAAATGCCACCAGAGAGATGTATTTGAGGCAGGTGAGGGCAGGGCAGCACAAGGAGGAAGTGGCCACCTCTGCCTAACATAGCCGGGGCTGCTCTAGGGGGAGCAACCCAAAGTCCAGAATGAGACTGTCCTTTAGATCCCAGCATCCTGTTTGCTAGCTGTGTGACCCTGCATGAGACACTTAACCTCTCTGTGCTTCCATTTCCCAACTGTAAAACAAGGATGATTATAATGGTGGCTACCCTACAGGTACCACAAGAGGGTTGCTGGGAAGACCCCACAAATTCATGTAGAGTGTTTAGAACAGTGACTGGCGCACGGCAAGCACATGCAAACATTAGCTGCTCTCATCATGACAGAGAGGATGACGATGGAGCAAGTTTCAAATGATGAGTGGGAATTTCCTAGGAAGACAAGGTAGAGAGAGAGGCAGAAGACAGTGCGTGCAATTGAATACAAACATGAAAAGCAACCCCGAGTGGTTTGGTGTAGCTCAAAGGTGAAGAGGATTGAGAGGCAGGAGATGAAAATAGCGAGAAGAGACCACAGAGGGTTTATGTGTGCCATTCATAGGAATCGGTCCTTGATTCCACAGCAAGGGGATGTGCAAGTTTTTTGTTTGTTTTTTAAAGATTTTTATTTTATTTATTTATGTGACACACAGACAGAGAGAGCACAAGCAGGGGGAGCAGCAGGCAGAGGGAGAGGGAAAGCAGACTCCCCACTGAGCGGGGAACCCAATGGGGGACTCGATCCAAGGACCCTGAGATCATGACCTGAGCCGAAGGCAGCCACCTAGCTGAATTAACCACCCAGGCGCCCGAGGGATGTGCAAGTTTTAAGCAGCTCAGAGCACCAGCTTGTAGGATCTAGCAGCAGAGTGGAGGATGGCCAGTGGAGGAGGCAAGGATGGAGACAAAGCAATGAAATATGAGGCAAGGCAACAGCAGCCAAGAGGGATGACCATAGCTTGAACACGAAAACTGGTGACGAAGGCATGGAAGAAGGGAGAACTTGGGAGCCATGCAGAAGCAGTTTCAGTCTTAGGGGGTCCCAAGGGAAAAGAATGAGGAGGAGTCTGGAATGACATCCAGATCTCTGGCCTTGGTATACGGTGAATGGTGGCCTTGATCCCCAGTGCGGAATTCAGGTGGAGGAAGAGTAATGACAGGGAGGGGTCCAGAGAGAACAGTGAACCAGATCGATATGGGGGCGGGGGGTGGTCGGGATCTGGCGATATTCTTGCAAGGCAACTAAGCATGAAGTACCAGGGCAGGGCAGAAGTGGGACAGAAGGAAGAGCAAGAGTGATGGTCGGAAAATCTGGAGACGGAGCCAAGGGCAGCAGGGGTGGGGGTGGGCATCAGAGAGTGAGTGGCTCCAGCACTCCTGAGAAGGGGGCACCAACAAGCACCACGCCGTCAGCCCAGCTGCTTCAAGGACCTTGCGGGGACTGAGTGGAGCGGAAGGCAAGGAGCTCACTTTGGGATGTGCTGACTTTAAGGAGCTCAAGAGGGAGGTATATCCAGGAGCCTGGAGTTCAGAAAAGAAGGTCTGGAAACAGAGATTTGAGGGTCATCAGAAAATATGTGAAGGGTGATGCCCTACCCTGGAGCGAGTAAAGAGAGTTAGAAGGATACTGGGAGAGAACTATCTAAAGGGAAAGGAAAATCAAAGGGAAGTAGTGTCCCAGGAACCAACGGGGAAAGTCAAGAATGAAATGGTCCAGCATGGATGGTCAAACACGGCAAAGGAGTCAGGGAAGATGGAGGTCCAGAGCCTCTCCTGACTTGGCAATTAGAAATTCACAGTGAGAGGGTCAGAGCAGTTCGCAGGAAAGCTTGGACTTCAGGGGGTGAACAGTGAGTGGGCAGTTATAAGGTGAAAGCACAATGTAGGCTATTAGAATCCCACTTCGGGGTGTATCCAGAGGAAAGGAGAACATTATCTCGAAGACGTATCTGCACCCCCATGTTCACTGCAGGATTATTCACAGTAGCCAAGACACAGAAACAACCCGAGTGACCATCAACAGATGAATGGATAAAGAAAACATGGTGTATAATTACAATGCAATATCACTCAGCCATTAAAAAAGAAGGAAATTCTGCCATTTGTGACAACATGGATGGACTCTGAGGGCACTATGCTAAGTGAGATAAACCAGAGAGAGAAAGAAGAATCCCTTATGTTCTCACTTGTATGTGGAATCTAAAAGAGCTGAACTCACAGAACTAGAGAGTAGAATAGTGGTTGCTAGGGGCTAGAGGGTGTGTGAAATGGAAAGACTTTGCTCAAAGGGTACAAACTCCCAGCTACACGATGAATAACTTCTGGGGATCTAATGTGGAGCATGGTGAATATAATTAACAATACTGTCTTATAGACTCAAAAGTGGCTATGAAAGTAGACCTTAAATGTTATAACCACATGCATAAAAAGGGTAATTATCGGAAGGGATGGAGGTGTTAGCTAACATTATTGTGGTAATCATTTTGCACATTGTACACCATAAACTTACATCCGTTATATGTCAGTGAAATCTCAATAAAGCTAGGGGAGAAAACTTTTAGGTTGTTGGAGGGAGGGCAGGAGGGGGTAGTTGTGAAAGAGAAGTCCCATGAGGTGCCCACAGTCATGCTGCTTTTTTTTTTTTCCAGATAAATAACATAAGACCCAGATATTTGTCCAAGGTCCTTCAACTAAAACGTGGGAAAACTGGAATTCAGTTCCACGCCTGCTGGCTCCAAGACGAGTGCTCTTTCTATCATATAGAAACATCATGGAAACTTTGGAAACATCATGTTTTTGATTAGGATATAGGAGAAAACCTACAGCCAGGAATAGTGGGAATATTAACAACAATGTACTCTGTTAATGCCCTCACAGGCTCAGTAACTTGTCCAAGGGGAAACAAGGATTGAATGAAGAAGCAGTGATTCCAGAAGAGGTCAATCTGGAGGCACTGTTGGGACTCCTGTAAAACTTAGGTAAGGGGGCGCCTGGGTGGTTCAGTTGGTTAAGCGTCTGCCTTTGGCTCGGGTCATGATCTCAGGGTCCTGGGATCTAGTCCCTCATTGGGCTCCTTGCTCAGCGGGGAGCCTACTTCTCCCTCTCCCACTTCCCCTGCTTGTGCTCTCTCTCTCTTCCTTTGTCAAATAAGTAAGTAAAAATAAAATATTTTTAAAATAATAAAATAAAAAATAAAATAAAACTAGGTACGTACCTCACACCTATCAGGATGGCTACTATCCAAAAACAAAACAAAACAAAAACAAAACAAAATGTAAATAAACAAAAAATAAAACAAAACCCCAGGAAATGATAAATGTTGGGGAGGATACGGAGAAACTGGAACCCCTGTGCTTTGCTAGTGGGAAAGTAAAATGATGCAGCCACTGTGGAAAACAATATGGCTGTTCCTCAAAAAAAATTTTTTAATTGCCATATGCTCCAGTAATTCCACTTCTGGATCTCTACCCTAAAGAATTTGAAAGCAAGGTCTCAAAGAAATATCTGTATACTCACATTCACAGTAGCATTGTTTGTAATAGCCAAAAGGGGGAAGCAACCCAACCGTCCATCACAATGAAGAGGAGATAAACAAAATGTGGTAGATACACTGGAATGGAATATTACTCAGCCTTTAAAGGAAATTCTTTTACTTTTTTAAAAAAAAGTTACTATGCTACAATATAGATGAAGCTTAAAGACATTATGCTAAGTGAAATGAACAAATACCGTCTGATTCTACTTATATAGGGTATCTAAAGTAGTCAAATTCTTAGAAACAAAGTAGAGTGGTGGTTGTCAGGGGTTGCCAGAGAAGGGAAATGAGAAGTTATTGTTTAACCAGTAGAGAGTTTCAGTTTTGCAAGATGAAGAAGGGTTCTGGAAACGGACTACAGTGATGGTTTCACAATGTAAATGTACTTTTATTGCCATTGAACTGTATACTTAAAGCTGGGAAAGATGGCAAATTTGATGTTATGTGTATGTTCCCACAATTAAAACAAAAACTTAGGTAGGTATTATTTCTTACTTTAAAATTGTTTTATTTTATTTTAAAATTATTTTAAAACTTATTATTTCTTATTTTAAAATAAGAAATAAGGCACAGAAAAGTTAAGTCATATTTTTTAATTATATGAATCATTTACTATAAATCTGGACCTAGATCCTAAACCTCTTACTTGTGAGATATTAGATAGTGCACCTGGGTTTGCTTTCTACTTTGTCTCTGACAAAGCAAATCATTATAACTGTTGCCATGGTCCTTCCTTAACTACATACCTTGCCTGGAAATTTCTTTTCTACAGAATCCGGACAATTATCTTCCTTCTCTGCACCTCTTGATGACTGATATCTATAGTGTTTTTATACGACTATTGGCCTGTCTACAGACAACAATACGATAGACAGGATATGGATGTATGACAAAGGCTTTGTCACCATCTCACCTTGGGGAGCACCATTTATGTGACCCACAAAATGTATCAACTAAGACTCCTCTCCTCACCTATACTGACAATTAATTGAGCTTAAAACATGGTACGCCCCCATATCTTTCTGTAATCATCTTTTCTTTCTTAAACAAAATTGCTAATGGCAAAAACTGAACACATGCTAAAAACTTAAATGACTAGACTACCAGAAGCTATTGATCTGGGAGAAGGCAACCCAATTGCTAACTTAGAAATAGACAAAATTCTTTGAAACCTTTGATGTAGCTTTCTTATAGCAAGCTCCTACTGTGGCAGAGACTGCTAGCCACCCATACAATATCCATCCTTCTCTTTTTTTCTTTGTAACAGAACATCTGTATTTTTGAGGGAGGCAAAGTACCTGGAGAAAATTACCTTTTCCACATCCCTGGAAGATAGAGATGGCCAATAAGATATTAATGGAAGTCCTTAGGCTGGATTTCTAGGAAGGAATTTAAGAGAGAGCTTATTCAACTGGCAGGTACCCTTTTGACCTTCTACCCTTTATCCTTTTTCCTTCCGTCTGATAGACACAATGGCTGGAGCTGGCTGCAGCAGCCATCTTGAGCCCATGAAGGAAGGAAACCAAGAGAATCTCAATTACTCGACATCCTTAAGACAGCAAGGCAATGTCAGCAATCTACCTCCAGTCTTCTTGGAATAAAATAAGCCCTTCAGAGTTTAAAATCATGCAGTGGTGGCGGAGGGGTATGTGGTCTCAGCCAAACTCAATTCCTAAGGAGGTAGACTTAGGATCCTGAAAAGATCCTCTATCTCTGTGAAGTAAGACAATTTGTTAGAAATAAATAATGTTGATGACAATGATGATGATGGCATTAACCCTTATGAAGCACACTGTAGGTGGCAGGCACAGAGGCACAGAGAGGTTAGGTAATTTACCCAAGGTCTCACAGCTAATAAATGATGAGGCTGGGCTTTAAATCCAGGCAGTCTGGCTCCAGAGTACATGTGTTTAACCACAAGACAACAATATCAAACACAGCAAACTAACAGACACTGTACAAACCAATCTGCACAGACACGCTAATCTTAAAGAAGCTTCGTCAATTCATTAATGAAAATTCTTATTGTGTGCCATCCCTAAATTGCTTCTCTATTTGAGAAATTATTTCCTGTAGGAACTGAGATTCTTGTAACTCTGGCAAAACATCTGACTGGTTTCATAGCTGCTTTACATGTCACTATAAATACTGCTTAGACCATACCATGGTGTCCTGATAGAAATCCCTCCTTACCCCCACCCACTACCACCAGATTAGTCTCCCAAAGGTGGAGATTTGATCACATCACACCCTTCACCAAAGTCTTCAGTGGACCTCTGTTACCTGAATAAAATCCAAACTCTTTAATCCGTATCTGCTTCCGGCTCCTTTTCCACCTTTCCACCTCTCCCCTTCTCACCCGAAACCCTCTAGCCAAACTGAGCCCCCGGTTGTGCCCTGTATTCACCTGAGATTTCCCATCCTGCACCTCGGCATATACTGTCTGGTCCACCTGGATGCACACCCTCTCTCACCCCTCCCCTAGCCCCACGTGTCCCCACCAGCCTGAATCCTCAAGACCCAAGTCAAAGCTTTGCATGCCACACTAATGGCTCCTTCTGGATAAGGACTGAGCTGTCATGGTTCTGGTCGAGAAGGAAAAGCACTGGGTTCCAGGGTCTCCTGTAAAGACAGTAAATGTTGCCCAGCCCTGCAACAGCCCCCACTTAGATCAGAGCCAAGGACTGAGGTCCGTCTCCTGCAACGCTCACCCTCCTCAGCCCCCTTCCTGGTGTATTCTCACTTCCCTCCATATTTTATCTGATCAATATCAACACCATGAACAGTCTTCAAGCTAAAAATAGTTCCCAAAGGGAAATTTATAACCCTAAAGATATGTAGAAAGGGGCAGGAGAAGGCGGCGGAAGAGCTCTGACCAGTGCCAAGGGGTCCGGCCAACGCAATGCTACTGCCCTTCTGATCTACTGACCAATATCATCCAAGTCAGGGACGCCCAGAAGTAGCTTGCTCGAGGCTGTTACATCATAAGAAGGGGCTTACTTCTCCTAAGTCCCTCAGGTAATGAGGATTGACTACTACTGGCTGCATAGCATCTTGCCTAGGAAAACAAGGTTCAGCCAAGTATGAGGAATCCTCTCCTGGCTGGCAAGGCTCACTGGTTGACACAAAGTTGCCAGATTCATTTACTCAAACACATATTCTAAACCAAGCCATGCACCATACCCAAACCTAAAGCTACTCAGTACGGCTAATTTTCGTTCTCCTCAAGGAAAGCTACACCTCCCGGTGTTCTCTAGGCAAGTGCTCATTCCCAGGGTGATACTGTGATACTGGCTTTTCTTCCCTCGCCTTACAGGCAGCTGTCAGCGGCCTCGGGGGCAGTGTGTGGCTATCTGGCTACCTTCCCCAACAGCCATCGGCTCCCACCGGCACCACCGATGTCCGACTCGCTCTTCCGGCCTCCAGTACAACTAACACACCACACTGCCCGTGGGAGATTTCTTTTTTAAGTTTTGAAGGAAGGAAAGGATAAAAATCCCCCCAAATCAGCCCCATTTAGTGGTTAATTGGCAAATCATTTGGTCATTCTCACACTCTTGTCCCCCTCCACTCCTCTGCCCCTGCCTTCCCCACCCCTGGAAAAACAAGGCAATGAATGAATGTGCTGCCAAAGAAGAGACTAGAAAAGCAACAGGGCATTTGAGTCATACACCTGTCTGGACCCCTGTTACATTGGGGGGTTAGACGAATTTTTCGAAAGCACCACCAATATTCTCGTTTTAATTTTAAAATAGATTTCTAATCTCTTCCTAATCACGGATGGCCCTTGCAAAGGCAGCCACAGCACCAAAGAGAGCTGTTTATGCCCTTTTCTTTGTCGGTCAGTGACCCACCAACCCCTCCCCAATTTAACATTTAATTCCTTTAAATTAGGGAAAATTCTATTTACAGCTCTAAAAGGATTTCACAAAAGGGCAGAGTCATTGTCCGTGTGCTGTGTGCATCTGAGCCCGGCTCAGTCCGTTATCTATGTTGCAGGCAACAGAATTTCCTCAACATCCTCAAAGGAAGCGTTACTTCCTAAAAGGAAAACCACCACAGTGGAGACTGACAGTCACCTCCGGGAGCACTCAGGCCACCACGCGGGCAATCAAGAATGTGACAAACACGAGCTCTAAAATCAGACACTGGAGGACACTGAATCAGGTTGAAAGGAGCGCCCGTTCCCAGCCTGAAGTCTACAAAGCATCCAGAAGAACCTTTTTTTCATCTCCTGCCATGAGGGAAGAGGAGGAATTAATCATTTTAATGGGGAAGAGTAAAAAGCAGTAATAAAGGTCTACGGTGGCACACCACAGGTGCCTCTAGAGGTCAGGGTCCCCCCAGGATGTGACTCCAAAGCACAGGCCTCGTGCGTGGGCCCTCTTTCCTTATCAGAGCAAAATCAACACAACAGAGAGTCCTTGAGCTACAAATACTTCACAAAGGGGAAACTGTAACCCTAAGGCTGTGTAGAAAGGGGCAGGAGGGAGGCCCTAGGGAAGCTCCGACGGGGGCCCAGCAATCCTGCCAACCTGAGGCTACTGCCCTTCTGGTCTAGTGACCAAAACCACCCAAGTCAGAGAGATCCAGAAGGTAGCTCAAGAACAAAGTGAGGTCAAACGGGATTCGAGAACACCAACCATGTCGATGGCAATACTGGCCCTAAAGCCAGGAAATTCTTGGTTGGCTGACAAATGAAGCAGTTCTGTGTCCAAAAGCACGGTACAATTAAGCATGACCAATTACAACGTTTAAATCCCCATTAACAGCTGCTCTGTGAACTAAGGGGCTCGATAACACCTCCGTGGCCAGCCTGTTTACTGATTACTTCCTTTACAGCTGCACAATTTGAGATAAGGACACTCGAGTGGGATAGGTCAGCACCTCTACCACCACAGCTTCTAAGTAGCGCGGGATCAGAGACAGAGACTATTTGCATTAAAGAGTCATTGACATGAGATGGAGCCACAGGGAGGCAGTTTAGTTTGGTTCTGAGGTCAAGGTAACTGATCCCATTACTCTGCTTTCTTTCTTGTGTTTTAATGGCAGAACAATGCAGTGTTTCCTCCGTGCCAAGGAACACACAGAGCGCATGCATCGAAGTTATGAAGCATACTGGTAATTCAGCCCCCATCCCCATGAGGGTGCGGGGTGCAGCCATCACAAGGGAATCCCGTCAAGAGGACCTATTTTCATCTCTACTTATCAGGCTCTTTGAATCTGATCCACTGATGATCCAGATTTTAGGGGCTTCTCCTGAAACTCATGATCTACCATGATTAAGGCATTCCCAGGAATACACCGAGGACAGGTTTCCTTTACAAGCCAATCAAGTAAAATAAACCCAACCTCTTCCTAGTCATCACCTACAAAACACACTACCCAGTATTAACAGCGAGTTAGGAAGGTCACATCCACAAGGGGTGCACGAACCATTATGTTAAAAGTACTCACCTACATTCGAGCCAAAGACTTGGCACAGCACCCAAAGAGAGGGGGCTATATGAAAGGCAAAAGGTGAGAAAGACTTCCTCCTCCTCACCTCTCCAGCCTTTCTCCAGTTCTACTCACTATCCTGTTCACTCCCTATGAGTTTTAAACCAAGAAAGCACAGAAGTTCAGTGGGAAAGGACATAGCCCTCAGCATTGCACGGATGGATGGCAAGTGCCCCCTAATCCTGGAGAGGTCTCATGTCCCCATATCCCTTTGGTGATGTCCCAAAACAGGACACCCCCTATCCAACCCAGTTCTGTCTCTTAGACGTATGTGGACTTGGCCATGGTATTTTACCATTCACTGAACGAACATTTCCCTCATGTATTATGCCAGGTGCCATGCTGGACACCAGGAATACAGTGATAAACAAGAAAGCAAGGTCCTGCCCTCAAGGGGTTTACATCCTAGTTGGGGGAGGGGAGACAATAAGCAAGTGAACAATTTAACAGACACTTCCAATGACTGTAGTGCTAAGAAGGAAATAAATAGGGTACAATGCTTCAGTCTAGCTGGTGATGGGGAGGAGGGGGGGCTGTTTTGGAGGGGCTGGTAGAGGAAGGTCTGCCTGAAGAGGTGCGGTTTAAACTAATGAGAATAAAGTGGTTTCGGTAGAGGAAACGGCAAGTGTTCCTGGGGCGAGGAAGCACTTGGTAAATTCAAGAGCCTAGAAGACGGCCAGGATGGCTGAGAGCTTTAACGCACTGCATCTCAGCTTGGCAAGCGGTGAAAGCTTGCATCTGCTCCTAGACCCGAGTATGACTGTCCCCAAGCAGCCTGGGCATGCGGAGGTCGCCAGGCTCCCCAGATGTTTCTGAAGCACAGCCCAGGTTGAGACCCACACAGGGTAAGACTGCAAAGAAGGCTCAGGACAGAGTCCTGGGACACGTGGGGATTGAGGCCTCCCTTTTGTAGAGGTCACTTCGGAACCTCTGTTCCAGCCAGCGATGACACCAAACACGAGTGGAGGCCAGGTTGGAGGGCATGTCCACGGTAGATATAAACAACTAATTACTTTTTATTTTCACTTCACAGCCCAGAAGGAGACAAGACAGTGTGTGACTCCCTGGAGGCCTGACCGTTCCTCCTGAAGGAATACTTCTAGGAAAACACGGCAACTAAATCGGCTTAAGGCATATCCCCTCACATTGTCTGCCACTTCTGAATTAAAGTGTCAAAAAAGACCAAAAACGAAGGCATAAATTAATTATCTCTGCCCTCCCATAAAAGGCAAAATTAAAAATTAACACAGCATGCCTATGTACAGGGAGCGAACATGGTCTGGGGTCCATATGTCGAGACACAGTGACCAGCCGAGAGTCAGCTGGACAAGTCAGCTGGACAAGCTTGCTGCTGGCATCTGCTTTCTTTTACGGCACATGTCACTAAGGCGGTCAAATCATCTCGAAAAGGATGGTTCCTGTACAAAAAGTAGATCGTCGTTAACGATTGTGTGCTTGATGACAGGAAGCACACCAAAGTCACCGTGGTGGTTTCCTCCAGGGACGGAAGGAGAACAAAGAACACCTTTATCAGAAGTATTTTACTGCTTTCATTTCAAAAAAATCTGAGGCACACATAGCACAACGTTATAAATATTCATGAATTCCAGGGAGTGGTCTGTGAGTGCTTGCGGTCTTACTGTCTGTACTTTTCTGTACGAAAAAGAAAAGAGAGCATGTTGAACCCGTAAAACTTCTTCATTTAACACTTCTTGTATAATGTGTTAAATTGGGCTGAAACCCTGTAATTATTCCTTACTCACTGTTTGCCAGTTTCAGAGACGATGCTCCTGAATTCATCCCCCACATTTGTGCTCCTGTTACATTAACAGTCAAGAGCTGTGAAATACGAGGTAGACTGTCTACTTCACATTTTCCCTTCTCTTCAACTGAACCACCCCTTAAATCTCCTGACATTTCTCCCCAAAATCCTGCAGAAAGAAGGATTAATTAGATAGCCCCCCTGCTCTCCAAGGAGGACTGACTCTGTGGTTCACCACGCCACCAGAACACTGTGCTATCTTAGAGGTTTTTGGCCAATCTTTATACACTCTTTTTTTTTCTTCATTTATACTTTTAATATAAATATATTTCAGAGGGAAATTTAACTTTAGGTTCTTACGTGTCTTTAAAGGATAATTCATAGTCCTTGTGCCAAGTCAGGCCTAATAAAAAGTAAGTAATCGTCGAAAGTGATAGTTGAGCAGTGCTGGAGGGGAGAAAAGACAGAAGCTCAAAAGTTTTAAAACTGCCATTTTCATCCTGAAATGTTTATCAATCAATTTTACAGCGGCAGCAAACATTTCCCTCCTGCAGGAAGGTGGGGCGGGAAGGAAGCAGAGAAAGACACAAAGGAAGAGATTCTAACAAGTTCAACAATAATTTTAAGAGGACTCTGTTCGGTGATGAAATATAGTAGATCAAGTCTTGTGTGCTGAATGGCAGGAAGTAAGGTATTCCAACACGGCGGCATCTATTTAAAGGGACAGCACAAATAAAACCTATATGGAAGCTTTTATAGTACAAACTCCCAATCAACGTTACTACACTTAAAAATTAGTATTTTTCAGAAGCTTAAGTGTCCAATGTATCTTAGGCAATTAAGAAGGAAGAACACAGGGATGCCTGAGGGGCTCAGTGGGGTAAGCTTCTGCCTTTGGCTCGGGTCATGAACCCAGGTCCTGAGATCGAGCCCTGTATCAGGTTCCCTGCGCGGTGGGGAGTCTGCTTCTCCCTCTTCCTCTGTCCCTCCTCTCTGCTTGTTTTCTCTCTCAAATAAATAATCTTAAAAAAAAAAAGAAGAAGAATACTGAGTGTCTCCTAATTTACTTCCATTTCCAGCTGACATGTGCCCTGTTTCCAGGCGGCCACTTTCCTGCCTCTT
Organism: Potos flavus; assembly: GCA_028534135.1. Taxonomy (NCBI): domain Eukaryota; kingdom Metazoa; phylum Chordata; class Mammalia; order Carnivora; family Procyonidae; genus Potos; species Potos flavus. Next base: position 33,685,891 of record CM052899.1, on the reverse strand, counting down.
TGCTGTGATATCCCACACTCTGCACAACTATGAAAGGATAAACCGACAGCATGTGGCATGATGTGCCCGGCACTGGTGGGCCAGCCACTTTCAAATATTACTTCATTGACTCTTCCCAAGAGCCCCAAATATGGTATCAGCTCCATTTTACCAGTGGGGAAGCTATGTGCCCAAGATCACAGAGGTGATAAAGTGGTGAGGCCAGGTTAGAATTCAGAGCTATTCAACTTCAAAACTCACGCTCCTTCCTTTATACTCCAGCCAACTTCACAGGAACAGTAAGAGGACAGATGTGCCAAGAAGATTTTAGCTGCCGGCACCAGGGGACCAAGGAAAGGTTGCGATGGCACTTTGTCAATTCACGCTGCCTACCTCTATCACTCAACAAGCTGTTCCTGAAGATTCATTCCGCCTGTTCTCCAAGGGCCCAAATGGCCCTGGAGTGCTTCTACCAAACCACCAAACTGAGCATCTCCTCAAGACATGCCCACAAAGCTCTTCCTCAGGTGACATTGAGGGCAAGGTCAGAAAACAGGGCCAGAGCTGGATTAAAGGGTATGTTGCCCTACATTGTGATTAAATGCTTACAATGAGACGGGTACATCTTTTCAGGAAAGAAGTTAACCTTTCTTTAGATCTTGGGAAGAGAACTTAAACCAAGTTTCTGCACTCCAACCACTGCCATCAAAACACAGAAGCACCACCCACTGCATTTTTTAAAATTGCCTTCCCAGGCAAAATGGTACCAAGACAAAAACAAATTGCACAGATGGTCAATTTCCGTTACTTCATTAAAGATGGGTGACCATCTCACTGAGGTCCCTAAATGCACAGATAGCAGCCCAGGTGGGATATTCAAAATGGTGCGGAGGGCAGAGCTCGACAGGGAGCACCCCAGCTGTGGCTGTGAATGATGAACCCAGTAACCATAACTGACTGCCGTATGAGCTATGAGGTGGACCCTGTCTGCGCAGAACATTCAAACACGTCATCATGAGGAAGCACCGTCATGATCTTCCCTTGCCAACAAAAACTATGTTCAAGAAACAGCCTAGAATGTTCTCTCTTCCTCCTGTCTCCCAACACTCTATCCTGTCACTCTCAGGAAAGCTTGCCTGGTTGGTCCCCATCTACTCTAATAGCTCCCTGATCCTGAATTCCCAGTTGGTGCTGGTTTGTGAGATCCGAAGCCATTCCACGAGGAAATGCCTCCAGACTCTGTCAAAGGTAAATAGAGTCGTTGGACGATTTCTGCTCTAAGGAAGGGGAGCCACGCTGAACAGAGAAAGAGAATGAGCCGCATGATAAGCCCATAAGAGATTTGGGGAGCACAAGAGAGAGTGGCAGGGAAGGAAGTTCATGAAAGGCCTCAGGTAAGAGGTAGATGCTTTAGATGCTGAGTTGGATTTCCCTTGAAGAAAATTTTGTAAAGAGGGATGAAGATTTAGTAGATATATGAATTGAATTGGGGCCCCCCAAAAAAGATATGTGGAAGCCCTGACCTCCAGTACCTTAGAATGTGACCTTATTAGGAAAGAGGGTTGTTGCAAATGTAATGAAATAAGATGGGGTCATCCTGGAGCAGGGTGGGCTCTTAGTTCAACAGAACTGGTGCCCTTCAAAGAAGACAACCTTGTGAAGATAAGGACACACAGGAGAATGCCAGGTGACAATCATCTGAGAGTAGAGAGACGCAACCACAAGCCAAGGAGCACCAAGGGGTGCTGGCAAAACACCAGACTCTATGAAGAGGCGAGGGAGGACTCTCCCCTCCAGGTTCCAGAGGGAGCATGGCCCTGCCCACACCTTGATTTTGACCTTCTGCCTACGAACGAAGACAAAACATTTCTGTTTTTTAAGCCACCCAGTGTGGGACTCTGTTATCGCACCCCTAAAAAATTAATACAGTAGGCGATTGGGAGAAAGAGAAAAAACAAGATGTGGTGAAAGGCAACCACTGAAGATATTTTTTAAAAATCTTCCGGTAACTTGCAGAAGACCTATGCCCTACTTTACTCTGATTAGAATGACTCCACCTCAACATCCTCCCCTCTGCTTCCACGGGGCTCTCTCTCTTCACTTCCCTTCCTTTTAGCTTGTCTTTAAATAAAGGAGCTGTTTCTCCTTTCGAAGTCTAGATCTGCCACTTTGCTTTAATTACTTTAATCCAAGGACTTCCTATTCATCATTTCTGTATTTTCTCCAATTATTCACTTTGATCGTCCACTGGGTAAACCACAGATACTTCCTGCAATTCCACTTCCCCCTTCCCGCTCCCCATCTGCTGACCTCCCAACTGTTCTACTTAAAAGAAGCCGAGGCTAGGGGCACCTGGGTGGTTCAGTCAGCTGGTCGTCCATCCGACTCTTGATTTCAGCTCAGGTCAGGATCTTAGTGTCCTGATATCAAACCCTACATTGGGCTCTGCTCTCAGTGGGGAGCCTGCTTCTCTCTCCCTCTCCTCCTGCCCTTCCCCCCACTTGAGTGCTAATAAATAAATCTTTAAAAAAATAAAAATTAAAGAAGCATAGGGTAGACTCCTCTACTTTCTTATCACCCATTCACCACTCTTCATTCAGATGACCTCTCTGGATCTGCCTATGGAAACCATTATGGAAGGATGCTAATTAGTCTGCCTGGTCACTGACTCCTACAGACACTATCATTTTCACTCTCCACAAATTCTTTGCATTGCTTCACACTAGCGCCCACTTTCTCCCTGCATGAAATGCTCTCTTCTTCTGGCTCCTGGAAGAACACACTCCCCTAGCTCTCCACTCACCTCCCTGACTGCTCCTTTTCTGTTTCCTACCTGGGTCAAGACCCTCTCAGTGCTCCTTTCATATCTAGGAAAGTACCACCGTACTTCGTACTGACCTCTGTTATAGCAATTCTTAGTATTTGCCTTAGGGTTACCTTCAATCAATCACAACTTCCCTCTGAATACCATTACTCTGCTCCAAATGTAGGGTAAGGGCCTTACTGTGGTATATTCCTAATTCCTCACTCTCATTACTTGTGCTATTGTTGTCATACATACGAAAAAGTAGGTTATGGGCTCCAGGGTGGCTCAGTCAGTTAAGTGTCTGACTCTTGATTTCAGGTCAGGTCATGATCTCAGGGTTGTGGGATCGAGCCCCACATTGGGCTCTGCGCTCAGTGGGAAATCTGCTTCATACTCTCTATTTCCCTCTCCCTCTGCCCCTCCCCTTCCCTTATGCATTCACATGCTCTCCTTCTCAAATAGATAAATCTTTTAAAAAATTAAAACTAGGTCAGAAATATACAACACAGTATGACTTATTTTGCTTTGGACAATGTTCTTTTAGAGTTAAAAATAAGTAAAATTGAACTTTATTTTACCTTTATTTATTTCATTTAAGGTGTTCTTCATTTCTCTGTATAGATCCAAAATTCTATCTGGTATCATAACCCCACTGCCTAAAGACCTCTCTTTAACATTTCTTATAGAGTCTACCTATGCTAGCAATGAATTTCCAGTTTTTTGTTTGAGGAAATCTTTCATTCTCTTTCATTTTTGAAATAGAGTTTCACGAGGCATGGAATTCTGGGTTGACAGCTCTTTGCTTTTAGCACTTTAAAACTGTCACTTCATTATATTCTAACTTGCATAGTTTCTGAACAGGGATCTGCTATAATTTTTATTTTTGTTCCTCTGTAATGTGTCCTTTATCCTCTGGCTGCCTTTAAGATCTTCTCCTTTTTTTGTTTTTGTTTTTGTTTATAACTGTACGAATATTATTTGCCTCCATGTGTTTTGTTTTGGAGTATTTATCCTGCCTGGTATAATCTGAGCTTCTCGGGTCTGTGATTTGGCGTCACTAACTTTGCAAACTTCTCAGCCATTATTTTTTCAAATATTTTTGCCTTCCCCATTCTCGCTCTCACATCTCCTTCTGGCATTCCAATAAAGTATTTGTTAGGCTGTCTGATACCATCCCACGGCTCTCAGATGTTCTGTTCTTTCTTTGTTTTCTTCTCTTGTTGGTTTTACTTTCTCTTTTTTCCCTTTGTGTTTCAGTTTGGTTCATTTCTATTGGCCCATCTGATCTTGCCCGTTTTCTACCTCTTCTATTAGAGCACTTAGCCTATTTAATCATAGTTATTTTAAACTCCCTGGCAGGGCTGCCTCAGTTGGTTGAGTGTCCGACTCTTCGTTTGTGCTCAGCCCATGATCTCATGGGTCGGGAGATCGAGCCCCCCATCAGGCTTAGCACTGGGGTGGGAGAAGGGGGCGGAGTCTGGTTGAAGAGTCTTCTGTCTGCCCCTCCCCACACTGGCATACGTTCTCCCTCTCTCTCTCTCTCGAATAAATAAATCTTAAACAAACAAAATAAATAAATAAATAAACTCCCTGCCAGATAGTTCCGACATCTATGACATATCCAGTCTGGTTCTAATGACAGCTTTGTCTCCTGGTTTTTGTGTTGTAGGGTTTTTTTCTTGCCTTCTCATATGCCTCATAATTTTTTATTGAAAGTTGGACATCTTAGATAAGAGAGTAGAGACTGAGGTAAATATATTTTTAATGCCTGGAAATGGATTACACCTTTCCTGCTGCCAGGCCTTTAGTGTAAGGGTTTGAACTAATCTAATTGGGAGCTGGGCTAGCTTTGAAGTCTGTGGTTGCTATGGTAATTCTCAGTGACCCACAGACTAGTGACACCCTGAGTTCGGGGTAAGGGTGAATGCCAGAGTCTATTTGTTTTCCAATGGCTGCTGCACCCTTGGCCTTAAGTCTTTTCTTTTCACCATGCCTCACAGAAAGTCTGTCTCTTGCAAATTAGTTGCTCCTCCGTGCTAGCTGGCCTAGTGGTGGAGTGGGTGGGGGAAGAGAGCGCCCTCTGTTGTTCTGATTAACCCTCGGTGTTAGGTAGGTACGCTATCCCTGGACCTTGCAGAGGATGGCCTCCCTCGTGATCCTGCCCATCCTTCAGTAATCCTGCCCTCTCCCGAATTCATAGTCCTGAATCCAGTTTGTAATCTTGCCCCTCCCCCCAGGGTTGAGATTTTCTTTTCCCCCCTCTATTCTTCCCCAACTAAAGAAAGTTTTCACCAGTGCCCAAAAGATGATGGTGTTTGTTGCCTCCTCCCAAAGCAAAGCTTCTGTTCTATAGGGCAGGTACACAAGAAATTCAGGGCCGTTTCTTGACCTTCCCAGAGCAGCTGCTATTTCCTCCCCTGGCTCTGCCCCACAGAGAACACTTTCTCAGCCCTTCCGGTGAGTGACTGGTCTAGCTCATGGAGAAAAACCCTGGAAGCAGGTACAGATACCACCTCGTATTTGCAACCCCAAGGGCTTCACTCACGTTCACCGGGACACATGCAGCCCCTCCATCATTCTCCAGGCGCCCTGGCCGAGCTCTTCTTGCCAGTCTCCAGCAGCTGCTCACGCAGTACCTTAGTGCTTCTGTCCCAGCCCACCCTGCCAACGCCTGCCTCTCACTATGTTCTGGGTCTTGTACCTTCGGCACTCTCTTTGGTTCAAGAACAATTGTTAACTTGCTCTTTGTCCAGTTTTTTTTTTCACTGTAAAGTTGAGAACAAAGTGCTTTCCAGATCTTTCCATCCTTCTGCATCCTCAGTTGGAAAATGCAATACCTCTTTGCATTTTCAACCCATTACCTCCACCAAGAATGACCTTCTTACTCCTCAATATATGTATCTGCAACATGCCAATATTGGGATTTTTGCATAATTATCCTCTTAAGAAATAACTGCTTTTGACAGAGAAGAGGAATGGCAGGAGCTTTTACTGAGTCCCAAACACAGTGCTCGGTGCTTTTGCATTTTCTAATGTAAGCTTTATAACTTAAAAGGTATGTATGTTATGAACCCAATCTGTGACATGAGTAACCTGCAGAAGGTCACATGACTGATGAGTGGCAAAGTTGAGATTCCGAAGTCCAGCCCTCCAAAGGCTGTTCCCACCCACCAGCACTACCCCGCCATCTCTGGGGGGGGCCTGGCGGCCTGTGTGGTGACTGCACAGTGATTCCGTTCACGGCGGACAGTGAGGCCTCGTAGAACCACACAGCACTGACCACTTGACACAAACTCTTGTGACCATACAGAGGGAGTTTCATAACGCTTGGGTGGGGACTGGGAGCCACCTGCTGAAATGCCCGCCCTCTTTCCGAAAAGACCGTTACAGAACCACAGCCTGTCGTCCAGATCCTCAGGGTCCGTTGTTGCCGCCCGGCCTCCGCACCTGTGCCTCTCAGGCAGCAGGGAGGGAGAGGACACAGGACACCTGCTGAGTGGCCACCGAAGGCCAGCACACCACCAACCAGAGAGGAAGGCTGTGCAGCACTGAGCTTTCCTTTCCCCCTCCTCACGGGGCCCAAAAGGCTCACAAAGTAGCTAATGAGCAACTTCCATTTCCTCGGAGGAAGCCACAGCCGTTGTATCTCATTCAGGACAGGTTCAAGGGAAAGTTACCTGGTGAGACAGAAGTGAGGGAGCGCAAATTTACTGTGTCACTGCTTCCACGGCCTGTGTGACAACGGATTGTTACTTTTCTTCTCACGACTGCAGACAACCTCTTCTAGGAGGTCACGGAGACATAGAACAATAGAAGAGGAGACTACTGACAATGGGGCAGTGCAGTGACCTTTCAAGCCTCAAGGCTATGAGTTCATCACCAGGTCCCCAGACTGTGTGTGTATAGTGTATGGGTTTTGACAAATGCAGTAAGTCATCTAATCAGCACAGATTACATGACTACAGTGAAAAACAGTTCCACTACTCCAAAAAGTCTCTCATGCCTCCTCTTTGGGCCACTTTGGAATGAGGGTAACATCAAACAGCTAGCATGCTCCGGGTCCCAGGACCCCATTCCCTGCATTCCTGATCGGGACCAAGTTAGCAACAACCCCAGCTTGGTCATCCAGGAACAATGAACCCATCCCCTATTCCTGTAGGCTCTTTTTGCCAAGGCAAGAGACCACTTCTAGCTTCTCACACTTTAACTCCAAAAATGTTCCCTGATCTAGCCTTGAGCTCTGCTACATGGCAGGCACCAAATATCCCTGTGGCCAAGGAGCCTACAGCAGGCCCTGCCCCGTCCACCGCTGCAGCCTGGAGCATGACGGGCCAGGGCCTCCGTGAGTGCTCTCCCCAGAGATCCAGAGTTCAGTGCCGACAGTCCCCATTTTGGATGCCTGAAAGGTTCCAAAACATAAAAGGCTTTAATTTCTCATCCATTTTCCTGTTTACGAAATAAAAGCCAAAGACTGAAGCAGCACAAATTGGTACGATCCGCATGCTGTGTTCACAATTCCTGTGCTGTGGAAACGCATGGTCACTGGAAATGCATCTGTGTTTTTAAAATGATCTAATTGAACACATTCTCTTTTCTTGTTCCTTGCCATCAGTGCACTGTTCTTATTTTGTATGAGCTGATAATTATCGTATGCCATGTTTTCCCATCATGAGCACTTAGTAATTTTCAAAAACACTGCTTTAATCATGTCACTTCCCTGCCCCCAAACACTTGACAGTTTGCCACTGTTTACCTGATAAAGTCCAAGCCGTTTAGCCATCCCTAACTTTGCCCACATTGCCTCCCATGATGCACCCACACAAAGCTCTGCTCTGATTAAACAGGACTTATTTTTTCCAAACCACCCGTGCCTCTTCAGCAAGTGTCACCACCCCCACGAAACCCTCTCAGGCCCAGAATAGGAATGAACTGCCTCCCTCACTGGGCTTTCTAGAACCCAAACTCTTCATTAGCCTACGTCACCTTGAGCTGTTATGGCTGTTGTCAGGTTTCCTCTCGCCCTGTGAGATCTCCCAGGATCAGAAAGAGTCGAGCTTCTCCTGAGGAACTGTCTTTGCCTTAAGGACACTGCGAATTGGGTAAGGAATTCTTGCCTTCTTACCTGCTGACTGTGAAAAAGCTGAGAGCTAAATTTGTCTCCTACTTCCAGCAAAATATACAGGACCTTATTGCATGTATTTTGTATAGTAACTTAAACTTCAGCCCTCGCTCAAATCATAGGTCCCTACCCTTATTTTTTTCTTTGACTCATTTGTCTTTCTGACTTGTATTTATTTTATCTTGCTACATGCATGTCTGTTTTTGGAGGATGGATGAGAATGTGTGAGAGCGAGTGGAATTCATTCCTGCCCGTGCCTGGCAGAGACATCCTGCACCCGCTGTGATACAAAGTTGGCAGGAGGCAGTTAACATGCTGATATCTGTCATCATATGAAGATACATCTGGAAGGGAGCAGAAGTTCCTCGGGCTACTGCTGCTGTTATGACCAACCAGGATTCATAAGGCACTTTAATCCTGTTGCAGTAAACACTACCAAAGCCCTGATCTGGCCAGAAGTCAAAATTTCCCATTCCTTTACGATATTTTCAGGAAAACTGCAAGAATATCCATACTTGCTAAAAACAGAACTACCCCACAACCCAGAAATCACACTACTAGGTATTTATCCAAAGGATACAACCATAATGATCTGAAGAGGCAGTTTATTGTTTATAGCAGCAATGTCCACAATAGCCAAACTGTGGAAAGAGCTGAGATGTCCGTCAACAGATGAATGGATAAAGAAGATAAAGATAAAGAAGATGTGGTATAGCTAAACAATGGAATACTACTCAGCCTTCAAAAAGAACGAAATCTTGCCATTTGCAACAATATGCATGGGACTAGTGGGTATTGTGCTCAGAGAAATAGTCAATCAGAGAAAGACAAATACCATATGATTTCACTCATATGTGAAATTTAAGAAACAAAACAGATCACATAGGGGAAGGGAAGGAAAAATAAAATCAGATGTGATGTAATGAGCACTGGCTATTATATAAGATTGATGAATCATTGACCTCTACCTTGGAAACTAATAATACATTATACGTTAATTAATTGGATTTAAATTTTAAAAGTATAGAAAAAATAAGTAAATAAATAAACAAACAAATAAAAACAGAGAGGGAGACAAACCATAAGAGACTCTTAACTATAGGGAACAAACTGAGGGTTGCTGTAGGGGAGCTCGGTGGTGGAAAGGGGTAATTGAGTGATAGGCATGAAGGAGGGCACTTGATGTCACCAGCACTGGGTATTACATGCAACTGATGAATCACTAAATTCTACCCCTGAAACTAATAATACACTATATGTTAACTAAATTGAATTTAAATAAAAAATTTTAAAATAAAAAGAATATCCACACTTGCCAAAGCCACCCACAGATTCAATGCAACGCCTATTAAAATTCCCGGGCATTTTTCACTGAAACAGAAAAAATAATCCTAAAAAAATTCATCCAGAACCAGAAAAGAACGTAATCTTAAGAAAAACAAAGGCGGGGCACCTAGGTGGCTCAGTGGGTTAAGCCTCTGCCTTCGCCACAGGTCATGATCTCAGGGTCCTGGGATCGAGTCCCACGTTGGGCTCTCTGCTCAGCGGGAAGCCTGCTTCCCCCTCTCTTTCTGCCTGCCTCTCTGCCTACTTGTGATCTCTGTCAAATAAATAAATAAAATCTTTAAAAAAAAAAAAAAAGGAAAGAAAAACAAAGGCATCATACTTCCTGATTTCAAACTATGTTACAAAGCTATAGTAACAATAGTAATAAAAGTATGGTATTGGCATAAAAACAAAGACATAGATCAGTGGAACAGAATAGAGAGCCCAGAAATAAACCCATGCATAACAGTTAATGAATTTTTGACAAGGGTGCCAAGAATACACAATGGGGAAAGGCAGTCTCTTTAATAAATAGTGCTGGAGAAACTGGATATCCATATACAAAAGAATGAAATTAGACCCTTATTTTTAACACAAAGATTAACTCAAAATAGATTAGAGACTAAAACTTAATACCTAAGCTGTAAAACTTCTAGAAATAAAGAAAACAATCCTATTCACAACAGTATCAAAAACAATAAAATACTTAGGAATAAATTTAACCAAGGAGGCGAAAGATCTGTACCCTGAAAACTACAAGACTTTGATGAAAGAAACTAAAGAACGCACAAATGGAAAGATACCTCGTGTTCATAGATACGAAGAATTAATTCCATCTGTAGATTCAATGTAATCCCTATCCAAATTCCAATAGCATTTTTCACAGAAATAGAAAAAGTATCCCAAAATTTATATGGAGCTGAAAAAGACCCAATCCTGAGAAAGAAGAACTAAGCCAGAAGCATCACACTTCCTGATTTCAAACTATATTACAAAGCTATAGTGATCAAAATGGTATGGTACTGGCATAAAATAGACCAGTATAGAGAGCCTAGAAATAAAGCCACAGATATATGGACAGTTAATATTTATCAAAGGATCATAAATATTCAATGGGGAAAGAATAATCACATCAATGAGATTAGACTCTCATCTTACACCACTCACAAAAATTAACTTGAAATGGATTAAAGACTTAAATTTAAGACCTGAAACCATAAAACTCCTAGAAGAAAAAGGTTGGGTTTTTTTTTTTTAAGATTTTATTTATTTATCAGAGAAAGAGAGAGCACAAAGCAAGGGGAGCAGCAGGCACAGGGAGAGGGAGAAGCAGGCTCCCTGCTGAGCAAGGAGCCCCATTGTGGGGCTCGATCCCAGGACCCTGGGATCATGACCTGAGCTGAAGGCAGACACTTAAACGACTGAGACGCCCAGGTATCCCAGAAGAAAAAAAGCTTCTTGACTTTAGTCTTGGCAGCAATTCCCCAATGTGACACCAAAAGCAAAGGCAACAAAAGCAAAAATAAACAAGTGGAATTATATCAAACTAAAAAGTTTCTGCGCAACAAAGAAAACAATCAACAAAATGAAAAGGCAATTTGCAGAATGGGAGAAAATATCTGCAAACCATATACCTGATAAAGAGTTAATATCCAAAATATATAAGGAATTCTTATAATAGCAAAAATATAAATAACCTGATTTAAAAATGGGTTTTATTCAGGTTTATTCAGAATAAACATTTTCCAAACAACATACAAATGGGCAACAGGCATATGAAAAGATGCTCAATATCACTCATCATCAGGGAAATGCAAATAAAAACCAACAAGATATGAACTTATATCTGTTAAGATGTCCACTATGAAAAAACCAGGGAGAACAAATTTTGATGAGGATGTAAAGAAAAGAAAACCTTTGTATGCTGTTGGTAGGAATATACACTGGTATAGCCATTATGAAAAACAGAATGGAGGTTCCTCAAAAAATTAAAAAACCATATGATCCAGCAATCCCACATCTAGGTATATATCCAGAAAAAATGAGATCGCTATCTCCAAAAGGTATCTGCATTGCAGATTTATTCACAATGGGAAGAACCTAAGTGTCTACTGATGGATGAGTGGACAAAAAAAAATGTGATATGTATTTTAGATGTTTATATATATACATAATATTATAAAATATATTTATATATTATATACATAAATATATATAAATACATAAAATATACAGACACTGGAATATTATTCAGCCATAAAAAAGCAGAAATCCCACCATTTGCAGCAGCATGGATGTACCTGGAGGCTATTACACTAAGTGAAATTAGCCAAACAGAGAAAAACAAATACTATCTGGTATCACTTATATGTAGAATAAAAAAAAAAGAAAGAAAAAAAACACCACCATTGGAGCTCATATCACAGAAACAGAGTAGAATAGTGGTTTCCAGGGACTGGGAGGGGGAGAAATGGGGAAGAGTTGGTCAAACAGAACACACTTCCAGTTATCCGAGGAGTAAGTTCTGAGGATAGAGCACGATGACTATAGTTCTTAATACCGTAGTATATCCCTGAAATCTGCCAAAGGAATAGATCACATGCACAAAAACGTAATTATGTGAGGTGACAGATGTGAGTTAACCTGATTGTAGTAATCTTTTCATAACGTATAGCTATTATCAAATCAGCACATTGTACACTTTAAATGTATGACAATTTTATTTATCAACTATACCTCAGTAAAGCTGGGGTCAGTAAAAGAAAAACTACAGGACAATGAAAGCCAAAGTTAAACACTCAAAATACCCACTGAAGATGGTAAGAGCAGGCATCAGCAAAAATCTCTGTCTTGTTACCAAGTCTAGACCGTGTTCTTGTCTCTGGCTACGCAGCTTCTTGCCCACAGTTAAAGCCGCTCATCCCACACGTTTGAGTCGTTTCTCTGTGGGAGCGTGCCTGGCAATGCTAGCTGCCTACATTCTCTTCTTTCCTTTACCAACAGAACCCAGCTCGGCTCCAGGCAGCCACATAGCCTCCTTAGAGAACAAACTTCATTTCGCACACACTCTGGCAGTTAAGGGCATCCTGTTTCCGGCCAGTGAGATGTGGGCCGAAGCCTAGTGGTTGAGGCCTTCCCGGAAAGTGCTCCTCTTCCTAAGAATAAGAGAAGCACCCTCGGCTGGCCTGTGCCTTCTGACCTCCCCATTCCCCATTCCTCGTTCCCCTTCCTCCTACCGGGAAGGCAGGTGTAATGATAGGAGTCCAAGAGCCATTCTGGAAGCCTGCGAGGGACAGGAGAACAGAAAGCCAGAGGACCAGGGACACAGAGGAGCCACCACACCAAGTCCTGGGCCACCACCTCTGAATGAGGAAAAGGAACCCCCACATTTCAAGCCAGACTTTTAGGTCTTCTGTTACACGGAGCCAAACTCCACTCCCCAGGTGGTGTGCTTGATAGAATGATAAATAAGACCTGATCCCAGCCCTCAGAGGATGATAATCTATCAAGGGGAGATAAGAAGCTCAGAGGAATCATCATCATACCAGACGGAATGTGACAGGCACATGAGCCACAGCTGGGGCGCTAAAGAGAGTTCAGAGTGGGGAGAAATGGCTTCTAGCTAAAAGCATTGAAATTGGGCCACGCCACACTAAAACATCACATTTATCTCATCTTCAGAGACACCGTTCAATCCAAGAGAATAAATCTCTACTGATGGATCTGTACACCTCTGAGCGTCTGAGGAGTATTTTCAAGTGGTGGCTCCCTTCCACAGACAGGGCTGAGGACTGCAGCTGTGCCCGGCCTGGGCATGGGAATGTGTCGCTCTGATCCTCCCTCTCCGCTCCCTCCTCTTCTCCCGACCATCCACCCACTTTTTCTGAGAGTCCTAAATGTGTGTTTTCAGAGCCTAGAGGGGAAAAACTTTCCTCCGTCCCTCTCTGGCTGACTCTGGTGCTGCCGGCTTGTGCTCAAGGAGACCCTAGCGGAGCAGCTCCTTAGGGAAGGATCCAGGTCGCAGGCTTTAAACCATCACAACAACAGTAGGATAAGCAATCTGAGCCTAAGGCCTGCACCGTGCAGAGGCCTGAGGCTCTCGGAGCTCATCTCCTGTAGGAGCTAGACAGCCAGGACATCCCCAAAAACACACCAAGGGGTTGGCAACACTGTTCTCCAGATACCACATGGCCTGGGCCACAAAATAAGGGTCCTGAGACACAGCAACCAAAATCTGCAGCCGGCCCTCTGCCTCCCTGCTGGAATATGGCCACTGGAAATGGCCCCCACTGGGTTCTAGATTCAAGGCCGGCGGCCATGTCTTCCCGGCGGTAGCACCGGTGAGTCCTCCGTCTCCACGACCTGCACCCCCCACCAGAGCCTGCTGGCCCGTCTCTCTCTTCCACTCCAAGTCCCTGACTTGTAATTCCAAAGGGGAATTTCATCCCCACCTTTCATCCCCACACTGTGCTCCATGCAGACCATAAGCAGCACGGCTCTGTACTTCCTGCACAACCCCCCACGACCCTACACACCACTTCGTGTTTACACACTATTTTTAAAAGCGCCACTGCCCGCTGGGACTGGGTCACGAGTTCACCGAGCCAGGCCTGACAGAGGGCAACGTTCGAAGCATAAATCCCATCCTCACCCTCAAAGCTGACGACAGTCGCTGACTCTCAGAGCCATCTTCCTCGGTCTGCACCCTTTCTCTGGAGGCCCCTGGGGCTTCCTCATAAACAACACGCTGGAGACCACAACCCTGGTCCTCCAGATGCTCTGAGTTCACCAGCCAGGACCCCTAGCCCTCTGCTTCTGCCTCCCCGACGCCACACACACCAAAGGATTCTAATCCAAAAACTACAGAAAGCACCATTTTCACTCTGCAATCAGTAACCGCAAAAATATTTTACCTTAAACACATAGGCTGTAACAAGTCAACAGAATTCTGTTTATCACCCAAAAGGTTAAATTTGAAAAGAGCGATGTCTTCTTACTGCATCATGTAGTCAAAAAATATCATGCGTTACATTGAAAACACATTTATATCTAATGAGCTGGACTACATATGCAAATTAAGATATGCTAATTGGCTTTAGCTGTTTCTTTTACATAAAGTCAGTATTTTTATGGATCATTAAATGTATCCGTTAGCATATTAATTTCAAAAGAAAAATTAATAGCTATAAAAATAAATTCCCTGGCACAACCAATATAAAGATTTAAAACTAAAACCATTGCTGTGATAGAAGGTCTCTACATGCTGGCTCCCAACACACAGTAAGCCTTCAAGAAAAAATAAAATTTGTACCAAATTCTTCTCTGTGTATGATTTAAAGCTGGGTGACTGAATCTGATTTGAGGGCTTACCTTGGAATCCTTACATTTCAAATGATTTTAGATAAGTATCTATGTATCTCTTTTTTTATAATCAGATAAGAAAAGAACATAAAGGCCAAGAAGGCAGCAAAACGAACCAGACCTCGAGGCCCATTGGCTGCTGTCTCCCAGGAACTGACACAGCAGCGCGTCGGGCACAGAGAGGGGCTCAGAGTTCTTAGAGAAAGGCATGAACAAATGAGCTATTGCGGTGACTCATGAGGCCTTTAGCTAATTGACGAGATACTGACAGCTAAGATTTCTTGAACACTTACTATGTACCAAAGACCATAAAATGGAGGTGGTCTCCTCAATTCACAGATAAGAAAACTGAGGCCAGCAAGCTTAAGTAATATGGCCAAGGTCAAGGAGCTATGAAGGGACAGAGCCAAGACGCAAAAGCGGGTGTGGCCACAAAACACCATCCACACGTCACTGGCCCTTTCCTCGTCACTCCCACGGGCAGTTATTGGGGAAGTGTGCAGACATGAGCGCGTGGCCACCAGGTACAACCTGGCCAGCCTTCCCACAGGAGGCTGCTCGGCTCTTAGGATTCAGCGCAGTCCAGAGACGTGGTGGGACACTGCCTTGCACACCCAGAAGTTCGAGTCAACCAGCAAGGGCAGAGCCCTCGAGTCCACAGAGCTGGCCATGATTGGAGCCCCAGTTCTTCTGCAATGGGAAACGTCATTACAGGGACCAGCATATTTTCCCAAATAGCAAGATCTGTGAAACAGGTAGCCAAGTAATCATCAGAATGTTGCTGGGGAAACCAGGACAAGAGTGGGTGCAGTCATTGCAAGCCATCTTTCCAGAGCAATTAGACTATAGATTGTGTTGGCTGTCACTACCTGCCACAAATCTGTGCTCTGGGGACAAAGTATAGAGAGGCAGTTCCAATATCTGTCTCAAGAGTCTCCCTTTTCAAGGTCTCCACCTGAGTGCAAGCCTCTTCTATTCCCATGGGCTACATGTTAGCTGAAGTCCTGGGAACGCTTCACCTCTTTAAAGAGACACAGCTTTCTGGGCTCTGACCTGCAGGTCCAACAGGTGGGTATCAAAATTTAAGACCAATTCTTATTTCCCTTATTTTCTTTTTCTTTTTTTTTTTTAAGATTTTATTTATTTACTTGACAGGGAGAGAGCACAAGCGGGGGGGGGGAACGCGGGGGGAGCAGCAGAGGCCGAGGGAGAAGCAGGCTCCCCGATCAGCAGGGAGCCCGATGTGGGACACGATCCCAGGACTCTGGGATCATGACCTGAGCCGAAGGCAGCCGCTTAACCGACTGAGCCACCCAGGCGCCCTATTTCCCTTATTTTCATGTTCTTATATTTGGGAGGACTTCGGCATAAGCCTATAGAACTGAAAACAATATCATACGTGTATGTGTTTAATATTTTCAACACACTAACGAAAAACAAGTTTGCCAATGACAAAAAACCCCCAACTGTTAGCACTCTATATCAGCTACACAGTATAATTACATCAGTGAAAATGTCACAGCATTTTCATGCTACCCAAATACCAGCTAAAATTCTGGAAAAGAATACATGTTTATCTCAAACCTCAAAGGTAGCTGACTTTGTTGGTTCTCAGGTCAGCAAGAGTAAAAAAAAAAAAAAAAGGAAATGGAATTTATAAAAACTAACCACTAACAAGTAGATGCTGCTGGGATACATGAGGAAGTGAACACGGGGCAGGAAGTAAGTCATGCTTCAAGGGTAGACAGGTTACGATTATTAGCTCCTCCAACGCTGTGTGACATTCTTTTTGGAAAAAGTGCCTCTTTTGAGAAGCTCATAATTAAGCTTAATGATGTACCATCACCATTTAATGGTACTCCACATGAGAAAATTCTATAAACACTTCAGGAAATTCAAGTGGCTATATTATGATCTGTAAACAGTCTTGGCCCCAAATTCAAATGAAAATAAAGACAGTTGGTTTCAAATAGAGCTCTGACCCACATAATTCCACTCTTAACCAAAGCATCTCTCTTTGAAGGGTAGGAGACTTTTTTCTATCCATAGAAGTAGTAACATACTAACATTTATTTTAAGGAAGGGGCTTCAAATATCCCATTTCTAAAACCCTAGGATATTCTGGCTTTGGGGTGTATTTGTGCCTAAATTCCCACCACAATGTGGACGTTCTGCGTGACGCCTCCCTGCTGGCTTCCCAGGTTCCAGTGACCTGAGCAAGGCTCACTCAGGGAACCAAGACCATCCAGCAGCACGCTTGTATTCATTTCCTATGGCTGCTGTGACAAATCACCACCAGCTTGGTGGCTTGAAACAACACAAATTTACTCTCTTACAGTTCTGTTGGTCAGAAGTCCAAAACAGGTCTCACGGGGCTGAATCAATGTGTCAGCCGGGCTGCATTCCATCTGGAACACAGGGGAGAATCCATCTCTTTCCTTTTCCATTTTCAGAAGCCACCTTCTTTCTTTGGCTAGTGGCTCCTTCATTCATCTTCAAAGCCAGCAAGAGCTGGTTGAGTGTTTCTCACATTGCACCAATCCAGCTCTGTTTTCCTCATCAGATCTCCTTCTCTGACTCTTTAAGACCAGTGATTACATGGGCCCCACCCAGATAATCAAGAGCAATCTCTCGATCTCAAGGTCCTTAATCCTGATCACATCTGCAAAACCCTTCTTGCAGGAACATACTCACAGATTACAGAATATGGCCATCTTTGGGAAGCCGTTATTCTGCCTACCACAACAGCCTCGACTAATAAATAAGGATTGGCAACATGCACTGAAGGTGCAGGAAGTTCAAAACAAGGCACAGATATAAACTGTCCTGCTCAGATGTCCCGGGCTCCAAGGCCTTGTGGGCTGCACCTGTGTCGTGCCTGTGTCATGACCTTTCATGGAGGTCAGACGGCTGGCAGGGGGGGTCTGGTGGGGGGGGAGGGTGCCCCACATTACCTTTTTCAGATCTCCAGGCTCACCCTATGTAAGCAGGGAGCTTTACCCACAGCCCCTCTCTGACCCCTGAGGTCTCTGATGGGGCTTTGTCATGGTCATCTGACACATAAACTCCAACCTTGCTTTTGCCCATCCCTCCATCGACTCACAACTGCTGCTGTTTAATTTGACCCTGATTTCATTCTTACCCAATAAGCACCTCAGATCCAGATCAAGCAGTTTTCCTTGGACAATCTGAGTCCATTTTTAACAGGGTGGAGAACTCCAAAGCACTAATGCTTTTGGCAAGCATCTCACCAGTGCAGCAAACCCTCCATACTAGTTAGAGCTCCGGGCGAGTTCTCCGAAGCACAGCTACCAGAATCCTTGCCCGTCGGCTGCCCAAAGAACTAAAGAGTCTCCAGCACAGCTTCAGAAGGCAGCTCAATAAATAATATAGAGCCCAAGACAAGCCACCAATAGACCTGGATTTTTGCAAAGACTCTGTGGCTATTAGGGAAAGTCATGAGGCCTCAAATTTCTCAACAAAATATTGGTAATCCTGCCTGAATTGCCTATATGTTAGAAAGCATATGGGGGTGCCTGGGTAGCTCAGTCGGTTAAGCATCCAACTCTCGATTTCAGCTCAGGACAAGATCTCAGGATGATGAGATTGAGCCTCACATTAGGCTTCATTCTGGGCATGGAGCCTGCTTAAGATTCACTCCCTCCCTCCCTTACCACCCTCTCAAAAAAAAAAAAAAAAAAATATATATATATATATATATATATAACAACTAGACATATTTGGATTTTAAAAAGTATTATAAATAGCTAAAAACTTTAAGATAAATGAAAAGTAAATTTTAATGCAACAATATTTAGGACCTTTAATAAATGAAATTGCCCTCTGGTCCTAAAATGATGCACAATTTAAAGGTTTTTAAGACACAAAAAATTATTAACTACCTTAATAAATATGGAACATCTATGCAATTTAATATTATCCAGCTACTTTTGTAAAACGGAAAAAATACTTATTTTTTGAATGGGTATAAAATGATATAAACAATATGTAAAATGTAATATGAGACAAACATTGGCAGAGACTTCCTCTAGACAGCAAGCATGTCAGTCAGAGATCTTCAGTTGCAAACAACAGGGACCAATTCTCACTAACTTGAACAGAGGGGGTTTTGTTACAGTTCTGGGAGCTCAGGGAATTGAAAGCTTGGACGCCAAGCTTGTACTTGAGGACTACGGCCATTGGTAGACTTGCAGGTACTGGTCCAGGTGCCACCACCAGGAATGAATGCACTCCAGCATTTTTAATCTTCTTGTCACTCTCCTCAAATTGTTGGGAAGAAAGGTTCTATGAACCCAGCCTGGGGCACACACCCACCCCCAGAGCTAGGGGAGGGCAAAGATACCTGCTTTTCAATCCCATGAGACACCATCCTAAGAGGAGAGATGGAATCCCCCAAAGGAAATCAAAGGGCTTATGAGAAGGAATGGACAATGGACAATTTGAAATAAAAAGTCCACTTCAGTGGAATTAGGTGTGACTTTTTTCTCTTTTTAAATATTTCCTTTACTTGCCAGGTTTCTTGCAGTGATGATGTATTTATTTATCAAGATAATTATGTTCTTTTTTACACATAGGGTGGAGACTGCTGGTTGTCCATCAGACTCTGCTCTCCCCTTTTTCCTAAAACGCTGGCTAGACTACATATCCTGTATTTCCTTGCAGGTGGGTGTGGCCACGTGACCAAGGTAGGGGTGGCTAAGTTCTCTTCAAGAGGAAGATGTGCAGAAGTCCTGTATGCCATGCTTGGGCCTAGGAGGCCTGAGGGCAGAAGCTATGCCAGCCACTCCACACTCTCCTCCCCTTCCCAGGGAGTAGAATCTGAGTGTGGCCACCACCCAGCTCCCGTCGTACACATGACAAGGTCCCTAAGATGAGGGAGCAGTGACGTGGAAAGAATCCGGGTCATTGAAAGACTCCATGTAGCAAAACTTCCCTGCACACCTGGAATGCTCCCCTCAGGCCCTATGAGAGAGAAATAAAAACTTATATTTCCTTAAGCCACTAAAATTATTGTTGAGGCTCTTTGTTGTAACCTCCTGGCCTTCTCTTAACACAGTGGAAGCAAGATGTCACTCCAAGGGTGACAACAGCTTGACTAGCTATGCTCTAGGAGGCTGCGTCAAGTAGTGGTTCAAGTCTACGCTCAGAACAGGCGGCCAGAGCTCAAAGCTGGGCTCCCCCACAAACTAGAGGCACGGCCTGGAGAGTTACTCAGCCAGTCGCCGCCTCAGCGTCGTCCTCTGTAAGAGGAAACCCGTGTGGTGCCCGCCTCAGAGCACTGCTATGAGGATTAAGGGAATGAGTCTGTGTAAAACACAATAGTGACCAGCACAAAGGAATGTAGGAATCACTACAATTTCTACATTATTTCAAAAAAAGCACTTTCATGTTTTACAGTTGTATTTCAGGTATTTGACTTAGAGAAACTTAACACAGCTACAAGTCAGCCCTCCAAACAAAAAGTGAACAAGGACGAAGGCTCAAATACCAAGCATTCTTTCTTCGTATAACAGGAATTATCAGTTTTATTGTGAGAACGATTTAAGAAACCTGAAGAAATGCCTAAACACGCCAATGTGGGCTGAAGATAGAGATTTATTCAAAATTCTTCCATTTCAGGGTTCTGGGAGTTGAGGTGGGACTTTCCGCCTTATTTGCACAGGCTCATTCTGATCTGAGTCCACACGCACACACACCCTCATTGAGTTCGAGGCCATACGCTCCACATCTCAGCCCACCATTTATGCAGTCATGGAATAAAGTGCTATTCATTCAGCGAAGGGCCACGCTGCCACTGCATAAAAAGGTGGCTTGTTAATTCATTTCTCAAGTTTTAATACTTTCTTACAATTTCCACCAGAAATTCTGGAATGTTTTGAGGTGTGTGTGACTGCACTGTGGAAAAAATTAACCCTTTCCTCGAACCCAGGAGACTTGACCAACCTTGAGTTTGGGCCTTTCCAGAAGGTGAAGTAAAAGATTAAACTAACACTGTCCTTTAAGCAAGTCGCCAGGTTCCTGAGGAGTTATGGGTTACAAATGTCATGTTACTAAATGAGTTTACCAAGGGAAAATTTCTAACGGCTCCTTCTCTTTTTGAAACTGAGTGTATTTCCCCAAGGCAATTAACACAAATTTCCTCTATTCCTTTTTACAAAATATCCCATGGATGTTTCCATCACGGTAGAAGCCAGTTAAATTTGACCTATGGGATTCAGCTAAATGTGAGCTGAAATGTACCACTGTCACAAGGAAGGAAAGTAATATCTTTTGAAAACTAATGCACACACTCAGAAGCCTTTCAGCTGTTAAACCAAGGGAGTTAAATAACACAAAATAACACATGGAGGTGAAGAGGAGTCTCTGCTCCTTGATTCATGTGTGTGTTTGCCTGCTTGCTTGTCACATCACTGGGGGCATATTTCCAGAGAGTGCTTCTGTGCAGACTGGTACCCATTCCTATCCACTGTTCTTCATGCCTCTAAGGGGCAGAACTGAGGACTGATGGGTAGAAACTATGGAAAACTTTCTAGCTGAGCCACCCAGATTCAGAATGCACTGCCTTGTAAAGCAGGGGTTTGCTGTTCCCAGAAGTATTCAAATATTTTAGACAACCCAGGGTGCTGAGGAGAGATTCAGTACCCGAGAGCTAGCTAGCTACACTGGATACAGGTTCTTTTCTCCTAGGAGGGCGGAGAGCCTTACCAACCCAAACTGACAGACTTTCATTCCTTTCTCTTCAAGCTAGCACGGTTTTTCTCCTCAGCCACCCAGTCCAGGAACAAACCCCTGCAGGAGGCCGGGGTACATACCTAAGAATGTGAAGGGAAGACCTTCCCCTCTTCCTTGCCTTCTGTCTTGACCACACAGAGAAGGGGGATCTCACACTACCCAGGGCCTGGAGGGTCTCCTGGGCCCCCTTCTGAGAGGCACTCCACAGCAGTGAGGAGGAAGAGCTGAACCATGTCCCAAAAAGAAGTCCCCAACATTCTGTACTGGGGAAATGTCATTTTCATCCCCCTGACACCCTTCAACTCCCTGGAGGGAGCTCAGATGACAGGACCAGGACTGGGGTGCCAATGTCACTGCCGTCCCTTGTGTGCAGAGGGGGAAACCTTAGGGTGGGGGTGCTGGGGAAGCTTACCAGACTGGAAACCTCTTCCTGATGGCGGCCATGGAATATGTAGTGATCCCCCAGCCTGCAATCACACCTCTCATCTGCAGCAGTTCTAGAAAACCTGAAAGCCCCCTCCTTGAGAAATGCAAAGTCAAAAGCACACTTATATGGTCGTCACACTCCCTTCTTTAGACCCACAACTGCACCATTCCCATATCTGAATGCTCCAAACCAAGCAAAGGATTATGAAGACCCAGGACAGAACTACTAGGTCACATGAGATGTGGCTCCGGGCACAGTCCCCGGCAGGCTGTGAAGGGCTTTGAAAATGCAGTCACTAAGAATTTGCAAAGTGGAGGACTTCCAATCAAATTGCTAATAGAGAAACTGCTTATGCTAGATGACTGGAAATGTTCTGCATTGTTAAACTTTTATTATGTCCATGCTGAGGGTGGAATTACAATGTTGAAGTGGACTGCTATTCTGAATGGACTTTACCCAATCAAAAAGGTGGAGGATGGGGGAATGAGCAAAAAGTAATACGCATAAGGTGGACCCACAGAAGGAAATAACTAGGTCATTGCTCGGAGCTGACTACTGACCATCCTTGTGTACAGAGCTCTGGACGTGTGTCCACCTGGCAGCTGTCCCTCCCAGGCCCAGCCAGTGACTAGAGTAGCATGGACTCCCCAGTAAGAGTGACAGCCCACATGGCTGTGGAGTGTTCAGATGGTCTCTGATCATCCCTCTGACTGTATTCCTAGGGCAGCGTGTCCTTTAAATTGCTGATATTTATTTGTCAATAACAGTGAAGGAATTCTTGTGTTCCATCATTCTAACCATCCTGCAAACCACACCCAGCTGCCACCAGCCAGAACATCCTTGCGAACCGGGAACCTCAGTTCCCAAGTCAGCTGAAACCAGCCCTCATGCTCCACACTCAGACCAGAACCTGGCCTCCCACATTCTCTGTGCCACCAGGACACAATCTGGGGACTTTGAACGGACAGCCCTGGGAGGAGGAGCAGAATACATGGAAACATCAGGGAACTAACACTGCCAAGGGTCCACCCTGGGATTAGGGAGGGTGGAAAAGTGGAAGACCTTCCCTACAGAAAGGGAATCGTCACCTCTTTCAAGATGGGGGTTTGTGACACACCGTTTTACAACTAAAATACCAGAGAACATGTGGTGCCACCTTTCCGTAAGAAATTCCTGCAGACCAAGAGCAGTTCTCCAGCCTTCGAGTCTCAGAATCCCTTTGCACCATTAAAAATCACTTAGACCCCTGAGAGCTTTTGCTTATGTAGATTTTACTTATCAACTTTTACCAGATTAAAATGGAAAATTCTGAAAATATTATTTTGAAAATAAACTCATTATATGACAACATAAATAGCATATTTTAATGAAAACTCTCTAAAAAAAAAGAAAGAAAGAAATTCCAGGGGCGCCTGGGTGGCTCAGTCGTTAAGCATCTGCCTTCAGCTCAGGTCATGGTTCCAGGGTCCTGGGATCAAGCCCTGCATCAGGCTCATCGGGCTCCTGCTCGGCGGGAAGCCTACTTCTCCCTCTCCTACTCCCTCTGCTTGTGTTCCCTCTCTCGCTGTGTCTCTCTCTGTCAAATAAATAAATAAAATCTTAAAAAAAATTTTTTTTAATTAAAAAAAAAGAAAGAAATTCCAGCAGGCTAGCTAGAACATAGTGCCTCAAACTAACTTGTAATAAAAATAAGCTTAATAGTGGTTAAGACGATAAATTTTTTATGTATATTTTACCACAATTTAAAAAAAAAACTCTTGCTTAGGCTTTAATTCTTAATCAACACACAACAGATATTTACCTGTCAGCATCCTCTATAATTTTACATTAAGAATCTCTTTTAAATTGTTGCCATGGTGAAAAGTTTAGAAAATAAATTAAAATGTTGAGTCAAATAATAACCAAGTTGTTAGGACACGTCGCAGCTCTACCTTTGGAATTCAATTCTGTACGGAATTAGAGGTTTGCTCTCCATAAGGCATTGATAACACACAGAAAATAAGATGGTTTTTTTTTTAAGTGTCATTTGCCAAACCCTTTCTTACAATCCATTCTCAACCTTCCAAGTTACGAGAATCAGGTAATGTAAGCTAACACTGAAATGTGGATCAACCTAGCTTGACTCAGATCTCCCTTCTCTAGAAACTAGTGTGCTAAAAATGGCATGTTTTCAAATAAATTACTACCATGGCTAATTGTATTCTTCCTAATGCCTTTGATGGACATGAGCTAATAAGACAAATCTGCACTCAAAAACACTATTTTTAATTTCCTGAAATAAAAAAGCAGAGAGTTTTTAAGTGTTTCTACAGGACACACCAGTTTAAGATCAATAATTGTCTATTGTGGTTAACCCTATTTATCAGCTGCCATAAAACATGTACCAGAATTAACTGCTAGGCTCAAGTACCATCTCTTGAAAACCAGAACATGAAAACAAATCCTGACTCACCAGGAGTTGACCTTTCACTTAGATACTAAATTTCCCCGACCCTGAAATTAGTATCAAAAGCAGCTGTGTCTTTTCATGGGTTTCCCCCAGGGTCAGGACAATGCAGGGCACACAGCAAAAGCTCGATGAGCATGTGTTAAAAGAATAAACAAAAATAATCTCAAGGTGCAAGAGTTTACAATAGATGCCAAAAGCAAGAAGTATTCACAGACATTTTACTTTTGGCAATAGATCAAGTTGCAAAAAAGTTATATATGTGGATCTTTATAAATTATGTCACTGTGAAATACACTACTTCGCTGAATAAATTGTGATCTGTACACGCCTGCATTACTGCAGCCTATGAAGAAAAGTTTGGTGACATAACTTTGACCATACTGGATTTGTTGTTGTTCTTAACTTGCTCTTTCTAAAAGTAGATCATGTACACATCTCAAATTCATTTTGGAAGTATTAAGAGGATATAACAGTAATAACTAAAAAGTGAAGTACTTGTACTTTCAAACGATTATACATCTTAACCCCCCTTCATACTGACATATTGGGGAATGGGGCAGCAGCGAAAGAGGATTTCTGAGGATTAATCACAGAATTTGACAACAAGTAGAACATCCGGACAGAACTGGGGAGAACAGGCAGGATGAGCCTATCAAACCCATTGTTTTCTGTTCCTTTTGTTTCACACAGCCATGCTTCCGATGGAAGGTATCCAGTAAATTCAACTTAAATTAAAACAATCCTATCCATATATCCTAAATATCCAATTTTACAAAGCATTCTTGTTGACTTGGAACATGCTCCTTACGACATGTTACCATTTCAAGATCACATCCAAAGCCCACGCTCTACCAATGGTCAATGTGAAATTCTATTCAAGTGTAAAGTAGATTCTATTATTTCTCACTTCAAAGACCCGTACTTTCCATTATTAAGAATAAATCAATTCCCTGACCAGGATAACCACCAAGTCAGACTCCACTGTCTCAAGCTTTCTGATTTAGGAGTCAGCAGCTGTGTGACACACGATGTTTTATATCAATATGGATTATCACTAACCTCCACAATTCCTAAAAAGACTTTTCATCTAAGGGTAACAGAAGCAATGCACAAGGGACTGTGTGTGCTGAGAGGTTTAGGTCCTTCTGCTGATAGAGGAACATAACATGCTAATCTATGCATGCTTTTCCACGCACCTGAAATACGGCTAACGCACATGCTCGGCTTTTGCAAATGAGATTCAAATAAACAAAAAGACACTTTTTGAGATAGGGAAAATTCTTTTTTTTTAATTCATCAATATATTTTAATCATATTTTCACATCACTAATCATCTATATCATCATTTTTAAGGACTTCTAATAATTCCTTTATCAGGAGGTACCATGCTTTAACCATTTCCCATTGATTTTTAGAATTTTTTTCTAAACATAAGGCTTCAATGAACATGATTTACCTATATCTTTTTTTTTTAGTTTTTATTTAAATTCCACTTAGTGAACATGCAGTGTGGTATTAGCCTCAGGTGCACAATATAGTGATTCAGCACTTCCACACAACACCTGACGCTCATCACAAGTGCCCTCCTTAATCCCCATCACCTATTTCACCCATCCCCCCACACACCTCTCCTACATTACCTGTATCTTTAGATACTAGTGTGATGCTCTCCTAAGAATAAACCCTTATAAGCAGACTTACTAGGTTAGAGTATGCATTTCTTTTCAGTATAATTGACATATAACATTATATTAGTTTCAGTTGTACGATGTAATTGATTCTATATTTGTATATATTGCAAAATGATCACGATAAGTCCAGCTGATATCCATCATCAGTTAAAAAATAAGAAAAACTTAAATATGGTCTGAGTATTAGGTGATATTTTAAAGGCTGATTATTAATTTTTTTAGGTGTGGAAATGGCATAGTGGTTATGTATAATAAAAATCTTATCAAGTTGAAATTCGTATAATATTTGGGGGTATATTTTCCCTTTGCTATTCAGGGGAAATTCTAGCAGGCCCCATAATTCTCTGCCACTTCCAGGTAACAAAGTCCTGAATTTACTTTAAGTCACAAAACATAATTGTGATTCAGGAAATGAAATGTAAATGTCAATATATTAATGGACCCGTTAAGTAAGGTAAAAAAAAAAGACTTCTTGCTCCTCACCATACCCCCAGCTAGGATCTGTATAGGCAGGCTGCCTGGCCTCTATCTTTTCAACCCACTTCCTGCCCTGCTTGCTAGCTGCTGTTACTTGACTGCTATTGCCATTAAAATAAAGTGACAGGGGTAGCTGCTGCCTCCCAATATCCATTAGCCCCTTTGTCTTTGCAAAAAGAATCCCAACTTAAGCTCGGCCCATTGCTGCCCCACAACAAGCTTGGATTTCCTGGCTTCACTCAGAGCAAGGCGTGACCCTGTGACTGAACTCTGGTTAATGAGATATAAGAGAAAATGATGGGAGTATACTCTGAAAGAATCCTTAAGAGATGGGGCAGACCTTTCCTCTCCTCCAGCTGCCTGGAACATGACGTGATGGCTGGAGCTTTAGCAGCTCCCCCGACCATGAGCCTGAGGACACATTCAGGGCCATGTAGCAGTGAACTTGGAGGCTTGTTCCTGCTAACTGTGTGGAGCCACCATCCCATCCACAAATTGCCTATGTCCTGACTTATTCTACGTAAGAGAGAAATAAACTTCTATTTTGTGCTACCATTGTTCTTTCCTTTACATGCAGGCAAACGTACTCCTCACTAGTACAGAGGGTTTCACATTCTCTGAACCAGTAGCTACTTAAACCCGACTCCCTGTCTCTTATGGGTAGTTTTGTGGGTTATCCAGGGGCTCCCCTCAAAATCCTTGTGATATAGTGATGCATTCAAGTCCTTCATTTGCCACCCCCACCCAAGCGCCTAAAATTCACTTGATAATCTCTGCTGATTGTGCCCCCTGGACGGAGGTCAAAGGGTTCCGGGCTGGCTCTCCCTCCCTGCATGGGCCACATCTGGTCCATGGGAACCATGCACGATTGCTCCCAACAAACTTGGCAGTGGAGGTAGCCCTATCGCAGCTGCTCCCCACCCAGCCACGACACCAAAACATCTCACCAGAGTCAGAGCCAGTCCGTTGCACTCCCAGCTCCCTGGGCAACCTCTCTCCAGGCCGGGACTGAGGGACAGCTCCCCCACCTCATGCTTCTTCCAGGAAAGAAGATGAGGCGGACTCACAGCCACAGCTTCTCCAAATAAATCCCCTTACAAATCTTGTATTGATGCTTTCTATACCCTCAGAGTGAAGAAGATGTTCAAGAGCTGTGAACCTGATGTTCAGATATTTCCTTTGAAAATGCCTATTTTGCTCTTTCTCACAATTTATTTTAGTCACTTCTATCTAGTACATCTTGAGGCATTAGTCAAACTTTCCAACTCAACTGCCTATGACAAAAACAATGCCTTACATGGGGATCCACATTTGTGGTAAAACTGGAAAGAAAAGCAAGGAAACGATACAATATTTGGAAGAGCGTTTATCCCTGGGGTGGGTGTGGGGGCAGGATGAAGGAAGGAAATACGACCAACAAGCACATGTGAGGGGCTTCAAAGAGAACGTTCTAAATGTTTATCTGGGTAGTTATTCACTTTATTACTGTAAGTTAAAATGTGCACACACATTACATATACATATATTTATTCATATGTAAAAGAACAAAAACAAAATAATATCTAAACTCCACAGCAAAGTAATTTGGAGAGAAGACTGCACTCTGAGGATTAGGCTGTAAACTCGACACAAAATGGAGAAAGCTGGTCAAAAAATGACTTCTACCAGTGGTTGAACAATTTCCTCAAAACATCAGAGTATTGTTCTTAGTGACTTCTGTAGTGGTGGTTAGTTCCTCGGTAGGGACAATGCCCTTAGCATGTCTAACCTTCCTAACTGTCTGGATGACAGGTAGGGGACAATAATACAGAGTTGCTCACTGGTACCTCAGAGCTACATGGAACAGAGAAAGTCTGCAAGCCCCCGAACTGAAACAGAGTCCTGGCCAGAAATTCAAGTCAGTGGACCCCACTGGCAGACTCTACGTTGGTGATGCCAACCGTGAGCAGTAGCGACAGTTGATAAAGTCTGAATTCTCTCTGCATTACCTTTGTAAGAGCCCAAGCAACTTTCTGATTATGATCTGGCTTCTCTGGAGCTTGTCCATGGGAAAAGAAGGTACTGGTTGTGTAGATTTTATTGTTGTTGTTATTAAGCTAATGTTAGCTTTATTATAATTCACGATGACAGCTGATATTTCTTGTATGTTTATGCCACTTGATCCTCACAGAAATCTTCATCCTGGTGAGAGGCAGCATAGGAGAGTGCTAAAGAGCAACAGAGGCCAAGATTCAAACCCCAGCTCTGACCCTTAATAGCTCTGTAACCTTGAGCAATACATTGACCTTCTTGGGCCTCCATCTCCTCATCTGTAAAATGGGAGTAATGGTAGTTCCCACTTCATGGCGCTGTTGTGAGGATTAAATGAGTGAATATTCCTAGAGCTCTGAGACAGCAGCTCTCACATAGTGAGTATAATAAAAATGTTTGCTACTATTCCATGTTATAAACAAAGCAAGTGAGTCTCAGAGTGGTAAAGTAACTTGCTTAAGCGCCACAGCTAGTATGTGGCAGCTAGTCTAATCCAAATACACTAGGCTTCTGATCCCATGTGCTTAACCCCCATGCTTTTCATTAACCATCTCCGTAATTATTGGTCAAGGTAAATTAACCCCTGTGCCTGCTGGGCCTGCCTCAACCTTGGGGCATGGGATTAGATGACTTCCTCAGGGCCTGATAATGGCCACTGCAGGCTGAAAACAGCAGGCTCTGGGCCTTTGAAACAGCGTACCTGCCTCTCCAGTTGAGCCCCAGTCTGGCCCAGTGGCAGTTGACCTTCCCCTGGCTATCCCCGGACAGCTGTCTCTTCTCCTGCCTGACTCCCCACTGAATGCTGAGATTCTCAAAGGCAAGCACTAGCTCTGAGTTCTCAGTTTCTAGCAATGTGCCCATTAGCAAACATAAAATGTAAATTCTTCTGTAACCCCAGGTAGATTCAGATTATAGCCTCTCTGTCTTCAGCTGGTTGCAGCAATCTTTCCTTCAGACCTTTTCTAACCTACCCAGGCCAAGGGCACCCTATACCTGTGAAGAGCCTGGGAAATGGGAAATGGTCCAGTCGTCATCCTCTGCCAAGGGTCTCCGACTATCCTAAAGAGAAAGCGCGGTGGAACAACAGAGCTCCAGTCCCTGCTGCTAAGACCCACGTGAACTTGGCTGAACCACTTCGCCTCTCTGAGCGGCAGCTTGCCCATTTGGGAAGCAGAAAAGTTCGACCAGAAAATCTGTAAGTTCCTTCCATTCTTTTATCTTTGTATCTGTATTTAAATCCAGAGCCAAATGTCATTTTGATTTGCCTATATTCAAAAACAACTCAAAATAAATTCTCACATTAAGGAGATATTCAGACTGCTTCCCATAATGCATAAAGAGAACGCAATGCCACT
>CM052899.1:33623847-33655617 GCA_028534135.1 Potos flavus | reverse complement strand
GGACTGGAAGAGATTATGCTGAGTGAAATAAGTCAAGCAGAGAGAGTCAATTATCATATGGTTTCACTTAGGTGTGGAGCATAAGGAAAAACATGGAGGACATTGTGAGAAGGAAAGGAAGGGTGAATTGGGGGAAATCGGAGGGGGAGATGAACCATGAGAGACTGTAGACTCTGAGCAACAAACTGAAGGTTTTGGAGGGGAAGGGGTGGGGGGTTGGGGGAGCCTGGTGGTGGGTATTGAGGAGGGCACCTATTGCATGGAGCACTGGGTGTGGTACATGAACAATGAATCTTGGAACACTGAAAACATAAAATAAAAGTAATTGGGAGAAAAAAAAAAACCCAACGTGAGCTGCTGGGGCTACCATGAGGGGAAAACCTATTTGCCTGATAACATACATCACATGAAACTTATGGCTTGAAAGCTTTTCTCCCTGAGAATAACAAGCAATAAACTGGGCCTATTCCTAACTGGTTCATGCCCATCAGCCCCAGATCACACATGTGGGTACGTGTGTGCCTGTGTGTTTGTGCGTGCTCATGGTAGACTGTAGATTTTTTTGTTAGAAATGTAAACAGTAAATGAGAAAGTACTATGAAGACCTCAAAAAAAAAAAAAAAAAGACAACATCCATTACAACGGTCGTCTCAAAATGAGGTGAGATAACTTATCAAAGATATCAGAGTGATTAATAATCTTTTTTTGGGCCCTAGACTAATCAAATGCTTGCTATTAAATCAGTGATGCAAATAAATTTCTGAACTAGACTGTACAGAAAAAATACGTTGAAAAGGATCATAATGGATCACCACACGGCCCTTCCAGTGACAGTGGCTTGAGATGGAAAATTCTTCTTTTTATCAGTAGCATGTAGAAGATGCAGCTACTTACTGACAGGCTTTCTCTTCTTCCAAACATCATTGTAACTTGTACTTTTATCCTTCAGAGCTATTTTAAGATTCTTTAATTTAGTAAAAATTAATTTTATCAGATATATCTGTTCAGAAGCCTGACTCACACAAAATGCAAACTATAGATAATAAATTTCTCCACTCATTTTTAAGAGGTTTCATAATCTTTGTAGTAGGGCCCTTCTTAACAGCCCAACAGTGCTGAATACCTCATCAAACTTCCAGGCACTATGTTTGTTACACTGGACTCTGATAGAAGGGGGAAAAAAAAAAGACAAATGATCAGGGACCTGAGGTATGTCGCAGGTAATGACCAGGCTGGGATTCTGAATGATAATGCCAGGCTTGCGCTGAACACTTGGCCTAATTAGACTTCACACAAGGGGGAAAAAATGCTTTAATATTTAACAAGTATAATGGTGTAATCAATGTACACAAATCAGGCCTGATAAGGAATATTGCTTATTAAAGAGAGAGACAGATGGCTCCGGGAAAGGTATAATCATTAAATGTAAAATCTCCCAGCCTCCGACTGTGAACACCAGCCACGTACTTTCAAATTACCACTCCAACCCCAGACACTCTATGCATTATTTAGTCCTGTACTCTTTTCTTATAGGTACACCCACACCATAGATTTAATAAAATAACTCGGTTCAAAAACTCATCTTTGCTGTTTCTCAGAGCTGTCTTTTCCTAACCACTCTTGCTGCCATCAAAAATCCCACTGAGTCAAGATGTCCAACATCGCTGTTATAATCTTTTCAGTTAGATAATTAGTCCTCCTTTTTATTATGTTCAAGGACACTTAATGTGTTGGAAGCCTTCCTGACTCTACTAAATCCACCCAGCCTGCCACAAGATTATGAATACATAATTTGTTTATAGGTAGCTTTTAAGAAAACACAAAGTAAGCAAACAGTACACAGGAATATAGTTAAAAACAGGCAATATTTATGAACTGCAAATCATAGTAAGAGATTTCTAAGGGTGGGTAATCTGTTCGGTTTCTCCAAGGCCAGCTTTGCATGCAAATACAAAGATCCTAGAAGGCAACTTGCCCATTCATGAACCCACTTGCTTACTAAGCCTGTTGACTTTTAAGTGGCTGCATTTGTTCTTTCCATGCATAGTCACAGAGAACCCACTGTGCCTACACACTGTGCTACATACTCCTTGGGATATATTGAAAAACTATGTCAAGTACCATCGCTATGGAAAGAGTCTACAGACTCATCCAAGGAGGACACAGAAGCAATGGCTGTGCCCACCACCACGTAATGCCTGGTACTAATGGAGGTATGGTGACAGTCTTGCGAGTAGGAGCTTTCGTGGCAAACAGACCTACATTCAAATGCTGGTTCTGCCTGTCATAGTGATCTGATCCCGCCAAGGTAGTTCATCAATAAAAATCTCAGTTCCTCAAATATTATTGCATGAGTTTAAAAAAATTCCACAAATAAAGTGCTTCAAACAGTGTTTATCACAGAGTGGATTTCTTCCTAACCTTCTGCCATTTCTGCATTCCCAGGATAAAATGGGCTTCATTTTAATTGAAAAACCAATTTTTCAACCCTGGACTTAGCTGCAATGATACCCGTATCCACATCTTACCTCTCTTTGGCACAAACAATCCCATTTGTGTCCCAAACAAATTCCTCTAGAACTATTCTTACCAACCCTTTCCAGAAACAGCATGGATTTGAAGTGTAGAGAACAAAAGATTTCAAATTTTAATCCACTAGCTGGATATGTATAGATGAAGCTGAGAGCATTTAGTGTCAATTGGACTCACGAAGCTTATTGCTGTGATTTCCATTTCTGATGTTGTCAAGTCAACAGGAAATAAAAACCAATTCCCTTGGCCTCACAGTGGGCCCTGAGAACTTACTATCCCCAGGGAAGATATTCCACATGTCATTAAGCCGTAGCTTGACGATACATTCCCTACTTTGTGTTTCAGTCTACTGTGAGTTCCTTGAGATCAGAAACCCCTGTCTTTTCATTGAGGCATTTCTAGCCCTGATCACAGTGCCAAGCACACAGCAGGACTGCCGTAACCAGATTCTAAACAACCCAAGAATGGGTAGGTACTTAAGCAGCATCGTTGTAGGGGCACCTAAAATTACCCGCCAGCTGGCCATGGTGCCTGGTGATGACGTATTACGGAAACAATGTACCCGAGTTCCATTCCTAACAATGGAATTCTACAAAGTAGCTGGGTCATCCTAGATAAGTCACTTTGCCTCTCTGGGCCTCTTTCTGTTCATCTGCAAAACATGGAGGTAGTCTGAATGATCTCTAAGGTGCTATTATTTCTGTGAAATACTGATATTAGACCAAATGATCTCAGAGAGGACATTGATCCTGTTGATGTATTTTTGTCAACCAATGATTCTCCCGTGAATTCTAACTCCAGCAAGTCATGAACAAGACTATTAAATGAAGTCTACAAATCCTCCAGGGCCCACGTATCCCTTTCAAATATGCGATATTGCCATTTCAAAGATTTCCAGTTCATCTAGATAAAATAAATAAACATGGCCAGCTTTATTCGAATCTCCTCCATTCATTCTCTGACCCTCATTCCTAAGTGATCAGGAGAAGCAGTAATACCTGTCCATTTCACCCTGGCATGACATTTGCCCCAAGAATAATCAAACGATCACTTACAGAGAAAAGAGAAAGGAATGTAGAGAAGCAAGTGCCTCCCATGCCTCTTCACCCTGACCTGGACCATCACCACAAGTCAAACAAACATCTCCTCATGACTTCCAGCAACCAGAAGGTTCTCTAAAGGACCAACACCCACCTCCCACCTGCCCCACGCTGGTGGAAAGTATAACTACTCACTGGTCACCCTTTGGCCATCAATAAAATTCGCCATCTTAAAAGGATGGAAAAGAAAGCATAGTCCAGGTAGTCAGTGAGAAAATCATTTCTACAGTCAGTTCCTGAGGACACTGTCTTGAGTGGGAGAGAATCCAAAAAGCTTATAGTTCCTACAACTACTCCTACCTCATTTCCCCAAGAACATGAACATGAAGGCATCTGCCCTGCATAAAGAGTCTAAAGAAGTATTCTCATGGTCTCTGTTAACCACACTAATAATGACCCAGGTATTAGTCCAGACTCATTCTCAGGAGAAGACAAAAAGATAATTCCAGTGAAGCTGGATAAATTTTCCTCTATTCCCAAAGTATACTCATGGAAAACATCCTCAAGCTTTTTAATTACTTGAGTGAACAATATACTCTCTTCAAAGAAAAACCATTTTTGAGACAACTCAAGACCCAAGATGTTGAATCAGCTTACTTGATCCAACAGGGTTACTAGTGTTATGCTCAGATTTTGGCTTCGACCACCATTTGGACTGATGAATCCATTCACAGTCCATAAATTTCATTGTTTTACATTTAAATGGCCCCTGAGTCTCAATGATTAAATTCCTACTTTAGGGATTAAGAATGTGTTCACGACCACAGACTGAGTTAGCTCTGTAATCCTTTCTCTACCAATCTAGTCTCCTTCTGTAGCAATTTGTTGACACCTCCATCTGGAGGAGAGATACACACACACACACACACACACACACACACACACACTCTTCAAACTGACCTCACCCCTGTTATTCAGGACCAGAAATCTATGGGCCATGAGTTTTAGTGAAAAACCAAAAGGAACCTCCCACCAAAGAATATGCTTTAGGCAGAAGCCAGAGCTCAGAGGTCATAGGTACATCCAAAGAAATTACCCCCAGAACACAAGTCTCCTCCCTTGGTTACTCATTATGTAGCCACAGAGGTATTTAAATATATTGTATTTCTATGCAAATAAGATATCCAAAAGTATCCTGAGTATTTTGAGCTACTTACATCTATGATGGCCAAAGAAGAAGTACTTATTTCCTATCCATTTGTGTATATGATAGATGGGAAATAAGAAAAGGACAGCTACTCTCCTTTGGCAGCTAATCAAAGTAGCCAGGGGACAGTAGGAATTCATTATTTAACAGTAAGTCCCAGCCACCACCTTGTTCCTTTCAATCTAAAACTAGAAGTTACATAAGCAAACCAAAGGTGGTTTTCTGGGCTTGGTGTCCATAACCCAAGCATCTTATCATAGTGACATATACATGGTGGGTGTTCAAGACACATGATTATAATCATCTAGAACTTAAGACATTAAAACGATCCAAGAGTAGAATTAGAAAAATCAAGGTCCGGGGAAGATACAGAATGCTCCTCCTGGTCTTCCAAATGCTCTTTGATCCCTGTTTTCTCTTCCATGCTTCCTTCCTGTGGGCCTTTGTAGTACTAACTGCTGATCTGCAGTATTTACCATGTGCTAAGCAGTTTACATATGTTATCTAAATCAATCAGCAGACCATCCAATATGGTAAGAACTATTACCCTTGTTTTATAGATGAGAAAACTGGGATATAAAGAATTAAGGAACTTGCCCAAGATCACACAGTGAAGAAAGAATGGAGCTGCAAAGCCGGGTGAACGGACTCCAACTGCCAACCCCATTCGCCAAGCTCCTGCTTCCTCATTCAGCCCACTGGTTCCTGGACTTTCTCACTTAGAGTGCTCAGCACATACCCTCATTCCCGTAATCTTCCCAAGAACCATATAAACTAACTTGGATTTCATTTCAAGGACTATTCTTCTTCTCACTAAGCTATCTTTCTGTTGTTGCTGCTGCTGTTGTTAAGTTTGCTTGTTCATTTCAATACACGCTACTAATTCTATAAAATGGGCTTTTGAAAATTGCAGTAACTTGTTTTAAACAGACTGTTCCTCAATTTGATACTCTTTTTAAATGTTTTGCATTTTTTAAAAACCCTGAATCAAGCTTCTCTTGCACCTGGGCAGGTTCTGTGTGCTTATTCACAGAAGGGCTGGTTTATGCCTCTGTGCCAATGCATAATAAATAATGAGTCGAGGCCTCCTGCCACTGGCTGAGGTAGACAGACCCGAACTGTAATGATTTTGTAAAACCCGCATTCTCTCCCTACCGCGCACAACATCTACCCTGGACACCAAACAAGGTGGCCCATTATCATAAAACCACTAGGAACATCTCTCTAAAAACATTCCCTGATCTTACGACACAGCCCACTCTACAGAAATGCCAGTAGGACTCTATACTGAGCCCTGTGCACACGGCTTGCCTTCCTGTGAAACAGATCTGGGTGTATTAACCACAACTCCAACTGGAACCAAATAAAAAAAGAAAGAAAGAAAGAAAGAAAGACTTGTTTTCCTGTGATTCTAGCTACCTCCTGAAGATCTAGAGGGGAAATGGCAACAACTAATAATTCTGACTTAGCTCCTTGCTAAAAGAGGATGCTGCTTTTAGAAAAACCCTGCAGTAGGAGACCAAGGAGCTAGAAGCACATAACAGGCACCTATCCTGGGCTCTAAGCTCCCTTTGTCTCCTGGAGTTCATCCTCTTCTGGCCAGCCTGGGTAGCAATCCAGTGTGATAGGAACCCCACACTGGCACCAGCTCATGGATCGCCCAACACCAGGTCTGTCCCAGGCCCCAAGACAGAGACCCAGAAAGTAACAATTTAAATGAATTCATCACAGTCGCCCTTAAATTTAGATATTTTTTCTTTTTTTTTTCTTTTAGATATTTTTATCTGTACCATGTCCCCCTCAGGGGTGCGGGGGTGGGCAGGGAGAGAGAAAAGGGAAAGAATGAAAAGAGACAGATAAGAAGGAAGAAGGAGAATGAGGTGCCTGGCTAGCTTAGTCGGTTAAGCGTCCAAATGTTGATCTCAACTCAAGTCATGATCTCAAGGTCCTGGGATCAAGCCCTACAACGGGCTTCCTGCCCAGCAAGGAGTCTGCTTCCCCTCTCCCTCTGCCCCTCCCCCCTGCTCACAGGCTCGTACACGCACCCTTTCTCTCTGTATCTCTCTCTCTCTCAAATAAATAAATAAATCTTTAAAAAAGAAAAGAAGGGAAGAAGGAAGAAGAAGAAGAACACCACTGTCTGTAGCGCCTACTACCTCTGGTGGCTTGGCTCTTTCCTTTCACAGGTGCTTTAATTCGTGCAATAGCCTATAAGGTATGATTACCCACCCCGCATGCGCACAAAGAAACTAAACCCTCGGAGATGTTAAATGATGAGAGCAGAAGCCCCAGTCAGTCAGTGCTGGAGCTGGGATTCAAACCCCAGGACTGCCTAGCTCCCAAGGCTCAAATGTTTTCCTCTCCACTGCCTTCCAAGCTGTCTTCCACAACTTGCCATTTTTGTAGTGTCCAGCAGAGTGCCTGAATCTAAAGGGCAAATGATGAATATGTGTTGAATGAATGCATGAATGGTTGATTCCAGCCTTCACATCTTAATATTCTACAACCCGCACACTTGATTTTATTCATATATTCTGCTTATAATATGCCTGCAAAGTGCCTTGATAGGAAGTTATGTTGTACAGAAATAAGTTATACCACACTGTATTGTATTTTGAGCTACTAGAAAAAGCTACACACAAAAATCTATAAATAAAAAAATGCTGAAGCAGACTTTCTGATAAAAATTCATTTGTCATCTTGCTCCATCATATCCAGAAAAGGATATAAATACAATAATCTAAGGAAAATCAAAGTTTTTGCATTCTGTTAACCCTCAGAACACTAACATGTTTTCCAGACTGCCAAGGCAGTGAGTACTCATGCCAGAAAAGATGGCACAGAGGGTTTTTTTGTTTTTATTTAAATTCCAATTAACATACAGTGTAATATTAGTTTCAGGTGTACAATATGCTGATTCAACACTTTCAAACATCACCCTGTGCTCATCTCAGCAAGTGCCCTCCTCACTCCCCATCACCTTTCTCATCCATCCCCCAACCCACCTCCCCTCTGGTAAACAGCAGTTTGTTCTCTAGAGTTAAGAGGCTGTTTCCTGGTTTACCTCTTTTTTTCCCTTTGCTCATTTGTTTTGTTTCTTAAATTCCATGGCATGGTATTTGTCTTTGACTGACTTATTTCACTGAGCATAATACTCTCTAGCTCCATCCATATCATGGCAAATTTAAGTGGCAAGATTTCATTCTTTTTTATAGTTGGGTGATATTCCAGTATCTCGCATACACACACCCCACATCTTCTTTATCCATTCATCAGTCGATGGACGCTTTGGCTGTTTCCATAATTTGGCTGTTGTGGATAATGCTGCTCTAAACATCGGGGTGCATATATCCCTTCGAATTCGTATTTTCGTATTTGGGTAAATACCTGGTAGCGTAATTGCTGGATCATAGGGTAGTTCTATTTTTAACCTTTTGAGGAACTCCATACTGTTTTTCCAGAGAGTCTGTACCAGTTTGCATTCCCACCAACAGTGCAAGAGGGTTCCCCTTTCTCCATGTCCTCGAACATGGTACAGAGGTTATAAGCTCAAGTCGTAGAGCCAGACAGAGCAGATGTGAACCCAAGGCCCAGGCACAGAACTCACAAACTGCCCTGTGGCAAGTAATACACCCTCTAAACCTTAGTTTTCTCATCTGTAAATTGCAAATGCTAACAGCGCATGCTTGCTGAGGTGGTTGTGCTGATTCAATGAATGATTCATGGCCCACGCTCAGCAGAGCCGCTACTAGGTGGGTAAGTGCCCCTAAGTGTTAGCCACTTTTATCACCCGAGGAGAACTATAATGGAAGTGCGACAAGAAAGCTGAAATGAATCACTTACCTTCGCAAATGTTATTACAAGCACTAAATTCACCTGAATCATCTGTTCCAGATTACTGTGGTACTAAAATGATCTGTCCTGAAAGCAATACCATCAGTAATACGAAAATAATAACAATAACCACCAACAGTGATATTTACTATGTGCCAGGCACTTTTCCAGACGAGAGCATTGCACACGGTTGTGTAGATGGTGCCACACAAGAGAGTGCCCAGCAGGAGGTGAGTGGGGCTGAAGTCCAGTTCACTTCCTGTTTACCGAGCCACCAAGGGGCACCCCGTGGGCTGGCAGCAGCGCTATTTACATGCATTGACTGATGCATTAAATCTAGCAAATCTCTAACAAACAGGAGACAGAAGTAGAAAGTCACTTTTGAGAATACCCAGGACCCAGGTCAAAAACCATCATTTCAGTAATGGCATTAACAGAGTAGAAGAGGGTGTCCCAAAGTCACCAGTGAACAACACGTATTATTAAGCTGCACAGCCCTGTACCATGTGGGAACATGAAAATCAGGCAGGCCCTAGTGTTGGGTAGAAATAGACAATTCCCCTCCACATCCTCCCTGCCTCCTGCTTCCCTCATCCTACATCAACTCAAATGTCCCTGTGTGTGATAATGAAACAAAGCATCATATTTGACCCCAGGATAACCAAATGTTATGTTTTGCATTGTCTAAAAACAACAACAAAAATAATCTCTGTGGCAAGGTGATGTTTCGCTAAGTGATAGGTTCCAAACACTCCACTGTAAACTCTAGCAAACAGTTACCATTTCTGTCCCTCCAGGAGGCACCTCCCCAGCGGTGGGTCCTAAAAATGACTCCCAGGTATAAAGACCTTCATTTCCTGCCACCTCAAGCCTCTATAATCTCGGTCAGCTCAGGGGCTCTGGCCCAAACTAAAACCCCTCATCCTGGATATAGCTATATACCTATCATTGTGGCTTAGACCCAGCATCAGCCTAGGAAGGAAAGACAGGGGAACACCACACCCTCGCAGGCTGGATGTGTGACGGTGAAAACAATACTCTTCCTGTTCCGGAAAAGTATCAGTTTATGCAAACGGGATCTGTGTAACTTCTTAATATGCTCAGAATCCTAAACATAATCCAGACATTTTTCACTTAATCAAAGAAAAGTGATAATAAAAATTATCTATGACCTTTACACAAAAGTTATTCCTCTTACACAGTTCCCTAAAGAGTCCAGATATAGACCCTGGAAGAAAAACAGGGAAAAACAGATTGCCTTGTTTTAAAATCCCACCATGTAAAAATCAGAATTGGATGTCTGATCATTTTTTGATTTCAGAAGCATTCTGCTAAGAGTTTGGGCCTACAATGCAATGCTCTGAACTCTTTTCTAACTGTTGTTAATTTTACTTTAAAAACTGATGGTGTTTAGTTTGCCACTATAATTAAATTTCACAGAAAACCTGGAATATTCTCTTATTCATTTGCAAACAATATGGCAATATTTTCAGTAATAACGTGTGCTTAAATATATTGTCAGTATTTTTTCTACCAAATAGCAAATTACATCTGACAAAAACACCAACACACCTTTGAGTTGTTCAACAGTCTTGATGACTAACTTCATTCACATTAGAATTTTGAAATAAGAGGTCTTTTCAAAAACTCACAGAAGAAAAGTGCCTTTCAATGATGCATCTTGGAATTCAATGAAACATATTTCTTAAAGCTGGAATTTAACATGGCCCTGAAAGAAAGAAAGGGAGAAAGAGAGAGAAAAGGGGGGAGGGAGGGAGAGAGGGAAGAAAGGAGGAAAAGGGAGAGAGAGGGAGGAAGGAAGGAAGGAAGGAAGGAAGGAAGGAAGGAAGGAAGGAAGGAAGGAAGGAAGGACCAGAAGCTTTTACTAGCAGGATAGCATTCCTTGAGAAACAACTTGTATTACTGTTAGTGCTGTAAGTACCTATTTAGGAAATAAAGCAATTTTAAACACATTGAAAGATAAAAAATAAGCTTCACCAAAGATGTACCTAAAAACTTGAAGATACTGTAACAGAATCATACATTTGCTTTATTAGAAAGCTTTTTAAAAATCATATATTTGAGTATAAGGATGTGCAAAGTAAAAAGCCCATCCTTAAATCTTTAAACCTCTAAAGTGATTCTAAAATGGTACTGAATCCATCATTTAAGATGGCTTTCATTTATTCTTAGGCCTTCGGTAATGCTTTTCACATAGGGTTGCCCTTTTATAATAAAGTATTCCATGTCAAGAACTGAGGAAGTTTAATTCCTTTGCTACCTTAAAGGACAGAATAATGGCAATAAATGCCAGCCCAGGGTGATACACTATGCAGAGGAGGCCCCTAGTGGTGAAGCTGCTGCTCCAACTTGGCTTTATACATTTGCTAAGATTGCTATATCATGAGGGCAAAATCAATAGGTAATAAGTCTACCTGAGCTTTGCTTCTTTAATAACCTCTATTAGCCCTAATATATAGTAGGGCCATCATTTAGAATCCCAAGGTCCTTTCATCAGGAATATATATAAAGGATGTGACCTGAAGAATAACTTTATTACATTCTGCATTTGAATCAACAAATACTTGTGAAACCCTTACACCCTGCTAGGCACTGAGCTGGGCAGGGAGACAGGGTAAACAGGAGAGATGAGCACCCTCACAGAGCTCCTTGTTATTTCTTTTCAACGTAATCATGTTACATTAAGCACAGAGCTAGAATGATAT
The DNA here is from genome assembly GCA_028534135.1 of Potos flavus. Taxonomy (NCBI): domain Eukaryota; kingdom Metazoa; phylum Chordata; class Mammalia; order Carnivora; family Procyonidae; genus Potos; species Potos flavus. The sequence goes on along the minus strand of CM052899.1, from coordinate 33,644,278 downwards.
GCAGACTGGGAAGTACAATTCACCATCATATGACCTTGTGATGGGTTCTTACTAATAGGAAAAACCTGGAAACCTGAAGTATTGCCCACTCCCACCCTCAAAGGGTCAGCTCCTCACTTTCAATATAGAGAGCTGCATCTGAGGTTTTTCAACAAAATGAGGTTGAATGAATGAATGGAAAATAAAATTGCACAGGATTTTTAAATTTTTTTTTTAAGATTCTATTTACTTGACACAGAAAGAGAGAGCACAAGCAGGGGGAGCGGCAGGCAGAGGGAGAGGGAGAAGCAGACTCCCCACTGAGCAGGGAGTCTGATGTGGGACTTGATCCCAGGACCCTGAGATCAAGACCTGAGCTAACCAACTGAGCCACCCAGGCACCCCAGGATTTTTAAATTAAAAAAAAAAAAAGTTGAAACATTCCAAAGTTGAGGATTCCCGGAAATAAAGGAAGACAGAAGCAAGAGACAACATTTACCAAGTACTTCGTGTGCTCTAGGCACTGGGATAAGTTCCTAAATGTTGTATTCTGCCTAATACTTCCATAAGGTGAGGAATAATATTGGCATTTCACAAAATAGGAAACTATAACTTACCTGGGAAAGGTAAGTGACTTGCCCAAGGTTATACATTCGATAAACAAGAGAGGCTGCTTGCAGCCCAGGTACCTGGGATGGCAAGGCAAATGTTTGCTTCACTGTAAATTGGTGAATCCCAAAGTTCGGGATTTTCCTTTGAACCCCATTAATACAGCTTGCAAGCAGACATATGAGATTTGGAACACAAAGATGAACAGAATTAAAGTATTTCAATACTGTATAATTTAGAGAACATATAGTATGGTAATTCAATGCAGAGGAATTATTAAATATTTATTGGGTATGGCCCATCTCTTGCTTTCCAGAAACTGATATTCTCGGGGAACATAACACAGGATCCCAAATCCTATTAAGCACTATTACATGAGTTCGAGTCACTATTTATGACTAAGGCTTTTTTTTTTTTTTCCTATACGCTTCTATTCCCAAGTCTGAAAGACTTTTCTCCTTCCAATTAGCCACATGATAGCACTGCCCAGGGCTTATTAATGCTCACGGTGCAAGTAATACTACAATAATTATGACTGCCTTGTATGAACAATGTTAACAAAATCCAAGAAATCCGGTAGAATTCAATTTAAATTTCTAGTAAAAAGACGTGAGAGAGCAGTCAATTATCTTTATTATCTAGACCTAACTAACGACATTTAAGTAAAAACTACTCCAAGGCTTTGAAATCAGAAAAAGAGTGGAGTTTGCGAAATAACCACTCTCGCATTTATTCGTGTTTTCCAAGCCTCATTGTTTAAGCGTGTACAGTGCTGTTAAAAATCTCTTCCTCTCCCATCGCTCTTTCTTAGCACATCGATGGAAAGATAACTTCAAAATCACCGACGATAGTGCAGGTGCAGGAAGTGCCGCGGAAACAACAACTTCGCCTCCTCTTTGTACAGCTTTCCTCTTCCTCCCGGCCCTTCAAAACCCTCACCCCCCAGACCATGCCCTCGAAAGGCTTCTCTCCACTGACAGCACAAAACACTCGCTCTGGGCGTCCTGCGGCTCGCGCTGACCCTCGGACACATTCCCGTGGTCCCGCTCCAAGGCAGGCGAGCCCGCTGCCCACCGGCCACCCTCGGCACGCCCCCTCCACCCTCTCCATCACAGCAAAAATAATACACCAGTTCCAGCAAAGTAGTCACGCGGGCACGTGTGAGGCTACTTTTTCAGTAGGTGTTCGAGAAAGCAATTAAACAGGCAAAGGCCACGAGAGAGGGTGGCGGAGCCCCAGCGACCGCCCGCGCGCAGCGGCCGCCGACCCTCCCTGGCGGCCGACTCCGCGTCCAAGCGCGTCCACCTGAAGGCGCCGCGCCCTCCGCGGGGCCGAGCCGCCCGGGCCCCCGCCGCCGCCGCCGCGCCGAGCCCCCTCCCCCGCCGGCGCCCGCAGCCCCCCCCCCCCCGGCGGGCGGACGGCGGGAGGCCAGGCACGGCACCGTCTCCCCGGCGGCACTAGCCGCCCGCGAATCGCGGGCTGGGCAGCGCAAGGAAGCGGGGCCGGCCTGCGCGGACCCATGAGCCGCACCGACGCCCCCGCGCGGCGCACCACACCCGGCGGCCCCGGGAGGGGACCCGACTCACCCCGAGGCGCCCTCCGGGCTGCCCGGCCGGTCCCCGCTGCTCCCGCCGTCGCCGAACTTTCCCTCCTGCGCGGCCGCCGCGGGCTCGGCTCCACCTCCCGCTCCGGCGGCCGCGGAGCCTCCAGGGACCCGGGGGGGCGGGGAGCGGCGGCGGCGGCGGTGGCGGTGGCGGGCGGGCTGAACCTCGGCCAAGCCCCAGCGCCCCGCCGCCGGGTGGGAACCTGCGGGCGGCGAGCTCGCGCTGCAGCCGCCGGGCGGGGGTCGCGCTTGCTGCGCCCACCCGCTTCCCCTGCCGTCCCTCTGCAGTGCGTCCCTCTGCCCAGTCGAAGCGGGGCGCTCTGGCGGAAGCGGGTCCCTTCTTTGCAGGGGGCACGGCCGGAGGCCGGGGGTCCCCAGCAGGTGCCTGACACTGAGGTCTAGAGAAGTTGAAGGAAGTGGCCGGGACACTGCGGCGCGCCCGGTAACCCAGGGGAGGGGCAGTCGGGTGTCTTTCCACAAGTTTGTGGTCCTCCCTTTTCCTGGACAGAGTTCCCCACGCCCTCCCTTTTCCCTTGCCCTCAGCGGGCTGTCCTCCCCTCCCTGGGCTGGCTGACTTACCAAAACTTTGTAAATTGGACTTCGGAGCATTAATCCTGTAGTCTGTGTCTTCGCGGCCCCTGGCAGTTATAACATCTTCACTAGAGAACTTTTACTGACAGTGAAGGTCAGAAACCCTTTGGCTCCGAGACCCCACCACTGTGGAGAAGTGATTCTGTAGGGACCCCTGATGGCCACTGGGAGGCCTAGGAGGAGAAAGGGCAGAAGGATGGATGTCAGCAAGTGGGCTCTTGAGTAATAAAAGCCTCTCACGCACACGCTCACACCCTCTGGGGCCGCAGATGCCTTTTATTTGTAAGTGTTCCAGCACTTCTCCGGGTGGAGGGAGTTTGGGGTATTATGTTTCCCAATTCTCAGTACAATGGAGGAGGCTGAGGAGGTCATCTCTCTACTTACAGGTGCAACTTGCAGAGTCCCCCTGGCTGAAGAACCATAGCTAGAAACCAGTCCTAGGACTCCTGGTGCAGTGCTCCTTCCACTACCTGACTGGCAGAATGCTCAAAGTACCCACGTGGGAGGTTTCCAGGCACCAGACTTTATGTGGCCACAGGGTAGTAATTCTGGAAGCCATAGGCAGTCCTCAGGCAGCCAGCAAGCACTTATTTACCTGCAGAGAGCATCCTGGAAGGAAGCCTCGCTTCCTACCAGGACTCCCTAATACAGCAGGCTCAACTTTCTTCCAACCCATGCTGCCCTGGGACTTCAGGTGGCTCTGTACCAACCCACACCCCTGAGTGGGCTAATCACCCACAGACAGAAGGGACAGAAGGCCCCCACAGCAATTCAACTGGGATTTCGGACAGAAGAAGAAGCAGGTGTTTATCAAATGAATGAAAAATGTCCTGTTACCGCCCCCAAAAAGTTGCAAGGTTATGGAGATCGTAAATAAATGGTTAACTTAGCATCCACATATATGTAGGTACAAGTCACTGGCCAAGCCTCCTCCATACATTACCTCACAGCAACCTCGTCAGGCGAATCATATGACAATCCCCAATGTGCAGATGGAGGGGCCACATGGAGGTTGCAGTTAGTGGTGAGTTGTGTAAAGGTCAAAGCCTGCACAGTCAAGGCCTCTTCCGAGTATTTCCAGATGTCACGAACACATTCCCACACCTTCATGCATTGATAGGTGGGTTGTCAAAGCATCGATTTTCTTTCTTCCTTTTCTTCCATCTCTCTCTCCAGAATCTCTATATAATAGGGCTTAAGGGAGGGGTCTGGTTTGGAAGATGGGCCAAAGACTTGATTAAGGGCTGCTATGCTGGCACACTCACAGGCTGATTCTAGGTTCACATAGACTGGGTTGGGGAAGGTGGACGAGGCAACGCCACGGCCACAACCATCTCTATTCTTGCCATCTAGAAGAAAAAGGGAAATCACTTTGGGATTAATTGCATTTCCTTTAGGGGCACACAACTTACTTGTAAAGGTACCTGAAGAGGTTTTCCAAATAGATCAGCATAGCAATGTACCTATCAATATGAATCAGTATATGTCTATATATCAAAAGTCATAAAGCCAATGCTAGCTGAGTGGTGCCTCTAGGTACATTGTGACAATAATTAGTGCGTGAAAAAATAAGGTAGTTGAAAAAGTGATAAAACTACAAAATTAAGGGGCGCCTGGGTGGCTCGGTGGGTTAAGCCACTGCCTTCGGCTTGGGTCATGATCTCAGGGTCCTGGGATTGAGCCCCGCATCGGGCTCCCTGCTTGGCGGGGAGCCTGCTTCTCCCTCTCTCTCTGCCTGCCTCTCTGCCTGCTTGTGATCTCTCTCTGTCAAATAAATAAATAAAATCTTTAAAAAAAAAAAAAACTACAAAATTAAGAGCATAATGTGAGAAAAGATAATTTTTCTGGGGGCGCCTGGGTGGCTCATCAGTTGGGTGTCCAACTCGTGATTTTGGCTCAGGTTGTGATCTCAGGGTGATGGGATAGGATTCTCCCTCTCCGTCTTCCCTCCTCTGGTCTTGTGGGTGCTCTCTCTCTCACTCTCTCTCTCAAATAAATCTTAAAAAAATAAAATAAAATAAAAAATTTAAAAATACATTTTTCTGGAGCTACTAGAAAAATAAATATTATTTCAATTATTACATAGTAGATATTATTTGGATTGTCCTTTTGGGGACCACTATTATGAAGCAGGGTCTGTCAGTCATCCTTAGTCTTCGTCATTAGCGGAAACAGCACTGGATGAGGGAAAAGGCCAACCAGCTTGCCCCTGCAGCTCCCGTTCTATGATGACAGCTCGCAGAATTGACCGTATTACCAGAAGGAAGAGGAGTTCCTTTAGACTTCAAAGACCGAAGGACCAGAATAAATAGGTTGAACACTAGACCTAGATGTTAAAAACCAATTTGTAAGACTGAATTTTAAAAAAGTTTTCTACATAGATTTTAGCTTTTAGCTGCAGTATTTTTATGTAAACATTTTCATAAGTATAATGATTTAGGAAACTGAATATGTTATTGGACTTCCCAAGCATATTACCAAGGTGCTTCCACCTTCGTATTATGCTTGGAATGTGGTAACAATACAGAAATATATAGAAAGTTCTGTAAATCAGTAAGGTTATGATGCTGGACTGATTTTATCCCCTTGAGGGAAAAACTAGTCCATATAAAAATACATTCTAAAACAATACATAAGATGTCAAACTTTTATGTTTATAAAATGCAATATATATAATAATATGTCATTTGTTTTAAATGTATACTGCATACATATTAAATTTTAAGTGCAAAAATATTTCACAGTTCAAAGTCAGACTTTGCCTCACTAGGAGCCTTGAGAATCTTGACCCAGAGCCATCCAGGAGCTGAAAGAGCAGTTGTAAAACTTATTCATTAAAACTCAGTTACTTTACTTTCTAAGAGAAACTCTCAGGCAGTCACTCACGCCGTGTCAACTCTTACTTTAAATCGCTCTAATAATCAGGGTTATCAGATTTCTTAGATCACAGCAAAGGTGCTGTGTAGTCAGAGGTAGCTCATTAGATGGGAGAGGGGTGTGGTACTCAAAGCATGAAGACTGGCCAGATGGCACTACTGTGAGTGGTGAGTCATTGAGATAGGATCTAATTATATTCTAGAGTCTACTTCAGAAATCTTGAAAATATGCCCCATAGTTCCAACTATGTTTTCATTTAAAATGAGTAAAATAAATAATGTGTGACCCAAAAAGGCAAATTTTGTTTTTCTAGAAAAAAAAATCACATGTGTTGAAGACCTCATTCCCTAAACACTGTTACTCAAACACAGTGGGGCTCCATTAAAATCTGTTGACTGAATCAGGGATGATTTTCACTTCTTTTGCACGTTTTATATTCACATCTTTACCTATACACATCAGAATCAATGACTTGGTTCATAATATTTTCAATCTTACATGCTCCATTATCTTCGGGGTCAGTGCAGGAGCAGAGCTAGAATGCCGGCTCTCTCCTCAGGGCTTCCCCCTCCCCAAGCCGTCTTCTCCAAATGGCAGACGAGAGGGGCAGTTCCCAGGGTAGTACTGTCCACAGTAACAGATTCCACAGGAAAGCCGTCCAAGACATGAGTGCTTCACAGGTTGAATTTCCATTCTTCTTCCGTACACTCAGCATTGCCACCCCCCAACCCCTGTGTCTCTAGAAGAAAACAAAAGGGTTACAGAAGGCACTGCAGAAAAACCCAAGCAGGGAAGCACCAGAGACTCGGCCACATCTGGTCTACAGCCACCTGACATCAAATCCAGATACCTAAACCCAGAGCAGCTCACAACCGTGTCCTTTCTCTCTACGGTAGTTGCACTAATTCACCCACGTGTAGATCAAGCTTATGCAGGCCTTTCTTTTTGAAAGCCAGAAACACTCAAACATGTCCCTTGGATGACTCAAATCTCCGTGGCTTTCACTACAGCTTGAATTTTTTAACCCCGATGGATAGACTACTTTCAATTATTATTGTGTTTCTTTCCAAGCATTATTAACATCTTCAAAAAAAAAAATAGATCATTTAATGGGGCATCTGGCTGGCGCAGACCATGGAATGTGCAACTCTTGATCTTAGGGTTGTGAGTTTTGAGTCTTGCATTGGGTGTAGAGATTATTTAAAAAAATAAAATCTTTAAAAAAAAATAGACCATTTATCATTTAAGTCAATATCTGCAAAGTCCTGTCCCACCTCCAGGCCTCACTCTGTGCCCTTTCACTGCTACAAATATACACTGTGACAATAAATTCCATTAATGAGAATATGCTTTAACAATACACACTGTTGTAAGAATCTCTATTGCAGACAGTAGAAACAGGATGTATAAAGATGTACTCCGGGATATTAGAACAGCAGAGCTACTGTATAAAATATTAACACTGAACGGGAATATGGCCTGGCCACAGGAAGGGCAAGTATAGTTAAATCAATAGGTCCAAACATAAGAAATGCCTATGGGAGAAGCAACAAGTAGGATACCCAACAAAAGTGAAAAAGACATAGAAAGGCAATGATGATGATGTAGAAAACAAGCTGTATCAACTTCAGAAACAAGAATATTTCCTTTTCTAAAGATTTTATTTATTTATTTAAGAGAGAGAGAGAGAGAGAGAGAGAGTGAGCCAGCACAAACAGAGGGTAAGGGCAGAGGGAAAGGGAGAAGCAGGCTCCCTGAGCAGGACTCTGGGATCATGACCTGAGCCAAAGGTAGACGCTTAACAGACTAAACCACCCAGGTGCCCCTCCTTTTCTTTTTTTCTCATATGTATCTAAAACCTGTGCACACAAGGGATTCATTTTATACGACCACACACGTGTACCTCTGAGGACAAACTTTGCCTTCAAACCAGATGATACTAGTGTCACTTCTCTTGCCGTATGGGACGTATTAGGCTTTATTGTAAACACAGCCAGAAAATGGTTTAGTTAAATCATTATTCCTCCAATAACAGTTAGTGAGGTAGTTAATGTGTGCCAGGAAGCATGGAAACTACAAAAATGATTAAGTGCTAGTCCTTAACCTCGAGGAACCCAAAATCTAGTAGCAAAGACCAAACACAATATTATAGGAATTCGAAGGAGGGAAAGAGAGTGAGAGACACCCCCGAGATGCCCATGGATGGTTTCACATTAGAAGTAGCTTTTCAGACAGATCTTGAACGATGAATAGGATTTTGATGGACAGAGAAAATAGGAGAGTACCCAAGAAGTAATGCCTGACCAGTGTAGCAGGGATGGGAAAGCACTGTGCATGTCCACCACGGCCAGAACACAGGCGACGTTTAGGGAAAAAAGTAAGTCTAAAAGTGGCCTGAGTTGAGATTACGGGGACTTTGAATGCCAGATAAGGAATTTATCATGTGAATTTTTGTGAGTCGGGAATGTGTGTATGTGAGCAGACGCTGTTAGTTACCTAATCAATAGGCTTTCCTGCTAGCTGGGAGAACTCTAATTATTCAGAGCCCACCTCTGAGAAGTCCTGCATGAGGCCTAAAGGGAGGTCAACATGTTCTCAGCTCTGGGTGAGGGTGTGGGGATGAATTATGGTAGGTTTAAACCAATGGGAAAATCGGTGTGAAAAATGGCTAAGCTTATGGCCTCTGTGGGATACCCCAGAAGAGAGGTCTGGCTATCAATCAGCAATAGCAATCTGGAACTCAGGAGATGCTAAAAGCAGAGATGATAGAGTAGGGAGTCTTCCACAGACAAAAATAGAATCATCTACATGAGAATAAAAAGAACAACTAGTGAAGGTACAAAAAATGAAGGAAGGTGCCGAGAGCACAATGCAGGGAAACATTAGAATTAATGGGCCAAGAAAGGATGCTCTATAAAGAAAACTGGGAAGGAATGGTGACAAGGACAGGAGAAACAATAGTGTCTTTGGAGCCAGAGACCTTCAAGAGGTGGGTGACGGTAGCAAGCATAAAGTCCTATAGCACCTACTAGGTTTATAAGAAGTTACTTTAGCTGTAGATGAGCCATGATAATCATTTCAAAAACCCAACAGGAAAGGTATATATACCCAAATGGGACAGCATAAGCTAACTAAATATTAAGTTTTCCTGTTTTCTACTAGAATCTTAAATCCTGTGTGGTTATACTGACTTTTTACAATGGACCCAAGTCGCTTTGCTGTTGATGACTTTGTAGGACTTACTAGGATAAGTCTAGGATGTGAATGTTGACCCTGTCACCATGCACAGAGTATCCAGCATATCATTAAGCTTGGCCTCAAAAACAATAGCCAGAAACCAGGAACAGAGCATAAGTGCCTAAATGTTCACGTGCCCTGATTGGTTTTTAGCATTGCAACCATGTCAGTAATTCAAGCAATAAGGTAAATTATTATATCCCTTTAATAATGATATATCTTTAGTTCAAATAGGGATGGACTAGAGATGAAGTTAAAAAAAAATAATGTGACTACAAATTAAAAAATCATTGTTGTTACAGGATCTCAAGACCCTTAATCGGCAGACCCAGCTGTGTTTAACCCCAACTTTGTCCTAAACAAATATGGCCTCACCATATTTAGGATCCGCAACCCCAACATGGAACAGCGGGTGTCATTGGTCTTGCTGGCCTCAGGCTGTGTCCACTGAGAGCATCTGCCTACCATCAACTGCACCCTCTTTTTTCCAGGCAATATTAAGGATTGGGCTTAGTTTTCTGAAGATAGAAGTCCTCCTCTGAGAACAACCTCTGCTCTGAAGCCCATCTATCCAACATGGGCCCTGATCCCTTCTTGGTTTGGTTCTTGGTGGGTTTCTTTTTTCAGTTTCACTTCCTCCACCTGCAATACTCTTCCCTAACTGAATCCTGCTCCAACCTTGACAACTCCAGCAAAATTTAGCTTAGATCTCTGCACCTGAAAAATAGTACCATCTCTGCACCCAAACTCCTGCCGTCCACTTCCACATCCTCTTACAGGTACAGCAACATCACTCAGACCAACTTCTGCGGGATGCCTTTGGGCACTGTGGGCGGGACTGTTAGTCAGCTCTCAGAAGGACCAATTCTACCTGGTTAGTTCAGATAACAACAACAACAATATTACTATTGTTAAGATTTTTGTTTTTTATCATATTCCAGGCACTGCTCTAAGCCCAAATATATTTATATACTGGACACATCCTATGAGGAACCTGAAACTTAGAAAGGTTATATGGTTTTCCCAAGGTCACATTGCTAGTAAGCCAGGGGGCCAGGATTCACACCCAGACCAGGTTTCTTTCCCCATGACACATCCCTGGTTCATGTCTAGAAAACTAACAAAATCTTTCAAAACATCATAGATAGGGCAAAAATAATAAAATAGACTCTTCGTGGTGGAAAAGTTGGGAACCACTTATCTCTCCAACACTCCCCTCTGAGAACATGGTAAATCCAGGATTGGGATCTAGCCCACCTGACTCCAAGTCCAATGCTCCTCAGCTATAATCCTTGTGTTCTCCTAACCTTTGAAATAATAACCGATTAGAGTTATCAGGAAGTGTAACACAAAGTATTACAATGGAAAGTTAAAAAAGATTTGAATTCATGGATCTGCTTCTTCAGTCATTTGCTTTATTCTTTAGTCACATGATACCATGTTTTGTACTCCGAGGTGATAATCAATGTCATTGATGTATTCTCAATTCATTAAGCCAACAACTGGAGTCAGAGTAGAAGTGTTTACCTAACAAAATAAAGGAGGCTTTTTGTTTCTTTTCCTTGTCACAGAACAAATACTTCTCATTCCTAATTTTTTTTACTAGCATCTTGGAAGACTACCAGTCCCAAGATCTATAAACAGTGCTTCTCTCCAGATAGAGTTTTTATCTTGATTGGGCAGAGAGAGATAAACTGCTCCCTCACTGATAAAGAGCTTTTTGAAGACATTTACTGTATATAACTTCTGCTATGCACTGGAGTATAATGCCCAGGAATGAGAGGGAAATATTGCTTATTGTTGTATGTACACTTCTATTTTTTTCAGAATCATACCGTGGTCACAGATAAAACAAGAAAGCAAATAATCTGACAATACCACACTGCCATTAAATTTCACCAAAAGAGAACTGGGCATTTGTCCATTAACTCTTGGGTGACTTGCCTATGTCGCCTCTTTGGAGAAGGAAGAAGCTGTGAGAGCCAGCTTCCTGGGAAGTCTCTCTGAAGCTGGAGCTAGCACCATCACTGGCAAGGCTCACCCTCTTCCAAGCCTGCCACCAAGCAATGGGCTCTGAGAAAAACTGGAAAATAACACCATATTTTGAAGTGATTAAGAAGTCGCCACACTTACACAGGCAAGTGTTTCCTAGTCAGGGTTCCCTGCGGTCACCTCCTCACAGAAGCCTCCTGCAGCTCTGAATTTCTAGTTACGCTTCCTGGGACATTAACTATGGCCCTGCCATTTTAGATGTAAGGTTCGTAAAGCCTATTGGTATAATAATAGCATACCTAGTCTTAGATTTTGGATTGTCTTTCTCCAAAGGGACCTCAGAGACAGATAAATCAAGGGATGAGCCAGGCAGCTTTTTAGAGTAACAATCCATAAGAGGAGACAAACATATCATCAAAATAAATCAGAACCGTAGCCCCAGTTAAGTCTGAGTAAAATGTAATTGTTCTCACTAGTCTTGAAATAGACAACTTTCTGGAATGGGAAAAGAAACACCATGCACACCCGTGCACACACACACACACACACACACACATTTATCTCTGATGAGTATTTTGTCAATGCCTATGTGCTAAATAGTAACTACTTGCCTTCAGCTGATTTTCTGAAACCAAGTAATATATGGCATAATGTTTACTGAAGTTAATGAGTTTATTATCTAAAATTTTAATATTTCTCTGGTTCAGAAAAATCACAAAAGGAAATAGAAGTGCAAACAAGAACTGTAGAAAAATGGAAAATCAAACAAATTTATCATCAACCAATGACGTAAATTGAATAAGTGATCCTAACACTGTACAAAGTTCATTGCTATAGTTTCTTCCCACTCCCACTAACTAAAGACTAAGTAATTATTTAAAGAATTTAATCTGAGTTGTGCTGCATTACTGGCTTGCCTGGAGGGCTCACATAAAAAAAATTTTTTTTAAAGATTTTATTTATTTATTTGACAGAGAGAGACATAGCGAGAGAGGGTACACAAGTAGGGGGAGTGGGAGAGGGAGAAGCAGGCTTCCCGCGGGGCAGAGAGCCCGATGCGGGGCTCGATTCCAGGACCCTGGGATCATGACCTGAGCCGAAGGCAGACGCTCAACAACTGAGCCACCCAGGCGCCCCTCACATAAAAATCTTGACCCAATGTCAGAACCATTCATGTTTTCTCACCATCAAACAAAAAGGGGAAAAAATGGCCTCTGACACTTCAGAAAACAGTCTGGCAGTGTCTTTAAAAGTTACACACATATCACTCATATGATCCAACCATTTCACTCCTAGGTATTTACCCAAAAGAAAAGGAAATGCAGGGCACCTGGGTGGCTCAGTCGGTTAAGCATCCGAGTCTTGATTTCAGCTCACGGTCATGATCTCCGGGTACAGGGCTCCCCACTCAATGGACAGTCTGCTTCTCCTTCTCCCTTTCCCCCTCCTCCAACTCGTGCATGCTCTTTCTCTCTCTCTCTCTTTCTCTTAAAAAATAAAAATAAATAAAATGTCAAATTTCACTTGTTTATTAAAAAAAGAAAAAGGAAAAAAGAAAAAGAAATGCCTGTTGAAACAAAGATTAATACACAAATATTTAGAGAAGCATTATTTGTAATAGGCAAAAGCTGGAAACAACCCAGATGTCCATCAAGAGTTGAATGAAGAAAAATTATGGCTCTTCCCTACTTTCAGGTTATAAAGAAATTCATTCATATTTCTTCTAAAAAAAAATTTGTAGTATATCTATACACAGAATACTAACCAGAATAAAGATAAACTATTTGCTCAAAAACGTAAATAAATCTCAAAACAGTTATGCCAAGTGAAAGAAGCCAGACCAAAAAGAAAGACATATTGTATGATTTTATTTATATAAAATTCTAGAAAATGCAAAGTAATCTGTAGTGACAGAAAGAAGACTGGTGGTGCTTGAGGATGGGGTGGGCAGAAAGCGGTAGAGGGAAGCATTATAAAAGGACATAAGAAAACTTTTGGGGGTGATACTATCTTCACAATCTTGATTACAGTAATATTTTTCTCAAAACGTGGTAATGTCAAAACTTAGCAAATTATACACTCCAAATACGTATTGTTTATTGTTTATTAATTATTTAAAAAATTTTTAAATAGGCCTCTGTATTTGAAAGAACATATTTTTGTATCTGACTCTCAGTTAAGAATCAGGAAGAACTTTTGGAGATTAATTAAATGATCCTGATCTTTTTGTTCAATGACTAAAGCATTGGTTCTCCAAATTTAGTAGACATAAGATTACCTGAGATGTTCCTTTAAATGTAGATTCTTGTGTTTCAGACAGAGGTATGATGGAAAATGTTTAACAACTAGCTCTCCAAAAACACAAAAAAACAAAACAATGTAGTCATTTTATGCATACATCATAATATATTTTGCCAATAAGATAGATTTTGACACTCAATTTATAGATAATAATATAGTCCATGTTTTTAAATTTTGGTTTTGTAAATTTCATAATCTAATTCATTCTTACAGAATGCTTTGGCTGATTTTTGCCAAGCCCTATCTATAGCCAGCCCATGGTTGCAGTTGACGAACAAGTGACATGAATATTAGTTAATATTTTCATTTACATGAATGAATAACACTGAAGTGAAATATCATTTATTAATAATGTGAGAGATCTCTTTACTGAATTGTATAACAGTTTTTTAATATTCCTCGTATTTTGTACTACTTATGACGGCCATAGACATGACACACTTAATCTGCATTATTAACACTTTCTCCAGCACTTTCTGAAGTCTAGACAATAAACAAAAGAACAACTCTGGTTGCTGAGTGAAATTTGCTAATTTCTGTGGTATAAATGTCCCACATGGCGAATTTCAAGTGACGCTGAACATGCAGTTGAGGACAGATGTCTGCACACACCATTATACAGTATTTCCACTGTACAGACATGATGGACATCACCTCATGAGCGTAGATACCAGTAAAGTGTAGTAAAGTCTGTAGAAAGTGAGTTTTGAGTATTTATTATCTTTGTTTTTAATATAATTTACTTAACTATAAGCTTATATAATTTAATTTTTAATGATTTTTGGTAACTTTAAAATCCCTTAAAACTTAATAGTTGGTTCTAAAGAGCCAGTATAAATTGGCTCCAGCAAACAACTGGCTCCAGCTCAGCCCTAAGGAATTAGATCTTCTAGGACTAAGGGCTCAGGAATTTGCATTTTTAATATTTCCCGAGTGATCCTGATGCAAGAGATTGGTAGAGAATCTAATTGCATTTTTTTTTCTTTTTAGCTGGTAAGTAGGTAATCCTCATCAGCAACATGGTAAGGGAAAGAATACAGGACTATCGGGAGCACTAAAGCTCTAACTCTAGTTCTGCCACTAATTATATGGCCTTGGGCAAGTCACTAACCCTCTAAGTTTCCTAATCTAATAAGGAGGGAGTGGGACTAAGAAAGGATTGGTGGATGTAATCTTAAAAAGATTTACTTGCATACTCTAGTATTTACGGCCTTCATAATCAGATATCTATGATTTGCTTTGAAATGCTTCAGGAAACAAAGAAAGAAAAAAACTGATCTGAGAGGTAGGTAAAATGAGACTGGCAAACTGTTTGGGTGATGAGAACATGAGGATTTATTATACTATTCTACTTTTGAGTATGGTTGAAATTTTCCATAATAAAAATTTCCTGGAAAGTTACTACTAGCTTTCCAAGATACTTTTTATCTTTAAAAATAGGTTTCACATCATCCTTGGGGTTCTAAATTATTTAATGGGACAGGGGTCAGTGATTAGCATTTACTACATATTTGATGCTTAGGAATTTGAATCTATTTAGGAGTCTCAGAGCAAATCAATGGCTGAGCCAGGATTCTAACACCAGCCATCCGGGCTCCAAAGCCCTGGGCTTGCAGGTATACCAACACCCAAGTATGCTGCTATGCCACTCACTACAGCACCAGATGGAAACATGGAGATGAGAAAGAGGGTGAGATGGGTGTGTTGACTCTGATCTTCAATATGCTATTCAAAATATACCCTGCTTCTAATTATGTGCAAACCTGGGGCAAACATTACCGCAGGCAATTAAAAAGCCAGTCACAGAGAGTCCTCTAAGCAGGCTCTGGGCTGTTGAGAAACTGCTTATATCACTCCCAATTCCACTGATCATTTCAGAAGGAAAATGGGAAAGAAAGGGTGAAATCATGGAGGTCAACAGAGTATTTTCTGCTTTTCAACTAGGCTGGCAGCCTGATACAGAGTTGACTAAATAGTAAACATTCGATAAATGTATTTGGCAGAATCTAGGTAAACCTTAAACATTTTAAGCTATTCATGCTAAATAATAGTAAACAACATTTAGAACTTTTGTGGATTAATCTAGTAATTTTTGATTCACTTAATTATTAATAAATTATTATGCCAGAAGTGCTTAGGAAAATTTTCAATTTGGGAATTTTAGGCCCCTCTTGTATAAGTTCCATACAATAAAATTGACTCCATCAGAATCAACTAAAAGACAAATAGGTAAAATAGAATAATTTTAAAAATCAAGGCTTAATTATATGCTGTCTACAAGAAACCAACTTTAAAAACAAAGACATAGATAGGCCAAAAGTAAAAGCGTAGGAAAAGACACACCATGTGAACTCTAACCAAAGGAAAGTTGAGTGGTTATATTAATATCAGACAAAGTAGACTTCAGAACAAGAAATATTACCCAGGATACAGACAGGCATTACATAATTATAAAGGAGTCAGTTCAGCAAAAAGCGATAACAATCCTAAATGTGTATACACTTAAGAACAGAGGTTCAAAGTACAAGAAGCAAAAACTGATAGAACTGAAACAAGAAATAGAAAAATCCACAATCCTGGAGCTCACCACAAGGTCTGAGAGCTGAGACCCACATTGAATGAAGTTGAATGCTCTGTAGGCAGGTAAATTATCCCCTTTCTGGCACACGCCAGAATGTAAAACAAATCCTTTCTGAAGAAATTATCCTGGGCTTAGACCCTCATAATTTCAACTTATTAAAATCAGCCAAATCTTGGAAATGCAAGCTGGTGCAGCCACTCTGGAAAACAGTATAGAGGTTCCTCAAAAAGTTGACAATAGAGCTACCAGCAACCCAGCAATTGCACTACTAGGAATTTACCCCAAAGATACAAATGTAGTGAAAAGAAGGGGCACCTGTACCCCTATGTTTATAGCAGCAATGTCCACAATAGGCAAACTATGGAAAGAGCCCAGATGTCCATCAGCAGATGAATGGATAAAGAAGATGTGGTATGTATATATATATATACACAATGGAATGTTACTCAGCCATCAAAAAGAATGAACTCTTGCCATTTGCAACAACATGGTTGGAACTAGAGGGGATTATGTTAAACAAAATAAGTCAATTAGAGAAAGACAATTATCATATGATCTCACTCATATGTGGAATTTAAGAAACAAATAGAGGACCATAAGGGAAGAGAGGAAAACCTAAAACAAGATGAAATCAGAGAGGGAGACAAACCACAAGAGACTCTTAACTCTAGGAAACAGAGGGTTGCTGGAGGAGAGGGGGATGGGGGATGGGATAACTGGGGTGATGGGCATTAAGGAGAGCACATGATGTAAAGAGCATTAGGTGTAATATAAGACTGATGAATCACTGAACTCTACCTCTGAAGCTAATAATACATTATATGTTAACTAATTGAATTTAAAAAATAGACATATATATTTATTAACTTAAAAGTGTTTATAAATACTTATTCACTGTAATTTTGATTAATAGAGAAAACATTTCATCAGTTGAAAGTACAGAAAGGTAACATTTATATGTAAATAAATAACCCTATTTAAAAAATAAAAGATACTTCAAAGTAAAAAATAAATAAAATAAAATCAACCAAATCTGAGCTCACAGTGCAAGATCACCAAACATACAAGATAAAAAGCCACCATGACCAAAAGACCAGATACACAAACAATAAACTTAGAACTCCAAGAACTGTAGTATTAAAATTATCAGATACGGATTACCAAATAAAGAGAGAACAAATGATATAAAAGGACAAAAATGAGCAAGGAGAGAGCAACAAAACATTGAATGAGTTAACAATTTTTTGAAGGACCTAAAAAGATTTTTTAAATGTAATCACTGACACTAAAGGCTCAGTGGATGGGTAAAATGGCAGATTAGAAGTAGTTGAAAAGTGAACTGGCAAACTTGAGGATAGGTTAGGAGGTACCACAAACTGCTGCAAAAAGAGATAAGAAAGTAAAGAATGTGTCATGTACCAAGTGACATGAAAGAAAATAAATCTAGGGGTGCCTGGGTTGCTCAACTGGTTAAATGTTGGCCTTTGTCTCAGGTCATGATCCCAGGGTTCTGGGATGGGCCCCGCATCAGGGTCCCTGCTCAGTAGGGAGTCTGCTTCTCCCTCTCCCTCTGCCTCTCACCTCATTCATGCTTGCTCTCATTTGCTCTTCTCTGTCTCTGTCAAATAAATGAATAAAATCTTTAGGGGAAAAAGGGGGATACAAAGATGGTGGAGGAGTAGGGAACCCTATTTCAACCAGTTCCCTGAATTGAGCTGGATATCTACCATACCGCTCTGAATACCCATCTCACCCAAATCAGCCTGAGATGTAAGAAGATATATCTGGATCTCTACAAACAGAATATCTCCAGCTGTTGATCTTGAGGTATGAAGCAGGGAGCCATGATTCTGCGGGCAGATATTGGAAGATAAATGGAAGGGGGTGGGGAGCCTCTGGGATCTTGCACCACCAGAGCACAAAAACCTCCCACACTGGGGACTGGGCACAGACTCATGGACCAGTAGCAGTGGGGAAAGGACTTTAGGGCAACCCCCCAGACTGAACCCTGGAGGCACACGTGTGAACTGTGGGTGGCTGGTGATTTCAGAAGCACAAAGGGCAGAGACGTGCCTGGACCTGGAAGCAGAGGCTGGGAGTGCTGCTGTGGGGTGCACAACCCAGGACGCTGTGGTTTTTAGCAGCGCAGACAGAAACGGAGACAGTGTGGCCTGGAGAGCTCACTGAAGAACAGACTGCGATCTCTCTGTTCTGAGCCAGAGGTTTGGATATGAGTCTCAGAAGAGATGGGGAAAGCCACCAGGGAAAGCTTCTAGAGAACAAAAGACCCCGAAAAACAGCTTTCACTGAGCCCATCCTCTCCCCCACAGGGGGCAGGCAACTCTGTCCAAACAGGGTTGCCTGAGCATCAGGAGGCAGGCCCCTCCCCCAGAAGACAGCCTGGAAGAACAAGAAGCCGACAACCCTAAGGTCCTATAAAACAGGTGCATCTTGATGGGGTCGTGGTCAATAATTTGAACTCTGTACATTCCCTCAACAGCCCCTCAACAGAATGACTAAGAGGAGGAACCCCCAACATAGGAATGACTCAGACACTGTGACCTCTGCCACAGAACTAATGGATATGGGCATAAGCAAGATGTCAGAAATAGACTTCAGGGTAACAGTTATGCAGACAATAGCTGGCAACACAGATTCACTAAGGGCAGAAATGAGAGCCGATGTGGCAGAACTTAAAAATGCTATCAGTGATCCAATCTAATCTAGATACCGTAACAGCTAGGGTAAATGAGGCAGAAGAACGAATTAGTGATCTAGAAGACAAACTGATAGAAAAGAAGGAACAGGAAGAGGCCTGGAACAAACAGCTTAAAATCCATCAAAACAGAATTAGAGAAATAAATGACACCATGAAACATTCCAGTGTCAGAATTATTGAGATCCCTGAGGGGATGGAGAGAGAGAGGACTTCTTCTGATATATTTAAGCAAATCATAGCCAAGAACTTCCCTAATTTGGGGAATGAAACAAGCATTTGTGTCCTAGAGGCAGAGAGGACCCCTCCCAAGATAAAGGAGAACAGACCAACAACTCGGCATGTAATAGTAAAACTCACAAATCTTAGAACCAAGGAACTATCTTAAGGGCAGCTAGTGGGGAGGAGATTCCTTACGTACAGAGGGAGGAACATCAGAATAACGTCAGACCTGTCCACAGAGACCTGGCAAGCCAGAAAGGGCTGGCAAGACCTATTCAGGGTACTAAATGAGAAGAACATGCAGCCAAGAATACTTTATCCAGCAAGGCTGTCATTCAGGATGGATGGAGAGATAAAGAGCTTCCAGGACCAGCAGAAACTAAAAGAATATGTAACCACCACTAAGCCAGCCCTGCAAGAAATATTAAGGGGGGGGGGAGTCTATAAAAGGAGAAAGACCCCAGGAGTGATATAAAACAGAAATTTACAGAGACAATCTATAGAAACAAGGACTTCACAGGCAACAAGATGACAATAAAATTATATCTTTCAATAATCACTCTCAACAAGAATGGCCTAAATGCTCCAATAAAACGGCAGAAGGTTGCAGATTGGATTAAAAGACAGGACCCATCCATATGCTATCTACAAGAGACTCGTTCTGAAACTAGAGATATATCCAGACTGAAAGTGAAGGAGTGGAGAACCATTTTTCATGCCAACAGACATCAGAAGCTGGGGTAGCAATCCTCATATAAGACAAATTAGATTTTAAGCTGAAGACTGTAGTTAGAGATACAGAAGGACACTATATTATTCTTCAAGGGTCTATCAAACAAGAAGATCTAACAATTGTAAATATCTATGCCCCCAACTTGGGAGCAGCCAACTACATAAGCCAACTTAACCAAAATAAAGAGATATTGATAATAATACATTAAGAGTAGGAGACCTCAACACTCCACTCTCAAGCGATAGACAGATCATCCAAGCAGAAAATCAACAAAGAAACAAGAGCTTTGAATGACACACTGGACCAGATGGACCTCATAGATATATACAGAACATTCCACCCTAAAACAACAGAATACTCATTCTTCTCGAGTGCACATGGAACTTTCTCCAGAATAGACCACATACTGGGTCACAAATCAGGGCTCAGCTGATACCAAAAGATTACGATTATTCCTTGCATATTCTTGCATATTCTCAGACCACAATGCTTTGAAACTGGAACTTGATCACAAGAAAAAGTCCGGAAGAAATTCAAACACTTGGAAGCTAAAAACCATCCTGCTCAAGAATGGTTGGGTCAAACAGGAAGTCAAAGAACTTAAACAATTCATGGAAACCAATGAGAATGAAAACACATCAGTCCAAAACCTATGGGATACAGCAAAGGTGGTCCTAAGGGGGAAATGCATAGCCACCCAACCCTCACTCAAAAAAATAGAGAAATTCCGAATACACAAACTATTACACCTTAAAGAACTGGAGAATCAACAACAAATTGAGTCTAACCCACGCACGAGAAGGGAAATAATTAAGATTAGAGCAGAGATCAATGAATTAGAAATCAGAAATACAGTAGAACACATCAATGAAACTAGAAGCTGGTTCTTTGAAAGAATTAATAAGATCGATAAACCACTGGCCAGACTTAACCAAAAGAAAAGAGAAAGGACCCAAATTAATAAAATTATGAAAGAAAGGGGAGAGATCA
>CM052899.1:33592696-33623347 GCA_028534135.1 Potos flavus | reverse complement strand
GAGAGATCATGACTAACACCATGGAACTAGAAATAATTATCAGAAATTATTATCAACAGCTATATGCCAATAAATTAAGCAACCTGGAAAAAAATGGATGCATTCCAGGAAACCTATAAACTATCAAGACTGAAACAGGAATAAATTGACAACCTGAATAGACCAATAACCAGTAACGAGATTGAAGCAGTGATCAAAAACCTTCCAAAAAACAAGAGCCCAGGACCTGACGGATTCCCTGGGGAATTCTACCAAACATTCAAAGAAGAAATAATACATATTCTCCTGAAGCTGTTTCAAAAAATAGAAACAGAAGGAAAACTTCCAGATTCATTCTATGAGGCCAGCATTATCTTGATCCCAAAACCAGTCAAAGACCCCATCAAAAAGAAGAATTTCAGACCAATATCCCTGATGAATATGGATGCCAAGATTCTCAACGAGATCCTAGCTAATACGATCCAACAGTACATTAAAAAGATTATCCAGCACGACCAGGTGGGATTTATTCCTGGGATGCAAGGGTGATTCAACATTCACAAATCAATCAATGTGATAGAACAAATTAACTAAGCCCAATAAGGGGACTGTGGAAACCTCTGATTTATAGGCAGTTAGTCAGAAGCACAAGTAACACCGTGGACTTGCAACTGGCATTTGAAATGAA
This sequence comes from Potos flavus, assembly GCA_028534135.1. Lineage (NCBI taxonomy): Eukaryota > Metazoa > Chordata > Mammalia > Carnivora > Procyonidae > Potos > Potos flavus. Next base: position 33,622,680 of record CM052899.1, on the reverse strand, counting down.
GGGCAATCTTGTGGGACTGAGCCCTTAACCTGAAGGATCTGATATTATCCCGGGCAAATAGTGTCAGAATTGATTGAATTATAGGACACTCAGCTGGTGTTGGAGACTTATTGGTTGGTGTGGAGAATCCCGCCCCAGACCCCCAACCCATGTTGGAACTGGGTGCAAAACCCTTCACCCAGCCACACTGAGTCATCAGCTTAGAGAAACAATGGATGTCAGGCACAGCTCTGGACCTAGTGCAGTTATGTTCCGTGAAGTTAGAGGGTGACAAGGCACATGCCTGTAGCCACATCTCACTTATCCCTGTGCCTGGAGGTTTCTGAATGGGAGCAGGACAACATGTTGGGCTCAAGGCTGGGTATGGACAACAACAACAACAACAAAATATCTCTTATCATAACATAGTTTCACATAAACCTATTTGGGAATGGATGCTAGCCTACTTATACTATTTTATACTTGCCCTAATTTCTTATTATATCCTTAGAATAATTTAGCAGAGTGTGTAAAATTATAATGTCTTTGTAGAGAACAGAGCATGTCTCTAGCATGATTACGCATATATTAGACTCTCTTCCCTTCTTTTGTGGTTCCAATACAGTACAGTTGGGATTTTACCCCATGATCACAGCAATGGCACAGTCAAAACTTGCTTTTAATCTCCTTATCCTTCCAAATTAATTATTGTAATAGTATAATCATACTGACTACTTTCTTTAGAGCTCTTTTTTCTACCTCAGCACTACTGACAGTTCAGACTAGATACTTCCGTCATTGTGGGAAACTGTCCTATGCTGGTGTAAGATGTTTAGCAGCATCCCCGGCCTTTACCACTAGATGTCAGTAGCACACCCCTACCCCTCACCCCCAGTCGTGACATCAAAAAATGTGTCCAGCAGTTGACAATTGTCCCTTGGGACAAAATCACCACTGTTTCAAAACCAACATTCTAGAGCATTCCTGATGCAAATGAAACTAGAATACCAAATGTTGGAATTACATTTTCTCCTATCTTACTCTACTTTCTTATCTTGCTAAATAAACCCCTATATTGTTCCTTAATGTAACATCTTAGCCACCAAAAAATTTTGACCACATTGTGACATTGAAACACTAATGATAAAGAATGTGATTTTTTTAAATATTTCATTTCACAAAAGAGCTGTGCATGTAGAGTGAAGGCACCTGAACAACTGTGATGTCCTGGTAACAAACCTTAAATTTCAATCTTCCACCATGGACAAATCCATGCTTTTACTTAAGCTTTCCCAATTATGTCATGGAACTATAAAATACTACACAGAAATTTTTCTTTCTACTTTTTCATATAAACCTCCTTAAGAATATTTATTAGAATGGATTTATCAGAAATGAAATTATTGCTTCATGGTTATGAACAGTTTTACAGCCCTTAAATGTGTTGCCAAATTGCTATACCAAAGGGTTGCACCATCTACCATCTCTGATTTGAAATAATACCACTTACTAGAGAACACTACTAAAACAATAAGACTTTTTCTATCCACCTTGAAAATATTGGCTTTCTCAGTTCTTTGGAATGCTTTCCAATTTCTAAAAACTCAATTCTAAATATCCAGTTTCTTAAAGGAAATTTACTCAACATGATAAAGGCAATACACAAAAACAAAACAAACAACAACCAACCCAGGGCTAACATCACACTCAGTAATGAAAGCTTTTCTCCCAATCAGGAACAAGACAAGTATGTCCACTTTTGCCACTTCTACTCCACACAGTCCTGGAAGTTCTTACCAAAGCAACCAGGCAAGAAAAAGAGATAGGCATCTAAACTGGAAAGGAAGAAGTAAAGTTATCTGTTTTCAGATGACATGATTTTATATATAAAAAACTCAAAAGATTCCACACAAAAACCTGTTAGAACTGATAAATTAATTCAACAAAGTTGCAGAATACAAAATCAACACCCAAAAACTGGTTCAATTTCTTTACACAAACAATGAATATTCCAAAAAGGAAATTAAGAAAACAATTCCATTTACAATAGCACCCAAAGAATAAACACTTATGAATAAATTTAACTAAGGAGGCAAAAGACTTGTACACTGAAACTAGAAAACACTCCAGAAAGAAATTAAAGAAGACATAAATAAATAGAAAGACATCCTATGGTCATGGAATGGAAAATTTAATATTGTTAAGATGACAATACTATCCAGGGGTGCCTGGGTGGCTCAGCTGGTTAAGCGTCTGCCTTTAGCTCAGGTCATGATCTCAAGGTCCTGGAATCGAGACCCACATTGGGCTCCTTGCTCAGCAGTGAGTCTGCTTCTTCCTCTGCCATTGCCCTTCCCCTTGCTTGTGCTCTCTCTCTCTCTGACAAATAAATAAATAAAATCTTAAAAGAAAAAAAAGATGGCAATACCATCCAAAGTGGTATAGAGATTCAGTGTAATCCCTATCAAAATCCCAATGATGTTTTTTGTAAAAATAGAAAAATCCAACTTAAAATTCATATGGCATCTCAAGGGACCTCAAATAATCAAAACAATCTGTAAGACAAGAACAAAGTTGGAAGTTTTCATACTTCCTATTATCAAAACTTACTAGAAATCTTCAGTAATCAAAACAGTGTGATACCAGCATAAGGACAGCCATAAACCAACAGAATAGGACACAGAGCCCCAAAATAAACCCCCATATATATGGTCAATTGATTTTTCTTAAGGTTTTATTTATTAATTTTTGAAAGAGAGAGCGTGTGGGGGGAGGGGCAGAGGGAGAGAGAGAATCTCAAGCAGACTCCATGATTAGTATGGATCCCGACGCAGGGCTCTCTCTCTCACAACATGATATGAGCCAAATCAAGAGTTAGCTGCTTAACCAACTGAGCCACTCAGGCGTCCCTGGTCAATTGAGGTTTTTTTTGAAGATTTTATTTATTTATAAATAAAGAGAGAGACAGTATGAGCAGGGGGAGAGGGAGAGGGAGAAGCAGACTCCCTACAGAGCAGGGAGCCCAACACAGGGCCCAATCCCAGGACCCCGGGATCATGACCTAAGCCAAAGGCAGATGCTTAACCAACTGAGTCACCCAGGTGCCCCTGGTCAATTGATTTTTGACAAAAGTGTCAAGACCATTCAATGAGGAGACTTTTCAACAAATGGTGCTGGAAAAACTGGGTATCCTCATACCATATACAAAAATTCACTCAAAAATTAACAGAAATTTAATCGAAGACCTAAACTTTAAAACAATAAAACTTTTAAAAGAAAAAATAGAAGATAAATCTTCACAACATTGGTCTAGTGATGATTTCTTGGATATGACACCAAAAGCACAGGCACGAAAAGAAAAAAACAAATTAGACATCATCAACATTTAAAACTTTTGTGCAAAAAAGGACACTTGCAAAAGTAAAAAGACGATCCATGGAGTGTATTTGCAAATCATACATCTGATAAGATTTAATATCCAGAATATGTAAAGAACTCCGACAACTCAACAACAACAAAAAACAATTCAATTCACAATTGGGCAAGGATTTGAATAGATATTTCTCTAAGGAAGATGTGCAATAGTCAATAAACACATGAAAGGATGGTCAGCATCGTTAGTCATTAGGGAAATACAAATCAAAATCAAATGAGATACCACTTCACACCCATTACAGGGGACTATTTAAGGAAAGGAAAGGAAAGAAGAGAAGAGAAAAAAAAAGAAAAGAGAAGAGAAAAAAAGAAAAGAAAAGAAAAAAAAGAAAAGAAAAGAAAAGAAAGGAAAGGAAAGGAAAGGAAAGGAAAAGAAAAGAAACCCTACTTGCCAGAATATGAAAAGACTGGAACGTTTGTGCATTGCTGGTGGTAATTTTAAATGGTGCAGCTGCTATGGAAAACATTTTAACAGTTCCTTAAAAAGTTAAACAAAATCATCATATGATTTAGGAATCCCATTCCCAGGTATATACTCCAAAGAACTGAAAATGGGGTACTACCTGTTCTGTACTGCCCTTTATCTGGTCTGCCGTTCCCCTCAACCAATGCTGAAAGGTAAATACCTGAGCAGAATTCAGGCTCTAAACTGAATGCTAAAAAATGGATAATCTTTTTTTTTTTTTTTAATTTTACTCCATGTTTAATATATATCCTAAAAGACATACAGTACTTTTAGGGTACTTGAGTGGCTCAGTAAGTTAACCATCTAGCTTTTTTTTTTTAGATTTATTTATTTATTTATTTATTTATTTGAGAGAGAAAGAGAGGGCAAAAGCAGGGGGAGGGGAAGTGGGAGAGGGAGAGAATCTTAAGCAGGCTCTGATGTGGGACTCAGTCCCATGACCCTGAGATCATGACCTCAGCCAAAATCAAGATTTGGACATTTAACCGAATGAGCCACCTGGGCATCCAACCATCTGACTCTTGATCTCAGCTCAGGCCTTGATCTCAGGGTCACGAGTTTGAGCCCTGTGTTAGGCTCCACACTGGCATGGAGACTACTTTAAAAAACAAGCAAACAGGGGCGCCTGGGTGGCTCAGAGGGTTAAAGCCTCTGCCTTCAGTGGAGGTCATGATCTCAGGGTCCTGGAATTGAACCCCGCATCAGGCTCTCTGCTCAGCGGGGAGCCTGCTTCCCCCCCCCCCTCTGCCTGCCTCTCTGCCTACTTGTGATCTCTCTCGCTGTCAAATAAATAAATAAAATCTAAAAAAAATAAATAAATTAAATAAATAAATAAACAAGCAAACAACAACAATAAAAGATATATAGTACTTTTTTGTTTTCATTAAGCAAATTCTGGGGGAAGAACTTTTTTCACAGGGATGCACGCATAAATTTTTTTGTGTTTCGTATGAAGAGAAATCTAGTCTTACCAAAGTATAACAACTTTTATGTAACTTTTTTTTAAGTGACATTAAATTACACACAAATCAGTAGACCAAGAAACACCAAAAAGAGGTCCTCTTACACATAGGAATTTAAGACACAATAACAGAGGCACTGTAAATCACCGGGGAAGACTGGGCTTATGCACTCCATGGCTTATGCTCACCATTTGGGGGAAAAAAATGCATTTAAATAATCATCTCACAATATACATACCAAAATTAATTTCTTGAAAAACTAAATTACATTTAGATCATCACCTTATAATATATGCCAAAATAAAAACCATAGTAAAAACTAGCAAGATAGGGGCGCCTGGGTGGCCCAGTGGGTTAAAGCCTCTGCCTTCGGCTCAGGTCATAATCTCAGGGTCCTGGGATCGAGCCCCGCATCGGGCTCTCTGCTCAGCGGGGAGCCTGCTTCCCCTTCTCTCTCTGTCTACCTCCCTGACTATTTGTGATCTCTGTCAAATAAATAAATAAAATCTTTAAAAAAAAAAAAAAACTAGCAAGATAAAGAACTTAGTATTTATTGAGCCTTTAAATGAAAAGGCCTTTTTAGACTGAAAAGAACTTTTTTTTAAATCACAAAGGAAAATATCAGCAAATCCGACTGCAACCACAACAAAGGAAAAATTAAAGCCTAACAGCAAACAGAAAAAATATATATACCTTTCTAGCAAGCTCAAAAGACAAGTTCTTCGTAAAGAACTAATAACAAACTCATTCCCCCCTCACTACCAACCACCAAGAAAAAAAAAAGAGCCTAACTTCTAAATCTTAGAAAAAGGTCTGGAGATGTACATATCAAACCAGCCCTGGGGGAGTGAGATGAAGGAGATGCATAGATGCATTCTATATTGTTTTAATTTTACATTAAGCATGCATTACTCTTGTGATTTAAAAAGACATAAAATTTGCAAGGTAAAATGCAATATCACAACACATAAATTATTCATTATAAAAGAAAATAATAGTAGTAAACATTGGTAAATTATTAAACTGTCATAATCAAAAAGAAACTAATGAAACACACACAAGGATTTTGCTTCTATCAAATTAGGAAGGCATATGAAACATAATTCCCAGTTCTGTCATGCAACTCTGTTGGCAGTATGAATTGCCACGACCCTTTGGTAAGGTAGTTTGAAAATACATTCAAGAGCTCTAAAACTATTCATTACCTTGAGCCAATAATTTCCTTTCTGACAAATCTAAGAAAAAATCCATTCTAAAAATAAATCTATTCTAAGAAATAATAAAGAGCTTTATATGAAAAGGTAGAAATAATAAATGTTCAATATGGAAATAATTAAATGGATTCTATACATGCATTCAGTGAAATATTAAACAATCAGTAAGAGGACAAAGACTTCAAAAAGACTATCTGATCATGTACTATAAAAATGACATCAAAAATTAGGTAGCATCACAGAAGAAATTTTTATGAAAAATCAGAATTCAAAATTGTTTGCAGTTACATACTTTTAAAAATACCTACACATGGAAGGAAAGGAACAGAAATTAATATTATGAATGTTACCCAAAAAGTGATTGTGTCTTCATGCAAGTAAGCTCTTACCACAGGGCAAGGACGTAGGCAATCTTCAGTAGAGTAGCCACTAGTATTGTTCTGATTATCATTACTGATGGGGCTATCATTCGTTTTTATTTTTATTAAGCATGTGTTACTTTAAAATAAAAACTAATCCTTTCAAAAAGCATCAAAAATGAAATATCAGTGATAGTGACTTCTGGGTAGTAGAATTGTGGGTAATTTATACACTCTTTTTTGCTTGCTGTTTTTTCTGAATTTCATACCAGAAACATGTATTGCTCATATAAACTTTAAAGGGTTTTAAAGTTTTTACATTTTTTTTAAAGTTTTTACATTTTTAACACATATATTTAACATGTGGTTTTTACTGATTTGAAACATTGCTGTTCTTAAAATCACCCTGAGCCAATTTATGAATTATATTCATTACAGTATGTTGATATCACTTAAGATAAGCGCCCAGGAAAGTGAGACTTACACTTTTTATCCCATACACTTCGGTCAAGTTTTACATTTGTCTACTGAACATGCATAAATATATTACCTGTGTAATTTTTAATTTGAAAGAAAACCAGAAGGAAAAAAAAAAACCTGCTTTGTTCTCAGACTATAATCGGGGCACACAATACTCTTGCTAAAAAATTAATTCAGTACTCAACTAGTCAACTCAAACTAGTAACATCAAACAGATACGCAGCTTTTAGGATGGAGATTACTGTGTTTCGAAGGTAGCTCAGTAAAAGGAAAAAGCCAAGTAGCCAGCTATTTCTTCGTTTTGTTGTCTTGGTAACTAAGGCAGCTGTATGAACTGTTTTCTATTATTTTCCAATTCTGTCACAGAAAGAAAATTTTCAAACGGGAAAGCAGATGTGCCAAGGGTATAATTAATCTCCCTGCAAATGGCCCATTAAAATAATGTCAGTGAACACAGGATGAAAATGAATCCAAACAAAAGAACTAGAAAAATACAAGCCTAAAGCCAATGAGCGTTTCACATTTGGTTCCCTTTACACGGTACTATGGAAGATTTTGCGACAGGCCCAAAATCCCTAAGGCTGGAATCTAGGAAGGCCCAGGCAGGCTTACCCAAAAAACAGTGGGAAAAAGCTTCCTGGGGCCAAAATCACTAATACAATGGAATACAAGCTCCCACTGGTGAAAGCTCCAAAGAGGAGAGTATGACTTCATGGGATAAGTCCTTCTAAATGAAGCCTGTTTTCAACAGCCATGTGTAAAATGAGAAATTAATTCTACCAGAAGTTACTCAATCAAGAAAACACACCGTTGTACGCAACTGCTATCACAGGGTCGTGGTAGCGTAAGGATGTGTCCCCTGCGTTGACACATCCGTAGCTTTCTCAAACTGGTCAATTACAATCATTGACACAGATTGCACCAACCTCTGGGACGTGGAACTGTAAACAGACCCAGACTGCTCCTAGATGTCTCCTTGGCTAGTTTTGAGTCAGCCAAACTTGATGCAATTGGAAATGTCAACAACTTTTTACGAGGTTTTGAGGGAGTAAGACAGATCAGGGATCTTGTTTTCTACCTTCTTTTTTTTTTTTTAAACTCTCCACATTGCCCAGCACAGATGGATGATTTCTCTTTTAGTGAATCAATAAAGCAGCTGAGAAAATGTCAGAGATACTGGTTAGCAATTCAAAAAGAGTTGTCCTCAGATTCAAGCAACTGATACATAAAATAAGCAGAATTATTATCTGGATAGGCCAGCTTCAAAAAAAAATTTTTTTAAGTTAACCTCAAGGCATAACCTCAAGGCATCCGAAGAACCCTACATTTTGAGTTACCCTTTACCTAGGAAGATAAAACTTTGAGTGTAATTATAGTCCCTTTTTTTAATATTTAAAAATAAAGTTTCTAGTTATTTTTTTTATTGCAAAAATAAACCATGCTCATAAGCAAAAGGAGAAAAGAAAACGAACCCAAAGAGACCCAGTCTCCCAGAGACAGCCACTGTGGACCATCCTGACATACGCATTTCCAGATTCTCTTCCTTTCATGTACAAATTTTCCCCCCAAATATATTATTTCATAACCTTTTTTTTACTTAAAAATGTATATTGTGTTTTCCTCTTCTTTCCCTTCCTTTCCTTTATTGAACAATTTGGTCCACAAGTCATGAGATCATTACGTGAGGCCCAGCGAGACAGGCATGGGTGTGGTTGAATGGTAGGGTAGGGTAGTGCAGGGCAGGGCAGGGTAGGGCCACCCAGAGTGCAAGATGTCAGAATCCTGGGGGGACGGCGGGATGATGGGGACAGGTGACATGCAGCCTGGTGGGAAGTGTCGGAAGCCAAGTAGATGAGGAGGACACCAGCGTGAGGGACAGCCTGATGCACAGTGACCCCTCTTAGGGACTTGGAGCCTAAGCAGGGTGAGGAGGGCGTCTGTGAGATGGTGGGACAGCAGTGGTGTGGAAGGTGTCTGCATACATACAGGGGATGAAACTAATAAATATACTGAGGATAATGGGAACCAGTTTTCTCACTGTTAAGACAGGTACTAATATCGAAAGGGAGAAGAGTAGAATGAAGCTTGTGGCTATAAATTGAAATTGGAGAGATCAGTATGAATTCATGGTTTTTAATATATATACCTATTTATGAATGTGTGTGTGTGTATGTGTGTGTGTGTGTGTGTGTGTGTGTGTGTGTGTGTGAATTTATACCCCCTAGCTCTGGGAACAGGGGACTCCCAAAAATAATGAGCATACCTAGCACCTGGATCTTGAATTCTAAATGCCATTCTACATGTTGAAAGAACCAGGGCTCCTTGAGAAATGGCTAATTCTAGGACTAGAGCAAGGGAAAAGCGTCGTATTCATTTCTGAGACTGCTTTAACAAATGACCACACACTTCGTGGCTTGAAACAGAAATTTATTCTCTCCCAGTTCTGGAGTCCAGAAGTCCAAAATCAAGGTGTTGGTAGGGCTGTTCTCCCCCTGGAGGCTTTAGGAAAGAATCCTTCCTTGCCTCTTCCAACTCTGGGGGCTCCAGGCATTCCTCATGGCACATCACTCCAATCTCCACCTCTGTCTTCACAGGGCCTTCTCCGTGTCTCTGCTTTCTCCCCTTCTATTTCATATAAGGACATCTATCATTGCATTGAGGGCCCACCAGATAACCCAGGATGCTCTTCCTATCTCCAGATCTTTAACTTGATTCCATCTGCAAAGACCCTTTTTCTAAATAAGTTAATATCCACCAGTTCTGAGGAGTTGGATATGGGTGTGTCTTTTGGAGGGCTACCATTCAACTTGCTCTAGACAAAATGATTCTGGAATACCTTGTTGTGCCAAAAAGTATGGAAAAGCTCAAAGAATGATGAGGACATGTCAAAAGAACATAGAAGACATCGTGAAAGTGTTCCCACTGGCCAAATATGGAGCAAATTGAACATCAAATAATAATAGTAACAAATTATAACCCAAAGAATAAAATGTGTCCATGTAGATATAATTAATTAAATGGAGAGTTTGATGAAGAGTAAAAGTTTACATAGTGTCAACATATCTCTCCACAAAATATTTACTAATTACAAAGTGGAAAAAAGAGTAATTTTACAGTAAAGAAAGCTGACGGACTCTACCTTAATGAATTACCCCAATAATGAAACATATTGAAGTTGTATGTTATACCACTTGATACAGAATGCAATGAGAAGCATCACTTTCTTTTTTTTTAATATTTTATTTATTTATTTGACAAAGAGAGACATAGTGAGAGAGGGAACACAAGCAGGGGGAGTGAGAGAGGGAGAAGCAGGCTTCCCCCCAAGCAGGGAGCCCGATGTGGGGCTCGATCTCAGGACCCTGGGATCATGACCTGAGTCGATGGCAGATGCTTAATGACTGAGCCACCCAGGAGTCCCACAGAAGCATCGCTTTCTGAGATCTTCTTGCCAAAAACATATTACTAATCTAATCAAACAAATCCCAAATAAGTAACATTCTATAAAACATCTGCAAAAGTGTCATGAGGTCAAAGAAAGACAGAAAGATGATTTTTCTTTCCTGAGGGACTATTCTTGATTGAAGGACACTAAAGAGACAGGACAACTCCATGCAACACATTTTTCTGAACTGGATCCTTTTGCCAGAAAGGACCATTATTGGGACAATCATAAAAGCCCGATTGGGGTCTAAGGATTAGATAGAAATAAGATATTGTGATGGTTAATTTTATGATCAACTTGGATGGGCCACATTGCCCAAATATTTGGTCAAATATTACACTTAATGTTTCTGGAAAGGTGCTTTTTGAATGAGATTAACATTTAAACTGATGGACTTTGAGTAAAGCAGATTATTCTCCATAATTTGGGTGGGTCTCATCCAATCGGTTGATGGCCTTCCTTGAGCAAAAAAGGAATTCTGCCAGCAGATGACCTTTGGACTTGAATGGGACTTAGACTTTTCCCTGGGTCTCCAGCCTGCTAGCTGACCCTGCACAACTGTGTAAGCCAAGTCCTTAAAATACATTTCTATATATCTATACATGCACATCCTATTGGTTCTGTTTCTCTGGAGAATCTTGACTAATACTACCAATGTTAATGTCTTCATTTTGATGGTTGTGTTATGGTTATATAGGAGAATGACCTATACTTAACCACAGTAAACAAATATTCAGGGGGTAAGGTGACATTATGATGGCAACTTATTTTAAAATGGTAAAGGAAAAAAATATTTACTATTCCTATAACTTTGCTGTAAGTTTGAGATTATTTCAATATGAAAAAATTTTTTAATTCGACAGTGCAGTTTTTTAAAAGTATATCATAAACACTTTTCACATCAGCAAGTCCATTCATGTAACATCATTTCAAATGACTATATACACTGGATGTATATATCATTACTTATTTAACCAAATCTTCTATTGTTAGGCATTTACATTCTTTCCAACTTGCATTATTTCAACATTATTATAGTGATAATATCTCAGTATATTTTTAATTATTTCCCTCACACAAATTTTCAGCAGTGGAATATCTGGGTCAAAGGCATTCATTTGAAACTTTTGCATATATAAATTGCCAAATGGCCTTTCAAAACACCAAATTCATTTGCCTCCAACAAACCTACACCATTACTTTAAGTAAAATGATAGGCCGCTGCTCAGCCAAAACTCACAATTCCTGAAATGCCCTAGCCTAGCTCTTGAAGTATCCAGATTCCAACTCCCACTTCTCTTTCCCACCTCGAATACATCTCCTCGCTAATGTGGAGCTGTCATGCCAGCCAGATGGTACTGATATTCAAAACCCTTCAAAGCGAAAGGTACACATGTGGGCTTTGGAATCAGACCTGTATTGGAGTACCAGTTCAACATTTATTAGAACTAACTTGTCTACTTTGGAAGAACTATTTACCTGGTACATAATTTTAACCATATTATATGCTTTTTTTCTTCTAGAATTCTAAGATCAAATTAATTTTAAAATATGAAATTGCAATGCCCTGTGTGTTAGTCCAGGTCCTCTGAGAAGCAAATACCAAAATGGTATTAATATGTGAAGAAAACACCTGTGGGGAAAATAGGGAGGGAGCCAGGAAGGCTGAGAGATCCATCAGACTGGGGTACAAGGAGGAGGTCCCAAGAGAATGAAAAAGGAAGGAAAGTGGAATGCAAATATCTTAGAGCACAGTGGCTGTGCAGCAAGCCCTTTGAGGGGTCATAAGGCCAAAGTCAGTTGGCAGGCAGGCCAGTGTTTCCCTGGGATAGGATACCTCAGTATCCCGATAAAATATTGTGATTTCTAAGAAATGTATATTTGGTCTTCACCCATGGATGCTGGCTCGCAGTTCCTAAAACCCTTGGATCTTTCCTGAATGATACTAGCAATGGGAGCATTTCGTGCTACAGTATTTGGTCTCTTGTCCTCTGTTCCTGAAAATGCTTCCAAGCCATAAAAGTAAAATGGGTGTCCTGTTATTCAAAACAAGCCCCTTTCCAACACTACTGTGTTTATGTTAAAGCAGTGACTCTTGGACATCCCCCAAAGATGGGGGCTGGTTGCTAGGGGAACCAACCATGAAGACAGGGTTCGAACTTTCAGTCCCACCCTCTGATCTCTGGGGAAAGGACAGAGGCTGCAGGCTGCAGGCTGAATCAATCACCAATAGCCGATGATTTAATCAAGTGTGCCTTTATAAAGAAGACTCCATAAAGACCCAAAAGGAGAGGGTTTGGAGAGCTTCCAGGTTGGTGAACCAGAATGCTTTCATTTGCCACCATGCTGGGACCCAAGCTCCTTTGTTCAGGACCTTGTCCTATGTATCTCTTCCTCTGACTGTTGATTCATATCCTTTAATATCCTTTATATTATAAAGGATATTTATATATATTATATATATTTATATATATATAAATTATATATATAAACTGGTAATCTAGGCAGTAAATGAGTTTCCTGAGTTCATCAGCCACCCTAGCAAATTAACTGAGCCCAATAAGGCGGCTGTGGAAACCTCTGACTTATAGGCAGTTAGTCAGAAGCACAAGTAATTGTGGACTTGTACACAAGTAAAATGTGGACTTGCAATTGGCATTTGAAGTGAAGGGCAATCCTGTGGGACTGAGCCCTTAACCTGTAGAATCTGATATTATCCCACTCAAATAGTGTCAGAATTGACTGAATTATAGGACACCCAGCTGGTGTTGGAGACTTATTGGTTGGTGTGGGGAATCCCACCCCATCCCCCCAACGCATGTTGGAACTGGGTGTAAAACCCTTCCTCCAGCCACACTGAGTCATCAGCTTGGAGCAACAACGGATGTCAGGCACAGCTCTGGACCTAGTGCAGTTATGTTCCGTGAAGTTAGAGGATGACAAGGCACATGCCTATAGCCACCACACCTCGCTTATCCCTGTGCCTAGAGGTTTCCAAATGGGAGCAGGGCAACATTCAACTTCAATCAAGGGGGTCAGTAACCCATACTTCGGAACCAATTCTATCTCTTGGGAGAAGGAGATAAGGAATTCTACTTTTTCTAATCAGTAAAAGATTTGGAGGACCTATAGGAAGATATTGACAGAACTTTGTGAGGGACCATGAAAGAAGATTAGAAAAAATGAAGAAATATACTCTTTTCCCAAAAGGAAAAGTTCCTATGTTATGAAAATACTATTTCTTCCAAATTATTTGCCATTCCAATCAAAAACCCATAAAGTTGATGAACTTATTCTAATATTTATCTTAAAGCATAAATGGGAAGGAGTAGTTAAAATGTTGAAAAAAAATGGATAGCAAAGAAAGGTTTTTACACTTACCCCATGGGGGAAATTATAAAAAATTAGTCATTAAAATAATGTGATGGTGGTCATGGAAATAGACAAACAGGTGGAAATTATTAGAGTGCTTAGCAACAGATCTAAGTGCAAAGAATATTTAGTCTATGATGAATGGGGCCTTTTAAATCAGCGCTGATATAAATGACTAAATGGTTACAAAGTTGGCTATTTGGAGAAATAAAAGCAGGTCACTAAGTGTTACCAAACCCCAAAATAAATTACAGATTGTTTACATTTGTAATGTACCAAAAAAGAATAATAAAGTACTAAAATATATATGTGAAATTACTTATCTGCGTTTAGAATGAAGGAAGCCCTTTTAAGCATATAAGAAGAGTCATAAACCATAACATTAAAGATTGACAAACTTGACTACACCAAAATTAAAAACTTCCACAAGTCAAAAAACTCCAGAAAAGATTCTGGGAAGATTGTGGTGGGGAAGATGAAATAGTTGTGGAGACTTCCTGGATCCCCATATAGCAATAAACTAAACGACACAGCCAACGTTTACAATAAATCTGGGTGACAGGATATTCCCTTCAAATCCCAAATGCAAACAGATAGGGACAAACCAGCAACAGCCACAGTTTCTGCAGTATAGTAACATCTTTGCAGAAGGGAGCAGACAGAAGCAAGAACAAGGCATTTATTGGATCTGAGAATAGTAACGCCATAAAATAGCAAATAAATGTTCCTTATTAAACATGGTAGATCACCTTGAGAGCAAAAACTAAAATTGTACTCCCATAGCGAGTGAGAGCAAGAACCCATGTTTAGGCCTAAAAGGGATGGAACCATCCAGCCCCTTCACACTCTCAAAACTGACCAGCTATCCTTCCAGAACTGGACTTTACACTAATGAGAAATTGTTGGAAATGGAGTCAAAATTGAGCAGGATATTGACAATAGAGGCAAAGGAAAAACAAGGCACAAATAAAATGGGAGGGAGAACTGAGCCAGAACATTTCAGAAGGTAAGCTGCCATATTTTTCAACCTACACAAAAATAACAGAAGAGGAAGACTTGTGAAGTTAGAAAAGCGTGACTGAACCACTCCTCCTTCACAAAATTCAGGAAACCTAATTTCATACAAAAATGAGTAGCTGACAACGATCAGGGTTAAAGCCCATAAAAAATCCCAAATGAAAATAAGGAGCAGAATAATATCCCTATGATCAATGAAAGCACTCCAGAAAGATATGCCCACAAAACATACTTTTATCTGTTATTTTATAATCCAAATATTTTTAGACTCTTTAGAAATATAGTCAATTAAGCATTTGACTTATGAGGGTAAGAAAGTTAGATTATCATCAAACTTTTTGAAAGCAATGCTATATGCTAGAAATAAATTTAAGATACGCAAACAAAGAAAATATGAGCCAAAGACTTTATACCCAGGAAACTAACTTTTACATATAAAGAGCTAAAAAGACTGCTATCAAGACAGGACTCAGGAAGTAATTTTCTCAGGAAATAATTTTCCCATGAGCCCTCCCAGAAATACCTTCTAGAAGATTCAGATAACCAAAATTACTAGAGAGACACTGACATAAATACTGGTCATGAGCATTAAATATATGGTTACTTTAAAACTAAATCTAAGTCAAGATAAAAACAAAGGTTATAGTGTTTAATGGCTATATACACTATATAACACTAATCATTAAAAATGAGGGGAAGACTGGGGAGAGCATAAGCAAAAAATTTTTAATATTTTTCAGTAGCCATTTTAGTGATAAAAGTATTGTTATTCTCAGATTGTTGTGTGTAAAGAAAATGAGCAAGATCAGATATTCTAATTCTATATCATGTAATTACATATATATATATATATATATATATATATATATATATATATATATATATATATATATATATATTTCCTGTGTCTTTGAGAATCAGAATAGTCAGTGTGGAAGGAAAAAAAATACAGTAATGTAGAAGCGATTTAAAATTCTAATTTTGGGGGTGCCTGGGTGGCTCAGTCGTTAAGCGTCTGCCTTCATCTCAGGTCATGATCTCAGGGTCCTGGGATTGAGCCCCGCATTGGGCTCCCTGCTTAGTGGGAAGCCTGCTTCTCCCTCTCCCACTCTTCCTGCTTGTATTCCCTCTCTTGCTGTCTCTCTCTGTCAAATAAATAAAATCTTTTAAAAAATAAATTAAATTAAAATAAAATAAAATAAAATAAAATTCTAATTTTGGGGACACCTGGGTGGCTCAGTCAGTTAAGCGACTGCCTTCAGCTCAGGTCGTGATCCTGGGGTCCTGGGATCGAGTCCCATATCGGGCTCCCTGCTCAGTGGGGAGCCTGCTTATCTCTCTCCCTCTCCCTCTGCGTGTGGTCTCTCTCTAACTCTCACTCTCTCTCGAACAAATAAATAAAATCTTTTAAAAAGTAAAATAAAATAAGATTCTACTTTTGTAAATACTAAATTTCAAGTGGAATATATAAGAGAGGTGACAGATAGACAGATAGATAGATGTAGTTACTAGATCTGTCCACTGAAAAGGCTTATAAACAATAACCATCCAGTAGCAATGGGCATCCATCAAACCCATCCATCCATCAAATACCAACTCTACTAAGTCGCAAAATGAAACAAAACAAATTAACAAAAAACAAGGGTTCTTGAGGTGATGGCTGGTAAGAAGTCCAAATAGAAGATGTAGAAGATAAACCCAGAACATCTTGTTGTACCAGGTAAAAGGGAATCTGCCACAACACAAAATATTATTTGGAAAAGTTCCAGTTCAAGATGGCAACATGGTAAGCTCCTAAACGCAACTCCTCCCACAGGCATATTAAATCTACAGCGACATATGGAACAATTGCTTCTGAAAGAAATCCAGAAGCTGACTCCTACACATTGTGTGAATGAGAAAATATCCACATCAAAACAGGTAGGAGAGACTGAGAAACAATCTTGCCATAAACCCCATCCCCTGCACAGTGACATAAAGTCAGGAGGAAATTCACAAATCCCAGCTACTCCCTGATGAGTGAAGGATTTGGACCCAACAGGCTTCTAATTTAACACGAAAGTAGGGACTGACTCCAGTCTTCTCCAGAGACCAGGGAGGCTGATGGGTGCCATCTTTGCACTCTTTCTCTGCTCCACTCCAGGTTACAGGTAGGTACCTCCCTGAAAGGAGCTTGTGCACATATCCCTGGCTTCTGTGGCTGCTGCCCAGGGGACCCACCTCTTGATTGCTTGGCCCTAGTGGCCAGCAGGGCTTATGCTCCTAGGTCCCATAGGACTGTAACGAACAGAGAAAATATTCTTAACCAGCTGTCAAGGCTGAGTGCAGAGACAGGCATCAGAAATACCCAACTCCCAATCTTTTCCTGAAAGAGGTCTATTTGCTTATCTTAAAAGCTACAGCCTGAGAGTCAGGCTTCTAACTTAACACCAATCTAGGGGACAATTTCATTCCTCTCCACAGATTTGGTGGGGGCGGGGGGGCGGCAGCAGGAGCAGTTTTCATATTCTCCCTCTGCCTCTTCCAAGTCACCAGTGTCTCTGTGAAAGGAGTTTATACATACATCTGGGGTGCATATAGCTTATGCATACACCCCAGGTTTTGTGGCTGCATCCAGAGGACACATGCCTTGATAGCCTGGTTTTGATGACCAGGAGAACTTGTGTTCAGAGGCTCAATGGGACTGTAGCCAACAAAGAAACAGTTCTTAGCTGGCCATGCCTGCAGAGCTTAGAGCAGAAGGAGCAGAGAGAAATGCTCATCTTCCAGTCTTTCCCTTAAAGAGGTCTATTTGCATTCTTCAAGAGCTGTTGCCTGAGGGTCTGGCTTCCATTTAGCCTCTTGTAGGTACTGACCAAGATCCTCCCCTTTGGGACACTGACAGTTCTAGGCTCACCCTCAACTACTGGAAGCCACTAAAAACAAAGAAGGTGGTTTGGACAATTACAAAAGTTTAAGGGACAACCAAGAGTTAGGGCCAGGCTGAATGATAAGCTTCATCTCCTAGACAAGACCACTTGTTCCAGACTGGGAGAAGGGGCTGTTTTATCTAATGCATAGAAACCAATACACAGAGTCAAGGAAAATGAAGAAAGAGAAATATGTTCCAGAGGAAAGAACAGAATAAAACCTCAGGGGAAAAACAAAAACAAAAACCTTTAAAGGAATGGAAATAAGTGATTTACCTGATAAAGAGTTCAAAATAATGGTCATAAAGATGCTCACCAAGGTCAGGAGAACAATGCATGAACAAAAAGAAGTTCAACAAAGAGAAAATATAAGAAAATATCAAATAGAAATCACAGAGCTGAAGAATACAATAACTTAACTGAAAAATTCCACAGAGGGATTCAATAGCAGACTAGATGAAGTGAAAGAAAGAATCAGCAAGCTAGAAAACAGAGAAGTGGAACTCATCTAATCAGAAGAACAAAAAGAAAAAAGAATGAAAAAGATAGGACAAAATGGGTGAGGGGGAGTGGGAAATACAGGCTTACAGTTATGGAATGAATAAGTCATAGGAATAAAAGGCACAGCATAAGGAACATAATCAATGGTATTGTAATAGCATTGTATGATGACAAATTGTAGCTACATTTGTGGTCAGCATAGCATAACATATAGAGATGTTGGATCACTATGATGTACACCCAAAACTAGTTTAACATTATGTGTCAACTATACCCCAATTTTTTTTAAAAAGTTAAAAAAGGAATGAAAAAAATAGCTTAAGGGACTCATGGGACACCATCAAGTAGACCAACTTTGCATTATAAGGGCCCCCAAAAAAGGGGAGAAAGAAAGGGGCAGGAAGCTTTCAAAGAAATAATGGCTAAAAGCTTCCCTGACCTGGGAGAAAAAAACAGACATCCAGATCCAAGAAGCACAGAGAGGTCCAAATAAGATGCGAGAAGAGTGATGGATGTATTAATTAGTTATGAGGAATCATCATGTACAGTTGACCCTTGAACAACACAGGTTTGAACTGAGAGGGTCCACTTACAGGCAAAATTTTTTGATAAATATTGTACAGTACTATATATATTTTTTCTCTTCGTTATGATTTCTTAATAACATTTTTAGCTTATCTTATTATAACAATACAGTATATAATACATATGCCGTACAAAATATGTGTTAATCAACTGTTTATGTTATTAGTAAGGCTCACTCAACAGTAGGCTAGTAGTAAAGTTCGGAGAGAGCCAAAAGTTATATGTGGATTTTCAGCTGTGCAGGGTATTAGCACCCTAACTGCCATATTGTTCAAGAGTCAACCACATACGTATATCAAATCATCATGATGTACACCTTTTTTTGATTAGTTTCAGAGGTAGAATTTCGTAGCATATAACACCCAGTGCTCATTACATTAAGTGCCCTCATTAATGCCCATCATCCAATTAACACTTACCCCCACCCACCTCCCCTCCAGTGGCCCTCAGTTTCTTTCCTAGAGTTCAGTGTCTTTTATGGTTTGCCTTCCTATTTTCATCTTATTTTATTTTTCCTTCCCTTCCCCATGTTCATCTGTTTTGTTTCTTAAATTCCACATTTGAGTGAAACCATATGATATTTGCCTTTCTCTGACTAACTTATTTCACTTAGCATAATACCCTCTAGTTCCAGCCACATCATTGCAAATGGAAAGATTTCATTCTTTTTGATGGCTGAGTAATATTCCATTGTGCATGTATGTGTGTGTGTGTGTATATATATATATACATAGATATATATATATGTAAATACACACCACATGTTCTTTATCCATTCATCTGTTGATGGATATCTGGGCTCTTTCCATAGTTTTGGCTATTGTGGACATTGCTGCTATAAACATTGGGGTGCATGTGCTGTTCAAATCATACTGTTTCTATCCTTTGGATAAATACCTAGTAGTGCAATTGCTGGGTTGTAGGGTAGCTCTATTTTCAACTTTTTGAGGAACCTCCACACTATTTTCCAGAGTGGCTACACCAGTTTGCATTCACACCAACAGTGTAAGAGGGCTCCCCTTTCTCTGCATTCTCACCAATATCTGTCATTTCCTGACCTGTTATTTTAGCCATTCTGACAGGTGTGACAGGTATATCGCTGTGGTTTTGATTTGTATTTCCCTGATACCAAGGGATATGGAGCATTTTTTCATGTGTCTGTTGGCCATTTGTATGTTTTCTTTGGAGAAATATCTGTTCACATCTTCTGCCCATTTCTTGACTGGTTTTTTTGTTTTTTGGGTGTTGAGTTTGATGAGTTCTTTATAGATTTTAGATATTAGCACTTTTTCTGATAAGACATTGGCAAATATCTTGTCCCATTCAGTAGGTTGCCTTTTAGTTTTGTTGACTGCTTCCTTTCTGTGCAAAAGCTTTTTATCCTGATAAAGTCCAAATAGTTCATTTTTGCTTTTGTTTCCCTTGCCTTTGGAGACATGTGTAGCAAGAAGTTGCTGTGGCTGTGGCCAAAGAGATAGTTATCTGTGTTCTCCTCTCTGATTTTGATGGATTCCTATATCACATTTAGGTCTTTCATCCATTCTGAATTTATTTTTGTGTATAGTGTAAGAAAATGGTGCAGCTTCATTCTTCTGCATGTTGCTGTCTAGTTTTCCCAACACTGTTTGTTTAAGACACTTTTTTCCATTGGATATTCTTATCTGCTTTGTCAAAGATTATTTGCCCATATAGTTGTGGGTACATTTCCAGGTTTTCTATTCTGTTCCATTGTTGTATATGTCTGGTTTTGTTATATTTGGCCTCTTCCACTCCCTTTTGTTGCACATAGCAGTCATTCTTCCTTGTTAAATATTGAAATGGGGAAAGCCTTTCTAAACGATTGCATGAATATATTACCACAATTTATTTATTAATTCTGCTTTTGAAGGACACTTGGAGATATTATGGATAATGCTACTATGAACATTCTTCTATATGTGTTTTTTGCACAGGAGCACATACTGTGTTGAGTAAATATTTAGGAGTGGAATTGCTAGATGAAATGATACATGGATCTTCAGTTTTAGTAGATATGTCAGTGTTCCAAATTGCCTGTAACCAATTGACACTCTCATGAGCTGAGTATTGATATTTTTCATAACACCGGTTATTGTCAGTCTTTCATAATTTTAATAGTCATATAGTTATGTAGCAGTATCTTATTATTTTAATTTTCATCTTCCATATTTCTAGTGGATTTATTGGTCATTTAGACAAGCCTGTTCTAATCTCTTGCCTATTTTTTTTTCTGTTGGCTTCTCTCTTTTTTTTTTAAAGTATAGAATACAAGAGGGGAAAAGATTTTTAAAAAATAATTGCATATTAATCATGGTAATAATAGTTATTTCTGAGTGATGGAATTATCAGTGATTTATATTTTCTTCCTTGTGCTTTTCTGCACTTTCCTAATGTCCTATACTGATTATGTATTATTTTCAGAACATTAAGTGTTGCACCATTTTAATGAATAGAAACAATGGGTTTTTGAAAAGATACCATCTAGGGAATAAAGACTGAATGCTGAACTGGTAAATTTATGAGATATTTGGATGATTTATGGTAGTGATTTTCAAATGATTCCAAAGCGTTCTATAGCTAAAATTGAATAATAGTGCCCTTTTCCAGTTTTCAGTGGTTTCCTATATGCTGTTCAATGCCTTAGAACCAAATTTAATACATTAAGTTTCCAAACTATACATACATCAATGAATTATTAATATGCCATAGGATTCAGCAAAAACAAAAGTTATGGGAGAAGTATGAACCATAGATAGGACAATCATACTCCTCTATCAAGAAGAATTTCTGCTTTCACTCCCATCAGAACTCCTATTAATGTAGCAGCTTCTAAAATAAAAATATTTGCATCATGCAAATCACAAATTAAATTAAAAGGTTTTAGATTTCTCATACTCTGTAAAATTAAGTATCAAATACTGATTGAATAAAACTGT
Organism: Potos flavus; assembly: GCA_028534135.1. Classification (NCBI taxonomy): domain Eukaryota; kingdom Metazoa; phylum Chordata; class Mammalia; order Carnivora; family Procyonidae; genus Potos; species Potos flavus. The sequence continues at coordinate 33,601,002 of CM052899.1, read as the reverse complement.
TCTCTGGGCACCTGGCTGCTCAGTTGGTGAAGCATGCAAATCTTGATCTCAGCAATGTGAGTTCAAGCCCCACATTGGGAGTAGAGATTACTTAAAAATAAAATCTTTAAAAGAAAACCATTCCCAATAGTGTATAACATAAAGAATTAAAATGTGATGCATAACCTCTAAAGGCTTGGCATTTCATTGGAGAAATAAATCAACCCCTTATGAAAGTAACAAAATGCATGATAATGTATGAATGATGTAGGGAGTAAAGGAAAACAGATTTAGAGGTAGGACAAAGCCTTAAGAGAATGCCTAATACAAGAGGAATATAAACTTTGGGAAAGTATTCTTTCCTTATTATTAGGACTCTACCTGAGCACTCTGTCCCACAATAGATGCTATCACATAGCAATATAAGAATTTTTATCTAAATTTATTTACTGTTCTCATAGTGGCAAACCCATGGCTTTATGATGGTCTCTAAGCTATAACTCCCCAGGACCCCAATCCTTTCTCTGTTGCTTTGTTATGCTCTCCATCTTATTTATACAAACGAATGTGCTTTCTTTTAGCCAAGGTACCAAGTGTGTCCTTGAATAACCTGGAATATAATTTGAATCAGCCCTTAAAATGTTACTAAAAATTAATTTCCAGGGGCACCTGGGTGGCTCAGTCAGTTAACATCTGCCTTCGGCTCAGGTCATGATCTCAGGGTCTTGGGATCTAGCCCCATGGTGGGCTCCCTGCTCAGAGGGGAGCCTGTTTCTCTCTCTCCCTCTCCCCTTGCCCCCTGCTCATGTTCTTTCTCTCTCTCTAATAAATAAAACCTTTAAAAAAATTTATTTCCAGCTATCACTCTCAATAATTCTAAATTCCACACAGCAACTTGCAATAAGTTTTCATAACTGTTTAAGTGGAATTTTGACACTGAGAATTTAAAATGAACTGTTCCCAAATGTAAGACTAAGTAAGCCTGGGCCATCAGGGAAGATGGTAATGGAGGAAGTTCCAGGAATTTGTCTCTCCAGCTGGATAATATTATATTGGCAAAATTTGTCTTGTGTAATCATTTTAGAATTCTATAGTCTATTTAAAGACTCACAGCTTCCAGGGGACAATGTGCTGGGTAAATTGTGATTAGTTTTAATTCATTTCACCCCAATACAGTAGTAGCTGCACATCTTCCCACCCCCAGCCCCATGGCAGGCAGCTATACCAGTGTTTCTGGAGTAGCTTGCAGGAGCCGGAGTGAGGAAAAGGACTTTGTCCACCAAACACCAGGGATCTGTGTTCTGACCACCAACTGCTGCATCTGATGCTGAAAATGCAGACACAGAGGTGGGCAGCCACTGTTGGCAACTCCCACTGCCATCATTTCATGCTCCTCCAACTGAGGCAGCTTCCAGGAGATTTAAAGAGACAACAGTTATTTTATTTTCTTTCTTTTCCCCTTTTGCCCCTTTGGAACAGACATTTAAAGATTAGTGACATCACAGGAAAAGATAGAAAGTCACTGTACATGCCCAAGATGCGGGCTCAGAAAAGACCCGAAAGGACCTTAAGTTACACGTCAGGCTGATCCCCGACACAGACACCTTACTAAAAACTTTGTAAAGAAATGAACCAAAACAGCACACTCTAGGGAAGGAGGAAAATTTGATTTCCAGAATTACCATATTATAAGATTTAAATGTCCAATTTTCAGTTAAAAATCACAAGGAATAAAAAGAAACAGGAAAATGTGGCACATTAAAAAGAAACAATAAAAAAAAAAAAAAATAAGCAGAAACTATCCCTGAAGAAGACCTGATATAAGAGGTGGGATTTATTTCAAACTGAAAAAAAAGTTATAATGACAAAATAGTCATAGTAATTTTCTAGAGTAAGTTCTGGTTCTGGCCTTTAAGAATTAGTTCAAATTGCATTTATATTCCTTCTATAAACAACTAAAAAACTAGAAAACATACAAAACAACTGTGTTCAAGCACTGGGCAATATTCAGCATAGGGCTACCATCCTGGAAGAAAGGAGGCACGGTGAGCTCCAAATCCACCCAGACTTTCTCTCTGAAGGTATTTTCCAAAAATAGTATAGGAAAATGGAGGCAAGCAGAGAACTATCTCTGAGCAAAGAAACAGGTTGGAATTCAGAGTTGCTAAGGCACAAGAAATTTGAGGAGCAGGTTATCAGAAAGGAAGTTGCTACACAGAAAGAATCTCCAAAATCTCCTTAGGAGATTTTGTTTTTTGTTTTTTTTACACGTCCTAAGCCATGTATGTGAAGGATGAGGTTCTGAAAAGCCTAACAGAGAAAAGCTGCTAAGGGATTGAAAGCTGACGAGAAATATCAGGGGTTTCACAGACACTGACCCAGCCAGAAAGGAGAAGCATTGGTCAATATCTTTGCTATTCAGTTTTGATATCAGAATGCTCATTTCTTAGAAGAAAAGACCATGCTCTAGAATTGAGGGCAAAATTGAAATAACCAACATTTAAAAACTTAAAACTAAACTTTAATAAGGTCAAAGTGGTCCACATTAATTTAGCTACCTACAAAAATAAAGTTCAATACTCTTTTAAAGAAAATAAAATAATCCAGAGCCTCTAAAATAAGTCATCAACTGTCTAGTATATACTCAAAAATTACTAGAAATTCATGGGGCACCAGGGTGGCTCAGTCATTAAGTGTCTGCATTTGGCTCAGGTCACGATCCCCGGGTCCTACTATCGAGCCTCACATTGGGCTCCCTGCTCAGCGGGGAGCCCGCTTCTCCCTCTCCCACTCCCTTTGCTTGTGTTCCCTCTCTCGATGTCTCTCTCTCTCTCTCTCTGTGTCAAATAAATAAATAAAATCTTTTTTTAAAAATTACTAGAAATTCAAAGAAAGAAAAATGTGATTGAGAGCAAAACGAAAATCAGAAACAGACACATACAGATACCTCAGATGTTGAAATTAGCAGGAATGAGAACTTAAAAATAACTATAAGGGTGCCTGCGTGGCTCAACAGATTGAGTGTCTGACTCTTGATTTCAGCTCAGTTCATGATTTTGGGGGTCATGGGATCAAGCCCTGCATTGGGCTTCACACTCAGCAGGGAGTCTGCTTGAGATTCTCTCTTTCTCTTGCTCCTCTGCCCCTCCCCAATCTCCAAAATAAGTAAATAAATCTTTAAAAAAATAACTATATAATATGTAAAAGAATCCAGGGAAAAGGTTGAATACCATGGGTAAAAAGATAAGGAATTTTTGGAGCATTCTATATATATATATAGAATATATGAAAGATATATATATGAAAGAAGAACGAAATGGAAACACCACAACTGAAAAAAAAACAGTATCTGGAATCAAATATTATTGGATGGGATTAACTAAAGATTGGACACAAGAGAAGAGGATTAGTGAATTTGAAGATAGCTCATATCATTAAAGTTGAAAAACAAAGAGTAAAATATTAGGATAGAAACAAAGAATGAATCCTCAATGACCTGTGGGAAAATATCATATAGTCTAACATAAGTGTAAAGGAGACAGAAATAAAGCAAGAATAATATTTCAAGGAATTTTTATCAAAATTACAAATTTGATCAAAAAAGAAACCCACCAACAGGAAAAATCAATGAAGCCCAACCAGAAAAGAAATTACAACTAGAAAGAAATACACCCACAAAGAAAATCACACCTAAGCACATCATAGTCAAATTGTGAAAACAAAAGATAAAGATAAAATCTTAAAAGCAGGCAGATGCAGGGTCTTAAGGAGCTATCTGTTCTCCACGTTCATAGCAGCATTATTCACAATCACCAAAAGGTGGAAACAACACAAGTGTCCATCAACACACAAATGGTAAAGTAAATGTGACACACACACACACACACACACACACACACACAATGGAATATCACTCAGCCTTAAAAAGGAAGAAAATTATGACACATGCTACAATATGGATGAACTTGAGGACATCACACTAAGTGAAATAATCCAGTAATAAAAAAATAAATATTATATGATTCTACTTATATAAGTTATTTAGAGTAGTCAAATTCATAAAAACAAAAAGTAGAATGTTGGTTGTCAGAGGCTAGGGAGATCGGAGACAGGAAGTTGTTTAATGGGCACAATTTTGCAAGATTAGTTTTCGAGATTATTTACACACAATGTGAATATACTTAACACTAATGAACTGTACCCCTAAAAGTTGATAAAGTAAAAAAAAGAAAAAAGTTGGTAAAGTGTTAAGTCCTGTGTTATGTATATTTTACAATAAAAATTATTTTGAAAAATTCAAAAAAGCAAACAAGAGATATTAAATACAAAGCAATAGCAATAAAAAAAAATGCACCTGACTTCTCATTAGAACAAGCAGAGGACAGAAAACAAAGCAAGGGCTATTTTACTTTTTTTTTTTTTTTTTTTTTTTTTTAAAGATTTTATTTGACAGAGAGAGACACAGAGAGAGAGCGAACACAAGCAGAGGGAGTAGGAGCGGGAGAAGCAGGCTTCCCACCGAGCAGGGAGCCCAATGTGGGGCTCGATCCCAGAACCCTGGGATCATGACCTGAGCCAAAGGCAGCCATTTAACGACTGAGCCACCCAGGCGCCCCGCTATTTTACTTTTTAATGGAGGTATAGTTGACACACAATGTCACATTAGTTTCAAATACACAACTCTAGACATTATGTTGTGCTCACCACAAATGTAGCTCCCATCTGTCACCATCCAATGCTGTTACAACACGATCAATTTTATTCACTATGCTGTGCCTTTTATCCCTGTGACTTATTCATTCCATAAATGGAAGCTTGTGCCTTCCACTCCCCTTCACCTATTTTGCCTATCCCCCTGCCTTCTTCCCCTTTGGCAACCACCAGTCCTCCATATTTATGGGTCTATTTCTGCTTTTTTTGTTTGACTTTGTTTTTTAAATTCCCCATATGAGTGAAGTCATTTGGTATTTGTCTTGATCTGTCTGCCTTATTTCATTTAGCATAATATCCTTTAGGTTCATCTATGTTATCACCACTGGCAAGATCTCATTCTTTGTTATGGCTGAGTGATATTCCATTGTATGTATGTGCCACATCTTCTTTGTCCATTCACTGATCAATGGACACCTAAGTTGCTGCCATCCTTGGCTACTGTAAATATGCTGCAATAAACATGGGGTGTGTATATGGTTAAAAAAAACAAAAACAAAAACAAAGCAAGGGCATCTTTCAAGCCAAAACAAAATTAGAACTATCAACTATCAACCTAAAATTCTACATTGAGTGAAAATATCCTTCAAAAATGAATGCAAAATAGAGACATGTTCACATAAATGAAAATTTAAATAATTTGTTGCCTATAAATCTATGCTACAAGACATACAAAAGAAAATTATTTAGATTGCAGGAAAATAATACCATATGGAAATTCAGATTCATAAGAAGGAAAAAAAAGCACTGGAAATGCTAAAGATATTAGTAAAGATAAAGGTAATTTTTACTTTCTTAAATTTTTTAAAGGTCAAATATTTAAAGAAAAATAATTTAAACTGAATGACCTGTGGGAGAGTATCATATGATCTACAATTAATTAACAATAATTAACAATATATCATACTATTTATAACATACACAGAGGTAATATATGTGACAATAATAGCAAAAGGGTAGGAGAGAGGGTAAGTGGATTTTACTGTTTTGTTTTCCTTCAAGACCTGATATAACAAAGAAAAAATGCAATGAAATGTTTGAAGCATTATTAGAATGGACTTGCATGCAACAGGAGCAAAACAAAGGACAACAGTAAGTTCCTCACACCATATAGTAAAAGGCTGAGTGCTGCTTTTATCCTATTCTATATTCTTTTCTGCCCTCTAGTCTCCAAATGGCTGAAACCTAGAGACTGATAGCCAAGTTCCATCTAGCTTCTTCTTAGGTTCATCCAGTGGGAAATACCATGGGATCAGGGAGGACAGAAAGAAAGAGAAGTAGAGTATTTCTTGTCCACTCTTTTCCTGTATCAGCACAGGAGGTTTGGCAGTGGCTATATCCCCCCATAACAGCAGTTTCTGCTAGGATTCCCCTCCTCCATGACCTCAGCATTTAACCTTCAGATAAAAAAGCTCTAATCCTGCTGTCACTCATTCCTGGTCACTTAACATCCCCTGTTGGTTCTCTTAACTCTGTGCACACTGCTGTAAATGGCTCCTTCATTACATACACACAGAGAAATGGAACACTGGGGAAAAAAAGTTGCACACCGTGGCATCAGGCTTACTCAAATTATGGTGTCTTGGGCATGGGATGGAGTACAGTGAGGAGAAAAGACTTGGAAAGTCACTGGATTGCTGTGGCAATGATAAGTGGGTTGGCAGCTTTGAAAAAAGAGAGGCTCGGTGTCTTAAACTTTCAACTCAAGACATGGGTTGAAATGAGATGGCCTCCAAGAAGTCTGTTATCTCCATGCTGCTGAGCTGCAATGACTGAGGACGGGGTGCCAATTCTGTAAGAGTCATCCCATTATCCCTCATTGTCTCCAGGCACAGAGAAAGAGTTAAATTCCAAAATGGCAGAGTATTTGCATGGCCCTGAAGTGTCTCTCTACAGTTTGCCCATTGTTGCAAGGAGAAAAATAATAAGTGGAGAAGTCAGACAACACCTTGAATGAGTGATCACAATAAACATCACCAATGAGGAGCAGATGGACATCATATGCTTCCAGATGGGATCCTTGAGAAGGATATACTATGTATGTAGTATTCATTCCACCTGAGAATCTAAGGAAGGATCCAAGGAAGGATCATATGAGGCCAGAATGAGGAACTTTCTATTTAAAAGAAAAAAATGGAGGGCAGCTATAGTCTTCAAAAATGTCATAAAAGACATGACATAAAAGACAAAGACTGTGGAAATATTCCAGATTGAAGAACACTAAGTGAAAAGCAAATGCAATACCTGATCCAAGACTGGATTCTTCACTCGAGGGGGGAAATGCTACAAAAAACATTAAAAATTGGCATAGAGATGGTAGCTTGGATAAAACAATTTTATTAAGCTTAGATCTACTGAACTTGATAACTGTACCATGGCTAATGTGAGAGAATATCCATAGTCTTAGCAAACACATACTGAAAAATTATGAGTAAAGGGCCATGACATACAATGTAGTCTCAAATTGTTTGGTAAGAATATATATTACGAACACATACATATATATGCATATATACGTGTGTTGTGTATATATAGGGGGAATCCATGCATATGACATAGCAAATGAAGTAAAATGTTAACAGTAAGTGAAACTGGGTAAAGGGTACATATTAGTTTGCTAGAACTGCCATAAACAAAGTGCTACAAACTAGGTAGTAGTACTATTGCTGACTTAAACGACAGAACACATTGTCTTGCGGTTTGGAGGCTGGAAGTCCAAGACCAAAGTGTCGGCAGGAGTTGGTTCCTTCTAAGCGCTGTGACAGAGAATCTGCTTCAGGCCTGTCTCCTGGCTTCTAGAGGTTTGCTCACAAACTTTGGCATTCCTTGGCTTATAGTTACAGCACCCTAATCTCTGCCTTCACGGACACGTGGCGTTCTCCCCACGTGCCCATATGTCTCTGTATCCATATTTCCCCTTTTGTATAAGGACATCAGTCATATTGGATTAGGGCCTAAGCTCATGCAATAACCTCCAGTTTAAAGCTCGATTACCTCTGTAAAGACCTTGTTTCCAAGTAAGTTTACCTTCTACAGTACTAAGGATTAGGACTTTCACAGATCCATTTTTGGCAGACACAATTCAACCAATAATAGATATACAAATAATTTCTATAGTATTTTTATTCTTGTAACTTTTCTGTTAAGTTTGAAATTATTTCCAAGTAAAACATTTTTTTAAAAGGAAAAGAGGGGCGCCTGGGTGGCTCAGTGTGTTAAAGCCTCTGTCTTTGGCTCAGGTCATGATCCCGGGGTCCTGGGATCGAGCCCCGCATCGGGCACTCTGCTCAGCAGGGAGCCTGCTTCCCCCTCTCTCTCTGCCTGCCTCTCTGCCTACTTGTGATCTCTCTCTCTCTCTGTCAAATAAATAAATAAATAAAATCTTTCAAAAAAATAAATTAAAAAATAAATAAATAAAAGGAAAAGAAATTCCTGGGGTGCCTGGGTGGCTCAGTCAGTTAAGCAGCTGCCTTTGGCTCAGGTCACGATCTTGGAGTTCTGGGATTGAGCCTCATGTCCGGCTCCCTGCTCAATGGGGAGTCTGTTTCTCTCTCTCCCTCTGTCTCTCCCCCATTAATGCTCTCTAATAAGTAAATAAAATCTTTTAAAAAAAAAAA